>CM056385.1:6459468-6824931 GCA_029718625.1 Synaphobranchus kaupii
TGCCATGTTAAAAAAAAAAAATCTGGTACACTGAGTACACTCGTCGTATGGGGCGTGTCTGCGCTCATATTTTTATTTGGGAGGTGGTCTGGCCCTTAGTCACCGTTCTTCAAAGGGGGAGGTTTATGGTGGATTGAGCCATAGCTCTCCCTGTTTAAGAGATAAATCCACCCCTCCACTCGGTTCCCTGAGCCCGCCCCGCGTCTCCACTGTGCCCTCCCCTTCTCCTCGTGTGCGCGCGACGGTGGCACCACCATTCAGCTCAAAGTGATTGATTCTCCATCCAGAGGGGTCAAGTACAATTGTTTCAGTGTTAAAAGAGCTATAAATGTGTAAAACGAGAGATAAAGGAGGAAAAATAAAAGTGGATCATCCAACAACGGCAGAGAAATAACCATGCTTTATGGCGAAGCAAAGACAGTGTCCTCCTGCAGAGATGGGTCTCTGCGTGCCCTGCTGCTGAGAGAGAGGGTCCCACACAGTCTGCCGGAGGTTTGAGACGATCCCCGTCTGGCTGGGTCAGCCTTTCTTTTGCACAGGAAGTCAGGTTTTTCCCCTTAGGTTTGGATCTTTTGTCATTCGGACATTTGGACTTGGGCCACCTGAGGTCCCTTGCTTTGTGGCGTTGTGAACAATGTGTGACATGCGTTTCAAAACCAATACAGCGATGGTCTGTTCTGTTCTGTTCTCTGTTTTTTTTACTGATATTATGATGGGAGAGAAAGAATGCATGGTCAGTAAAAAGCATTACAACACTAAGCCTTTACACCGTCGCTCACCTCTGGTCCCCCACACCATTAGGAAGGAAAAAGCGAAACCTTTCTTCATGAAATCCTGAAGTACATCTCAAGCTGTGCACAAGACCAAAGACTTAGCCTTACACATAGTGGGCCTTGGAAGTAATACTGGGAAGTAATAAAAAGTGTATGCAAGAGAGAGGGATGGAGAGAAAGAGAATGGAGGAGGGTGGTGGTGGGGCGCCTGCGGTCTGGAGGTATGCCGTGACCCTCAGGCCCTCTTTCAATAAACTTTGACATTTTGCAGTTCTTCAGGACCGCTCTCTTCCCGTTTCTAAATGGCGGGCAGTCGCAGTACACTCGCAAATTCAGACCATATATTACATATTCATATATTACATATTCTTGCTCTGCTGTTCAAAGTGACTTAAATCCAACATAGTGAAAGCAGCGAAACAGAAGTGGATATTTTATCAGTTCCACTGTTAAGTGTTGCCATGAGTATGTTTTAGCCAGTAAAACCTATTTAGCTGTTGTATCCTTGCATGTTGAGTCAAAACCTGGAGTGACTCAAAGTATGCGCTGAAAGCTTGTGAGTGATAATGCACTCCCTTTAGTCTAATTATAACTGCAGCATTGAACTGAACCTCTCCATACCTTATAGGGTAAATAGTTGTGATATCACTTGTACCAGTCGGTAGATAACACCAGCTCCTGCAAAGCTATCTTGAAGTTAACTCATGGTTGAGACATTTTTCTGGAAAAGTTGCACACTTCTGGTGTTCCACACCGTTGCACACATAATGCATGTTGCCTTCACTTTGCTGAACTTCTCGTGTTGAAAGTGCACTGCACATTATCTTGAGTGTTTACTCTCGTGACAGTTTCTACAAACTGTTTTTGAAAGAGAGTTTGCCTGAGGTAAGGAGGGGGAGTGTGCTTAAACGCTCTTTGTTCTCGTAGCACAGAGAGAAGCTCTTCTTTCGCCTGGGTTTTTCCGCCCTACCCGTTTTTGCTGAAAGGAAACACAGGAGTTATATTTGTCCCCATTGGGCTGTTGATCAGTCAGTAAATGAAATTGACCTCCTTAACAGAGACCTCCTTTCTTCTTGGACCAAAAGCCTTGTGACGGTAGCCAAGATTGCCAGTACTGTCAGACACAATCCCGCCTTTCCTTTGACATTAAGGCCAAGGGCTTAATAAATAGGCAGAATTGCATCAACTTTTTTGTCTCTTTTCATGGAATCTGAACTGTGTTGACTGTGAGGTTCAGTGGTGAAAGAGGCTGAGGCACGGTGTTGACTGTGAGGTTCAGTGGTGAAAGAGGCTGAGGCACGGTGTTGACTGTGAGGTTCAGTGGTGAAAGAGGCTGAGGCACGGTGTTGACTGTGAGGTTCAGTGGTGAAAGAGGCTGAGGCACGGTGTTGACTGTGAGGTTCAGTGGTGAAAGAGGCTGAGGCACGGTGTTGACTGTGAGGTTCAGTGGTGAAAGAGGCTGAGGCACAGTGTTGACTGTGAGGTTCAGTGGTGAAAGAGGCTGAGGCACGGTGTTGACTGTGAGGTTCAGTGGTGAAAGAGGCTGAGGCACGGTGTTGACTGTGAGGTTCAGTGGTGAAAGAGGCTGAGGCACGGTGTTGACTGTGAGGTTCAGTGGTGAAAGAGGCTGAGGCATGGTGTTGACTGTGAGGTTCAGTGGTGAAAGAGGCTGAGGCACGGTGTTGACTGTCAGGTTCAGTGGTGGAAGAGGCTGAGGCACGGTGTTGACTGTGAGGTTCAGTGGTGAAAGAGGCTGAGGCACGGTGTTGACTGTGAGGTTCAGTGGTGAAAGAGGCTGAGGCACGGTGTTGACTGTCAGGTTCAGTGGTGGAAGAGGCTGAGGCACGGTGTTGACTGTGAGGTTCAGTGGTGAAAGAGGCTGAGGCACGGTGTTGACTGTGAGGTTCAGTGGTGAAAGAGGCTGAGGCACGGTGTTGCTGTGGCGTCACCACTTTTATCACTCCTTATGAATGCATTACTCTTGTTTTTGTGAATCTTTCCTCTTTTTTGTTCTTTTTCTTTTTGACACTTCAGACCTCCATATTGTCTGTCGAAGCCCCAGCTCCAGCCTCAAGGTCTATCTAGAAGCATCTACACTATATTCTCCCCAAAACCATGTGCCCACATACTGGCCTAAGACAATAAATCACCTCTCCCCTGAGACACATACACCTTTGTTATTTCCATTTTTGAAAACAGTATTTCCATTTTTTCTTTTAATTGACTGAAAAAGCTCATAATTGTGTGCTGTCCATCATAAACCTTAAGTTTTCCCCCACTTTTTGCCCTTTCAAAGATGATTCCAAAGGGACAAGTTTTATTTTGGAGGGAACAGCTGTCTTCTTGGACCAGAGGGCCACTGTTGTGCATTGAACGCCCTCCTCCTTTAGCCCAGCAGCTGAATCAGCATCGGCGAAGAAGAACTCAGCATCAGTATGTAGATATGAGCCCCTCGCAAGCAGGGAAATATTAGTAACAAAGATGGCTGCTGCCATGACATGTCAAGTCATATCAGATGCTAATCCCATTCAGTGTCAGTGATGTGGACAGTTGTTGCCCTGGAAAAGAAAATTGCAAACACAATAAACCACCCTCCTTTCTCTGCCCCCAACTGGACTGCACCTAATGGGCAGGCTTGAACCTATTTCAGCCGCAGACTGGCATTGAATCCCTGAATCAAATTCAGCAAAACCATACCTTCAGAAAGGGCTGACTGCTCTGAGAGACAGTTTTTTGTACCTGTTTTTCGGGAGCTGTTTTGATTGAGTGTGCTACCCTTGTGCTTTCAAAGGGATCAGTCTCCGGAGTGGCTGTCATAATTGGGTCGCAGGTTATGGTTTTTCACTTCCAGAACACCTCTTTGGTAAAGACCCAGTTCCGTGTTTGGGTGTTTTTGTGGTCTTCAAGTCAAACAAACTCCCCTCTGGCCACAGTGGCTGGTGGTCTCTAAGTAAGCTACAGACTCTTTTCACTTACAGTATTGGAATTATACCTTTGCAACAACAGAACAGTATATGCACACTGAGCATTATGCCATTACGTTTTCAGCACTATGAACGGTAGTTGCAAAACTCAAAAGCTGGTGGAAAACACCTGGTCAATTTATTTCTGATTTCCCCCTGTGTATTCACCCACAGGGGCTGTTTTCCTTTTTTTCTTTATTGAAAATATTTTTTGTTTTTAAAAAGACAATAAAGCATAGTATTTCCTTTCTTTCAATTCTCATAATGAGGGGGCTTTGTTCCTGCTCTATTAAATGAAATTTCAAACTTGCATGAAATCAAGAGAGAAGCGGAAAAGAAGCACCTGCCCTAGAGGTTCATTTGAAGTAGAGCTGAGGATTTCTATTCTTTCATGCTCTGTGGAAATCTTTTCCAAGGAAGCTTAGAAGTTAAAAGCCTTGGCGGTGGTTGAGCGTTCTTGTAGACAGCGATAATGATAGGTTTGCCAGGGCTTGGTGTTTATTTGAAGCGTTTTGTACGTGTGCTTGGAAACCGAGGCTACGCAATACTTGATGAGATGGATCTGCAAATAGGTCAGTTTATCAGGCGTCCCACAATTCTTGTTTTGGCAGCATTGAGAGGTCCACATTTTGGAGATGTTAAAACAATGGACCTCTTTCCTATCAGTGAAAGAACCTTTGATAGGTGCAGAGTGTTTGGAAAGTTTATGTGCATGCGAGGAACTAAGAAGCAGCAGTGTCACAGTTCTGCATCTTCAGGATGTGAACTTACATAGGGTTCTGGGCTTTTCGTAGCTAGGAAAGATGCTGTGTTGCTGATTGGATAGCGTGTTACAAATGTCTTGTTAGTCTTACCAAAAAGGTAACATCAAGTTTAGTCTTGTGTAATCCATAGATTTAAAAAAAACACTCCTACAACTTCAAAGAATGTTATAGCAGACAGCTCCAGGGCAAAATTGCATCCTTGTTGTCTGTTTAGTTTTTAACCATTTGGTATTGAGAATTGAACAAATGGGAGGATTTTAGCACACTGCAGAATATCATGCTGTCATCAGCAAATTAACTGCCTCTTTGAGGCGAGTTTAGTTTTAAGCTCTCTGAATTATTTGTGAACCCAAAGTACCTAAGTTGGAAGCCCTGTGCAAGAGATCTGTTTACAGCATTAGCCCACAGGAAATAACAGACGCAGTCTTAAAGCAGTCTGCATTAATCTGAAGCCAGTTTTCTGGCAGCTATGATAGCTCCACCAGTTCTGGAAGCAGGATAATTTGACAAATTTGTGAGTCATCTTGAAGTAAAATTCTGGAAGCAGGAGACACGGATGAGGTTTATGAATATTTTCAAATCATTACCTCTCTGGTGCATGGGAGTGTGTGTGTCTGTGTGTATGCATGCATGTGTGTGTTAGTACAGTACAAATGTGCACTTACATTTCTCTTTTCTGCTTTTTGGAACTTGATTGTGGATGATAAAATGTACTTTTTATTTACCTGTATGTATCCAATGTTAAAATAAGCATTTTTAGCACTTTTATTAGCTCAGCTTTCTCTGAGATGGCCAATAAAAGATGTTGGAATGTCAGATGCTTTTCATTTTGTGGATTTGAAGTTATCTTTGAAGCTATCAAGGCGTATTGCTGTGAAGCAACTGTCAGATCACCAACCCTGCTGTCAAATTAACGATCCAGAAATGTACAGGTTTCGTAACCTTCTGAAGCAGGCAGTTTGAAAGCAAAGTACAAATTCCTTGAAGGGTAGAAAAGTGAGACTCTCAAATGCAGGGAAAATTGAATAAGGAATTATTACTGTCAAAAGAGCTTCTTTGAATTTGAAATTTTCAATTTTTGTTTCCTGGAGGACAGTCTAACAGGAATGCCCTTGCCATACTCAGAGCGTGCGCGATATTGATGAAAGTCTTCGGTTACTCTGTAAACTGTCCAAAGGATGCCCATGTTTCTGCATTGGAATTGAAAGAACTGATGTTAGCCACACTGCTGAAGTTGTCTTTGCTTCACAGATACACAAAGGCACGATCCCTTCATGATTTAATCATAAGGGCTGTCAGTGGGGGCTTAAGGCTAGGAGCACCCGCTGGGATTTCAAAGGTGTCTTCAAACCTTCAAAGGCTCCTTGAGTCATCAACATTTGATTCCACGCTCCTCCTTCTTGGACTGTAGTGTGAATTCTGTTGTGTGAAGTAGAAGTTACCAGCCACTGAGGGTGGGCATTATGAATCATATGAACATATTTCTAGAACCTTAAGATAAATGCTATTTCCAACAACGTATAGTGTTGTTTGAGTTCTATAATAAACTATTAAATGCTATTATATAATATACTATTTATAGGTATAAATATTTAGGTATGTATTAACATGTTATGGTGCATAACACCATTTTATTCAAGACCTGTACAAGGCAAAATGGATCAAGAAAATTTGAAGACTAGTGTAGGTTTAAAGAAAATGTGAATTGCACGCACTAATGGCAGTGCTACAGGCATTTGAGATACCTTACCTGGACATATTGTGAGATGAAAAATATCCATAAAACCACATCATGCATAAAATTAAACTGGATATTTGGTACAAATATACATATATACATATATTACCAATCTCTACTCTTGATTGGAGTTTTGGATGCCAGAGTTCTAAAATTTTATTGACCATTTATCTGTAGATTACTGAAGCATTGTGGCATCGTAGTATATGTTTTTTTGTGTTCTAACTAATGTTTTCTTTCAATTTTCAATTGATTTTCCTTTATGTGAATATCTCAAAATCAACCCCGTCCAAAAGAATCTGAATATTCTATTTTTCAAAATTGAAATTAAGTTTGATGTGATTTGATGTCATTATGTGATGATTCTAACACCTTTAGACATGCTGTTGTAACATCATGTATTATGCAGGATATATTCACTATCACTACACTGGGTGGCATCTGTATCTGCAGGAACAGGGGTAATTTCAACTGCTTGCTCTTTTTGATATTATCTCGTTAAAGGTATGAAGATCATTCCCACAGGTCAATTTCTTTTCATTAGGATGTTGGTACGTTGACACTACTGAGGCAGATGCAGTACTCAAAAATATCCTTTAAACTAGGTGAGCTTGATTGGAGTGCAGCACCTGAGGGGCACTGGACTTCTTCCTCATTGTAAATAGAGATCATTTAAAATAATTTACAATTTAAAAGTCCCCATGCAGCGGTTTTATTTGCTATTTTAATTCCTGAATGTATAAAAAGTAAATGTGTGAAGGTTATTTGAATTAAAAATGTCTATTTTACATAATTTATTTTCCATCCCTCTCTCTCATAGAAAACAGGCTGTTTCAGTGGCATATATTAATATTCATGAGTTCACTACTTAATTGGCTGAGAGCTCACTTACCTGATTGGCTGAAAGTAAGCAACTGATGACATATCAACCCACGCAGACCCTCATGAAAGCATACTTCCGTCTTTCTCACTGCAATGTCACAGAGTATGTATGTAACCCCAAGGAAATAGGGTATTCTATTAGCATGGTTAATAACTAGTAAGTCAGTAGGTGGCTTTAACTCATAGCCTAGTTCTTTCCAGTTGCGTGACAAACAAGCTTGCAAAATGGTCTAAGCTATACAGCTCAGACAGGCATCCTGGGGATGCAACATCATTTGCTAAGGAACTGCTTGCCCTGTTGGCTAACTTCAGTCCTCTGCACTGTAGCATCACTCATTGTTATTAGCTAGCTAGTGTTAGATAGCATTAGTTATAGCAACCTATTTTGAAATCAAAATGTGCTTTCTATCAATCTAGTTACGACAATACGATTGTGACATAAAGCCAAGATCACTACAATGTTCTACTGCTGAGGCGAAACAAAAACAATAAAGTGCAGGAGTTTGCATTACATTGTGTGCGAATTTTCCCTGTAGGCTATTGGATTTCCTTGATACTAGCACCGATTTAATTTATTTTTCGAAAAATTTAAATTCAGATATTGCTAAAGAACAATCAAAGGCTGGTCCAGATATCTGCTGCTAAAAGGTTAGTTTAAAGGGGCAGTTCTATGTTTCTACATACCCGGAGTGCTATCTATGCATCCAGGAAGTTTTGCTGAGAACTGGTTTTGTAGATATCCGCTGCAG
Organism: Synaphobranchus kaupii; assembly: GCA_029718625.1. Classification (NCBI taxonomy): domain Eukaryota; kingdom Metazoa; phylum Chordata; class Actinopteri; order Anguilliformes; family Synaphobranchidae; genus Synaphobranchus; species Synaphobranchus kaupii. The sequence goes on from CM056385.1 coordinate 6,467,338, forward strand.
CTCACCGTCACATCCCCCTGATAGAACGGACCTCAACGGGTCCAGCTGTAAATTTGAAAAAATCAACAGCAACGTAGGGCTGTGCCAGTAACAGAATATGCATACTCGGTTAACCGTTCTTAAATTAACCGCGGTAGACGGTTAAACCGGGGGATGGGGGGTACATTTTCCTTTGCCATTTTCACTTGCTTCAATTTTTATTTGGAAATTGTTAATCCAAAGTGTTGCACACATTCATTACTTTTTTAATTACACATAGATTACTTGCCATTACTATCATTGGGAACAACAATGTTGTGCAAACTTGCCATACAGTTCATTAATAAAACAACAGAAGTAAACGGTCAATAGAACAGCATCCTCGAATAAACGACTCTGACTCTGAGTTATAATAAAACACTTATTTATTAAATGAATTAATAGATTATGAATTAATTAATCATGCGAGTACAATGCATTTATAGGCTGGTGCATTTTCTTGTTTCTGCCTATCACGGAAAGAAAATATAACATTGTTAGAAACAGAGCATTCTGAAATTGCATTACTAAAGTAATAATACTGGGTTACTGTGACCGTTTTTATTTCTTTATAGTTTGTTTTGGTACAACAACTAACAAATACTGGAATCTTTATCCCTGTGAATTTCACCAACTGTACACTTTGTCGCACTTTGTTTCTCCCAGCATTTGGCAATATGGTTAAAATGCTTAGACGTATACAAATCAAACTGTAGGCTACACAGTAAATTCACAGCAAAATGTCCAGTGTTAATTCAAATCTAGCAGTGTACATATGAGCCTACTCTGGTCAGATCAGGCTCATATGTACACTGTTAGAGTTGAAATAACACTGGACATTTTACTGTGTACGTTAAGGCTGACAGTCCAAATGTGTCGAAAAAATTACGGAAAGCAGGGGGAAAATAGCGGACATAGAAAAACTTTGGAAAGTCACGGAACTGCCAAAAGAAATGGAAAAAAATCACAGATCCTTGACACCAGAGATTTCTGTGACAAATACTCAGCCTTGAAAAAATATAATAAGAATGCACGCCCAAAAGAAAGAACCGGTCCATTAAATCAGGAAAAATATGAAAATCGCACACTTATCTCCATCAGGGTGCATACTGCCGAAACACGTTGGTAACTTAAAAATGTAAAACTTTTTTTGCATGGAGATTTCATATTTTTTCTGAAATACCCAGCCTTGAACATATCTGCCTGCCGCACCAGCACACAGCAACATCCCATCCCCTAGCCGCATTTCTACTTGAGGCGAAGAATATCATCTAGCCTAACCTACTTTAGTTATAATAAATTTGTTACTAATGTAGGCTACCACCCAACATGTTTAAAGGTTCTTGTGTATCGATTGGGAATAGAAGCTATACTAGTGTCTTGCTATGATATGCACAAAATAAATTAATGAATCACCTTTTTTTAGCTGACGGTTAATTGGTTTTTGCTGTCATAGGGGCGTGTTACCTCGGTTACTCGGTTAACCGATTCCTGGCACAGCCCTACAGCTACGTCTCTTACCAAATATAATTACACGATTACTCAGGAACATACTCGAAAACTACTTTCTACCGAAGTACACAAACTGTATATCCACGTCTCAACCAAAGCACACTAGTATTCTGGGGCTTATGTCAGCATGGTGCATCCTAGAATACTGGCTTATCTGCCTTTATAAAGGAAAATTGCAATTCTCTGATCTGTTATTTAGAGTGAATAGAGGCTGATTTCGACTGCGGGTTGATCATTTGGTGCATCCCTAACATTAACATTAAATAGCTAGCTAGCTGGTAATATGGTAATCCGGAAAACAGAAATGCTTTTGGTTACCTTTTGGTTCCATTCTTTCTTTAGGCATTTTGATAGCAACTTTCCCTAGCTAGCTAAGTTTAAAATCTCAGCATGTTAATGATTTTATTAGCTAGCTAGCTCACAGACCTTCATCTTGATGTTAGCTTGTTTAAGTAGGTAGAAATATTTCAGCCATGATACGCCCTTTGCTCTTCAACACTTTCTGAAAATCTACTCTGGGTATGACTGCTAACCAGTGGACATGCTAAGAAAAGTTACTGGCTCTGGAAAGCCTTGATTAGCTTTAATGATACCAATTGTTCCAGATTTCCTGACGGTATGCATGAACTGTCGCTATACATTTTTTTGTCATCTGTGGTCTCTTGGGCATGGATGACGGTGACAATATGATAACCATCCTGAAGAATCCCATGGTAACCACAGTTTCAAGGTATCAATGATTAACACATCACTGCTATAAATAATATAATAAATATTATCATGTATATACCTTCAACTTGATCATTCACTGGTCATTTGCGTGGCCCAAGCAGGTTAGAATCTTAGCAGTGTCATCTAGCCTTCCAAAACGACAGTAAAAAGTGTCTTCAATCTTTAGACTTGATTTAGACTTAATACCCGTCATCTCTGTCAGGTGGTGTTATTGGAGACACACCATTTATGCTAAACAAACACAATTTAACTCCTTTGTGCAGTGACCCTAGTGGCGTAGACCCTGGGGTCTACATCACAAACATCCTACTGTACCACGTCAGAAAGCGAGATACCATGGAAACCTGCAAGGGTTTCTTCTCCTGGCTTATTTTTCCATAGAGTTCAATTGGAAAATTTGTCAGGAGAAACAACCCTTAAAGTGATCCATCCATATCTACGGCATATCTAGCAGCAGAGTGATGGTTTGAGGCTCGTTTGATACGTCAGACCCTTGATGACTTACAGCCATTTCGCCAACCATGTATTCCATACTGTTCCAGCATAATTTACAGCTAAATCTAGTCCCACCCCCCAATTCCCATAGAGATCCATTCAAATGCAAAGAGGTTATAGTATCGTTTGTAGGAGTACCAGAAAATAACATATCAAGAGTCTTTTGAAATGGTTGAGTCACAGACATCAGGAAGTCATGGCATGCAAAGGATATGTAACCAAATATTAAAAATTATTACTTTATTCTACGTTATCTTAAATTGTCCAATATTTTTTGATGCTCGAAAATGGGGGGGGGGGGGACTATGAAAAAGTTAATACCCTCAAGTTAAAGCTGCCAGTCTGCACTTCAACCACATTGTCATTGTATCCTTTCAAACTCTTAAGTTCTAGAGTACAGAACCAAAATAACAAAAAATGTGTCACTGTCCAATAAATTATGGTGCTCACTGTATTTGACGCTCAGGTGTTCGCTGTAAACTAGAGTGGTGGAACTTTGTTTTTCACTGGGGATGTCCATGCACTGCCCATAATTTACATCTGAGTTATGAAAATAATTGAATTTAAGGCATGATAATAAATGGTATCAGGGTCTTCTTTAATTTAAGCCACTATTGGTGTTTGTGTTACATTGATATCTGGAGTTATAAAGCTTTAAACAGAACGGTACAAAACAGATGGAAATGGGTAAAATTAAGACTGCACAAAGGGGTTAAACAAATGTAATTATTTTTCCTCGATCTTAGAAGCGCTTTTAGAATTAATACCTGTATTGTAGGGATGCGTATGTAGGGATGGGTATCGAGAACCGGTATTAAACTGGTACCGGGTCCTCATTAGTCAGGACCGAAATACCGATAAGCTCCTGGACAAACGGTGCTGCTATCGTCATTTCAACATAATTAACTTTGATTCATTTTAAAATAGCTGGCAGGCATTTTCAAATTACCTACCGTAAAATATGTTTCTACTCGGGTCCTAACAATGGTTTTTTTATTTTATTCTAATGATGAGGAGTTGCACGTGTCAGACGATTACGTTCAACGTTGTCTGTTTATGTTCTGTGCACTCCAGTCATGTGGCACTGATGGAAGACAGGTTAAGACGTTCAAAAGTGTGGGCCCACTTTACCAAAGTGAACGTAAACACAGCAAAATGCAATTTATGTAAAAAAGATGTTGTGTGTAAGTGGAGTAATACTGGCAATTTAATGAAACATTTACAAATAGAACATGCCATAAATCTGAAGCAGTGCAGTGTATTTGACTGCTTGAGCAAAGCGCCCGCTGCACCATTCCCTTCAGTGCAGCCCTCGATCCGACTCCGAAGCTGATGCAATTCCTCAAAATAACGTGACTGTCTGGACCTCATCAAGTCAAGGTAACATTTGTTATAAGATAAAACAAGTCCATAGTTATTAACTTTGTAAAATAACACCATCAGCATTTACTAGATGGCCAGCCACATAGTAACAGCGCTGGACAACAATGTATTGTATGTTAAATGACCTGGAAAGACGACAAGTTTTGTTGCTCCAAAGCATTCTCTGTTACCTGTTTGTAATGTAGCCTACATGGAATATCTTTACCGAAAACTCACCGAAAAGTAGTTTAAATAGTCAATCTTCGGTCTAATGTTACCTAGCTTATTCACCCGCATTACATGAACCCAGAGCTAAAACACTCAATAGCTTTTCAGGAAAATATTCCCTGTACACTACGAACAGGTAACAGAGAATGCCTTGGAGCAACAAGGCATTCTCTGTGGCGCAATACATCGTTGTCCAGCGCTGTTACTATGCTATAATAACGCTGGTAATGTAGCAACGTCAGCATTAGTTTGAAAAGCTTTTGAAACATGTTCCTCATCCTATAGCTAACGTCAGTCAAGCGGCAGCCCCCGCTCCTTCAGGGGATAGCAGTTCAAGACAAACACCCAAGCCCAACCCATTCACCACCGTATTATTTATTATTTATTATTTATAACTATTATTCTGTTAGCTTCTGAGAAGCCCAATAACTATAGTTATCTTTGGTAATCTATAATCTTGTTCATTTAAGTTTAATGTATTTGTAGTGAAGCAGCAACAAAACACACTACCAGACATTTATTTATGGCAACTTGTCCCCTCATTATATACTCTCAGGAAACTATGAGTAAACTATTTCATTTAATTTTATCAAAATAACTGTTGTTATTTCTGCTAAAAGTAATAATAAAACAACTTAATTCTTTTCACAACTTTTCTTTAAACAAAATTATGGAGAGTAGTATCGATAAGAGTATCAGTAAGTATTGGTGTCAATAAGCAGTACCGGTATTGGTATCGATAAAATCCTAACGAACATGGGTTTTTGTCTTTAATTCAGTCTCATCTCACTGACACAGTGCTATATATGACAGCCAGGCTGAGTGGCGCCTTATTGATTGCTTGCAATCCACCGCGCTCTAATTTGACCCCACAGAAAATTCAAGGAGCCCTTTTGCCTAAGCTTGCGCATTCTGTCAATCAAGATGTGGTGGCTAATTTCAGCTCCCGCATTCATTAACGCCCACTGACACTTTCTGATCGTAGCAGATGTCTGCTGAAGAACATTTATCTCTAAAACAACGAACATTGGATTGCTCTGCGCTGCGGCCAGTCATCGCAAACCCTCGGACCCCACGTTATTCAACCGGACTGCTGTATAATAAATTGGGGAAAACACATTCCACCGCACAACATGGTACCCAATCAATTTAGCTGCATCTGAAATGGCAGCTCAATATGAGAGGTAGCACACTGTAAAATAATCTTTCCAACATTTCTTGTTGAATAATGGAGATGCCAGTAGCCATTAGAAAATAATTTCTTATCTGTATGGCTTCAGGCAAACGTACGAAATCTATCCAAATACACGTTTAAAAAAAAAAAACAATCAGAGATATCCTCTTTCTTAATGCAATGTGAAAGCTTCAATTTTAGTCTGGAGGCTTGGTTAATATGAAACACACTATGTAATAAAAAGAACGAGCATCGGTCTGTCTGTTTATGTGTTTGGAAAGAGGATTGGGGCGACAAACTGTTTCCTGATTTTCTGGAGAGCTGTGGATTTGCGGTCTCACTCTGCAGTCACGCTAGTTTGCTCATAATCACTCCTGGCAGAGGCAATGCGCCAAGTTAAAAAGGGTGGTAGCTCCAGTTCGTACGTCTCGCAGTCCATTTTGTTATCACAAATTCATAAGCCAAAATATTAATGTTTTCAGATGGCTTATGCCAGGCACCATTGTTCAAAATGTCTTGCCAGGCCTACTGTCTCTGCATCTTAAAATGTCACGGGTGTCAGCGCATGCTCCTGTGCTGTGCTAATATTGGCTTTGTGGTGTGTGTATCTTTTGTTTGCACTTGTGTGCATGCATATATCCGTTCACTGACCGTGGTTGTGCATGCTTCCATTGGCACAGCATGTCCTTCTTTTGCCTGCTTAATGTAAAATTCAGTTGCAGGGCAAAATGAAAGCTTTTCCCCCTTGGAGGAAAGTTGGTAATCCGGCCCGAAAGCAAAACGGCCTCAATTCATTGTCCGCTCCTTGAGCACGGTTGCCATGGACGTGGCGCAGAAACAAGGCTGAGAATGGCCTCGTAATCTGAGCCTGAAATTTGTCAGGTGCTTATCAGTGGAAAGGGAGGCTTGTGTTTTTCACCCTCTAGTGTTGTACCAATCGCTCCTCATTATCAGTGAGTTAATCTTTTTTTCTTCCGCCGCAAAGCCAAGGCTGCCCTTTTTAAATAATACACACTGTCTTTCAGCATTCAGCCCGACTATAAGCAGATGGGAAGTTATGAGAGATAGGTGTGGGCGTGCGGTGCATGCAAGTAATAATGTTTATTATTTTGCTCTACGGCATTAGTGTTTTTTTAAACATAGAGAGAAGGTTTCTTCACATTAGTAGTTAGAGCTTTAGAATGCTTTGGTCTGACCTGCTGTAAAGTTCATCAAACTTGGGGTGTCTCGGTGGCGTAGCCTGTAAGAGCACCGTGTCCACATACTGATTGCGAGCCGCGACGTTGGCGGTTGGAATTCGGTCACGCGACCTTCGTCGCATGTCTCTTTCTCCCCCTCGCTCCTATTGTCCCTGTCTCTCTGCACTGTGCTGTCCAATATAAAGCTGAAAAGCTCTAAAAATATATACGTATAAAAAACAAGTTAATCGAGTTTCATTTTGGTGTCCGTAATTATTTTGGATTTGTTATTCCCCAGGCTCAAAGAAATCATGAAATATTATATTTTTTAAATCTCTCCTCCTTTTTCAGGTTTGGACAGACTGCATTTAAAGAAAACCTTCACAAAAGACGTTGTCTTTTTACCAAAGCCTATTGCTTGTTTAATTTAAACATTACTGAGGAAAATACCATATTATTTGCAGAAAACATGTTTAATAAAGAACCCCTCGGTTCTTTATGAATTAAGAACATGCATATTCACCAAAAGATGAAATATATTTGTAATTTTCTTATTTTTAAATGAGAACAGGACAGTCCCTTTTGTATTTTATCCAGACAGGTAGAAAACAGAGCGTAACAGATTGAGAAGGGACCACAGCTGAGGAAGTGCCATGGCAGAGATCAAACCCCACCCATACAAGGAGAATTGCACATCGTTTGAGAGTCACCTGCCCTACTGACTGCAATAAATAGTTGTAATTATCATATGCCAGGTTTCCAAATGGCTGTTACCACTGTAGGAACCATTTCATTGCACAGGCTAAAAAATCTAATCAAAAGTCAAATGCTGGTTGGTACTCTGGCAAATTGACATTTCATAGCCCAAAACATTAAAAAAGGTTTGCAAATCCACGGTTTTAATAATAAGCACTAAGCATTCAGAAGAAATTCAGAAATGCCTTTTCATGCAGCTGAACGGACACAATTTGATTAATATAATCAAACCATTTTAAGTGTGTCTTTAACAAGTTATCAGTACTGTCAGTTGTTGGGGAAAACACTATTTTCTTTTAATTGACTGAAGCTTGTTTAACAAAAAAGTACAAATCACATTAGCATATTGTAATTATGTTGGGATAATACCTTTGCACAGTCTATGAGTCATTTGGGAATAAGAGACAGTTAAACACACTCATCGTTGCCAAAGAGTAGAATGAAAGTCTTAAGTTAAATTATCTGCACCTGTGGAAGCCCGAGCTCCCAGCCACTGATAATGTGGGCTTTCTAATTAGGTCATGTGGGACAGAAACGGGTGCTTTTTCTTCAATGGCTGGATTCCTGGCTCCCCCGTTGGTGTCACCTGGTCCACATTGGCCCGAGCAGACTGGTGACTGCAGCCCGCCTCCACTCCCTCCCCGAGGTCATCAGCTCTGCTAGGAGGAGGCGAGGCCAAACGCACTCCCAAGACAGGGGCCACTGTTGGACAGTGCCGCAGTTCCACCTGCCTCCCCTGCACACCCCCGTACCTGCCTGCCCACAGACTGGATAACAGCAGAGATCCAGCAGGAAAGAATGGGCCACTATCGGCCCAATCTGGCCGCCTAGAGAGCGGATCTTGGTTATCGACGCCAAGTCTGCGCGTTCCAGAACCCCCCCCCCCCCCCCCCCCCTTCACCACCGTCGTTGCCCTATCCCTTCCATTCAATGGCTCCTTTATTGGGGCTCAAAGACTACACTGTTAGGCAGCTCTGTGAATCAGCGCAATGGTCATAATTCCCTCACACTTTGACCTTTGTCTAGAATAACTTGGCAGATGTGATGCCGACATGTCAAAGCCGTACTTGTGGGTCTCTGACCTTGTGCACATACCATGACAGCTCAGAAGAACTGCAGCAATAAAATAAAGTTTTTTGCCGAACGGCTTTGTTGTTGAGGATGCACACATGCGTTTCTTAGGGTCCTTTGGGCTCTTTTCACTGCTCCTCCTGTTATGTAAGAGTGTACGACAGGTTTTGTTCATAGCTGCAGTGTGTAACGTAAACAAGGATACTTCAGCTACAGCACGACCTTCACTATGTGTGGTAGTGCAGCTTTTCTGAATTTGTTAACCACAGCAACCTTGTGTGTTCTCCGCTCACATAAATATGCCAGGTCCTGAGATGTTGGAAGACACTCAGGAGTGGTAATGAATGTTAATCTTCGACCAGGAACATAAAAAATGCTTGTAGAGCAAGTGAAAATGCAGTCGTCATCCCCCACCCCCTTTAATGCTGCCTGAGTCTCCGGCACTGTATCTTCTTGATATAAACAAAATGCTCGCCAGTTTAAAGGCTTGGCAGTTTATTAACAGTGTGCACGTTGAACGCACCGAAGAAGGCTGGTGCCGAAACGTTTGTGCAAATTGTGCCTCATATGTCAAGAATAAACGTGTAGTTTTATGAGTATTTAGTGAGTGCTGTCCGTTTTTGTTTATTATATCACATGCTTATGGGATTCAGCACCCAATTATTTGTCAATAGATTTTGAGTTGAGCACGTTTCATTTTTCAGTTTATTCTGAGTTTATTAACAGTGGCATGCCTTAGTTGCTTGTGATTGGTCCTGAGGAGGTCTGTGTTTTGTGTTTATATTCTATGCTAATTGCCGTGGCTAGTATTGTGCTTGGAGCTCCCAGCTGCAGGGGGTTCATGGAGTGGCACATGTTGACATGTGCTTCCTCTCTGTACTCTGGTTAGGCTCTGCAACAGGAACAGTTTCCCCCATTGGAGGGCCCAAAAAAACCATTTGCAGCATCGGTCTTTCATGGCTAAGGGCCAAGCGTTTGTTCACAACCGTTTCACCCCTGTCACAAAAGCTTTCAGTTGCCCGGGGGTTCGCAGAGGAGAATCCGTTAGCGCCTTCTCCAAGAAGGACAAATCTCCCGCTACCCCTCTAGAAAGTCACATGGCCAGGCCCTTGAGGCCAGACTAGTGGTCTTAATGGGTCCACGTGAAAATTAAGTTGCACGCTAGAAACAATCCACGCAATAATATAGCCTAATAATATAGTTGGCAAAATTACGCATTTAGCCTGAGATGGGTTGATTTAGTAAGCTATGAATTAGGGTACAATGCATATAGGCTATTAAAACGCAGCTGGTGTTTCATCAAAAGTTTCTTTGATATTAAACTAGCTAAGTAAGCGGCTAGTTAACTACCCTCTGCCCACCCGATTTTTCGGAATGGGTCCAAATTTCCTCTGGTCCATTTCGGAATGGGTCTTTGTTTTTTGAAGACCTCTAGGCCAGACCTCAGGACATGACTCCAAACTGTGGCTTTCTCTAAGGCGGCAGGGAGGGGGGTTGGGCTTCAGCATATGCAGGTAATTCTGAGTCACTATAGAAACTGCAGCTAGGAGCATCACTATGGCCTGAAAGCACCCTGCAACAACATACAGCAATTACAAAACCTAGCATCAGTTTTGCCACAAGCACTGACCTTGGTCAAATGTGAGCAACAAGTGCCTTCTGTTCATCTCCACAAGAAAGAAAATGGCTTCTCCATTTGGCCTTTTATTGTGCAGCTGACTGTGTTCTGAAGGCCAGTGTCCCTGAAGGTGCTCTTGTAAGAAACCAGAGCTGTTCAAAGGTGTTTTTTCTCCTGCTCACCTTGAAGCAGCTTTAATATTCACTCCCACTTAAAATCCTCATCCCTGTGATTATAATTAAAAATTATCCAGAAATGATCAAAATACATTTTATTTAGAGTATGAGCAGGTTTGCAGAGTTAAACAAGCAGATCAGAATCCAGACATCGTGGTGCAAAACAATTGAAGGAGAGGTCGCTTGTTTTTGTGCAGAGTAAGAATTCCCGCTCTCCTCTCGGGCCAGTGTTCCATCTTGCCACCGTCGGGGGAGTACAGGAGGTCATGCGGACTTGGCGTTATCCAGGTGTGCGCCTGTATTCTGGGGAGTGAGCTCCGACTATGTGGAAGAAAAATGACGGCCAGGTCCCCAGTGCCTCAGGGGGAGCCTCAACGGGACGGAAGATGACCTTCCGCCGCGAATAAAACGGGCCGTATCAGCGCCTCCAATCTGGCTAATGGCGACCGTGTGCGGGGAATCTATGGGCACTGCGTCATGAAACAGCGGGGTGTCAATGGAGCACTTAACCGATGATTGTTCTCTGAGGAGATCACATCTCTGTGATTGAGCCAAAGTCATTTTCAATGGCCTCTAACCCTCCCCATGGCTCCTTTTTTTTCCACGAGTGTCTCAATTCTGTAGCTCAGCGGCATATATAATTTACATATAATTTCACCTCACTGCTGGACTACATTTGTTTCTTAGATTCGCTCCGCTGGGCTAATCTTATAGTAATTTAGTATTTATTGGAATACGTTGCTCAGAAATGTCTCATTACAGAAAATACAGCTGATGTTCGGGTATATTTAAAATTGTGAGTCCGTCTGTTTAGCCCGTGGGTTCTTCGTCATCAGGAAAAGAAAAAAGAGAAGAAAAAAAAAAACTGAAACTAAAATAGTTGACCCCTTAGTGAGGTGCAGAGGCCCACTGCATTCTATGGTTCACAGGCCAGGGGGAACCTGAGTCAGGCCTCATCAGAGGTATAAATCCAACGAACAGTTAAAACCTTTTTTTAAAAACCCTGCTAAGAAGAGAACAGCCAGCACCCTGAAGACAAAAGCAGCTGTGGGGAACATGGGGGATCCTCTGACCCCGCATTATTCACTCCGCTCTCCCGAGCCGGGAGGGTGATAGCCGATACCCTCATTCCGGCTGTGCATTCTGTTTATTTGGCCCCGCTGACCCCCCCCCCCCCCCCCCCCCCACTACCCCCAACCCCCTCCTCCCCAACGAGCCTCACGAGGTGTGTGTTCAGTACCCATCTGCAGGGACCCGAGAGGAGGAATTGGGAGGGGGGGCGTTTCGGAGCGGGTCGCCAGCTTTTCTCACCGCCACCTGTTCAGCGCAAATAACTTCATCGTTCATTCATGAAGGCATGTACACGTTCGCGCGCCATATGTTTATGCCCACGCCTCCACATCGAAAGGCGCCGTGGCATTTCGGAGGGGCGTGGGTGTCGAAGAAACAACTGTGCTGTGTTATTCTACCTTTCTCCTCTTTCCAAGCCCCAGCTCAGGTGGAATGGGTGAGGAAAAGTTGACTGAATTATAAAGGCGAACATATGGCACAGAAGCGGTTATCGGTACCGTCGGATCGGTCCCCATCGAAAGAGGTCTCAAGCTGATTTTGAAGCGCTTTTCTCAGCTGTCTGTGGGCAGAAAAAATGTTGGTATAAATTTAACACTAGGGTGTTAAATGTACACCACCATTTTTGCTGTGTGTTTTCACCTTGTTTACAGCAAAGCTGTGCCACCAACTTTTGGAATTGTGCACCTGCTTGCTAACAGTGTAATGCTATTTGTTGGCATGGAAAAATTGTTTTGTATGACAGAGAGATGGGGGTGACAGAAGATGACGCTCTCTACCTGCAGACTCTGAATGCAGGTGAGAGAGGGGCGGGCGGGAGACTGAATGCGGCCCTGCGCCCTCCTGCTGGGGGGCTTGATAGATAGGGACAGTCCCTTGTCATGTGTCCTTCTGCTAACTTTAGCCGAGAGGGGTCAATGTTTAAACTGGACAGCCTTGCAGTGCCTCCGCCGGCCCTCGGCCCAGCGTGAGCGCACGCACGGAATACCAGCCAGCAGATCTGCTTGCTTATTTTTCGGGGATTCCAGCACATGTCGTGCGAGTTAATGCAGTTCCTGCGCGCTGAAGGTTCCCAAGTGGGGCCCTGTTGTCAGCGCAGAGCGGTTTTTCTCAGTAGCGCAGCGGGGCTGTTTTTCAGGGCCTTGGCATGACTTACTGAGCCCCGCGCACCTGAAAAAGAGACAAAGTATGAACCGTTTCATGGGTCATAGACCAGCTTTGCACAGCAGTCTACAGCTCAGACAGGAATGCCTCCTAATTCTCTCTATTCCCTCTAGTGTCTCCCTCATAAGTATGTTTCTTTCACTTCCTAAGGCCCCCTCGAATGAATAGGGAATCAATCCGCGACTTGCCAGCCTAGCAGAAGGGATCGTCTAGCCCACAGGCGTTTTCATTAATGCTACAGAATGCCGCACTGGCGACCAGGAGGTTTGAGGCACGGTGCACTGCGAACGGGTCTACCTGGGAGGGACTGGATACTCCCAGAACAATTGTTATTCAGTTCTGCGGAGACACACCGGCAGAAGACATGGATTACCAGAGGATCAGAGCCTCTCTCTTGCAATAATGTTGCTGGGGAGAAGAGACGATGCCAAAATGCTCAGAGCTCACGCTAGGGGAAGGGATTGTAAACAAAATATGGAGCTGCCAACATTCAAGCCAGATTGGATGGAGAGACACAGCAATGTGCAAAAACTTTAATATATTGCACTGTTAAAGACCCACAGTTACTGTTTGAAGGAAGCCTTCACCAGCTGGTAATCACTAGAGCTCAGCGCTTTGCTCTTTTCTGTATCTCACTCCATCTCCCCCTGTATGGCCACCTTCATCCCGGCTTCCCTTGGTGATAGCCAAAGCCTTTGGGAATGTCATGGTGACCACCATGGCTGAAACTCCAAAACCTTATATTTTCTCAATTATATTGTACCACAGTGCAGTGAAATCATTTAGAATTTGGCTTGCGACATAGTTTTAATCAATTCTAAATTTGTTTCCCTTAAGTATGCTCAACGGATTTTAACAAATAAATTGGCATTTAGCATAGCTCTTTGGACGTTTTTTGGTCTTTCTGTCGTTCTCTACCTTATTTAGAAAGTGCAGTTTGTTGGCGTACATTTTTTCTAGATTCATGTTTTTATTTTGTTTTCTAAACAAGTCTAGGATATTTAAAAGAAAGGTATTTGGAACTTGAACATTATAATGCAGGACTTTTTTCCTGTGGGTTGCTTTTTTGAGAACTGTGCAGTAATTATTAGAATATGCAGGATGACTGTTGGGAGGGAGACTAGCCAGGTAGAGCGTCTTCAGCTCTGGCACAATGGAATGCCATCTGGCTTTCACACCCTGCGGGTGGCTTCCTTTAATCGCCCTTCAGCTCCACGGTTCTTGTTTTTTTTGTGAGTGTGAAACAAGATCACTTCTCACTGTTTGCGCTCTTTGTATATGCGTGCGTGTGTGTGTGTGTGTGTGTGTGTGTGTGTGTGAATGAGTGAGAGGACAGATGGGGGGGGTGCTATTAGGCCACAGTTGTAGACGTAGTGCCTTCTTCAAGGAATACAAAAAGGCGTGGTTGTACAGTCTGTAGATTTATTTATCCCTGCTATACTGCGGCAGCATGGCGTCAAAGTGGAAGAAGCTTCCGGACCTTTAGGAGCCTTTGGCCCATTAGCTGGACCCCCTTGTTCCATGTGTGGGACACGGAGCCAGTCCTTCAGGAGCAGCTGCATTCTTTCGCTGTGATGTAAGGGGCTAGAGGCCTTTCACCAGGGGTCTTTGTGTCACTTTGGGGACACCGCAGACAAAGTGCGCTAATGGTGCGCGACGTGTCACATTGTGAGGGGACCCAGGGGTCTCTGCGAGTGATCACAAGGCGTGCGTAAGTGTAATTTGGTCCCTGAGTGCACGGATGCAGGCTTCTTTAAGATACTTCCACTGTTTCGCACATTACTCTGACTCCATACACACACCATGCAAGACACACCATACTCCTGCTGGCCGCCAGACAAACCCCTGCCTGTTTCTCCGTTACATTGACTGACTGATTGTGAATTAAATGGCAGGAGGGATAAATCGCCACTTATCATGCTTTGCGATTGAGTGCTGATCCTTAATGCAATTTGGGTCTTGCTCATTGTCGAAAATGTCACCAGGGCTAGCTGCCTCACCAGAGCCCCGTACTTTTGCCGGGGGCTTTGTTAGACTTCAACCCAGAAGAAAATGGCTTCTTGAGAAAATGCAGACAAATGCCAGAGAAAAAAAAAACATGTTTCTGAAACGGGAGCCATTTTCAAATTTTTCTGAAGTTTTCTACAGAGGTTGCTGTTCAAGGTGAGAAACGAAAGGCTTCTCACAGCATTTATAAAGGTAACATCCAGCTTGCAAGGCTTACAATAAGTCGGTAATGAGATTTTTCCCAGGTGTGTTCTGATTGTTACTCATCCATCAACATCCTGGAGACCAGCTGTGCAAACGTTGGGTCCGATTGTAACAAATTGGATTTTTTTCCTCATTGAGTTCAGCCATCGGACAGGCAAGCAATAAGACAGCCCGTGGGACCTCCATGACACTGTCCTCTGAGCCTTTTCCCTTCTTCTGGGCAGGCTACTGATAAAAAGACAATGAACACAAAAGACGAAGCTGCGCTATTTAAACTTCCTCTGTAGACACAGACATAAGAGATGCCCCCCTTTCAAAATTGAATATCCTGCAAGGCAGGAAAGAATAGTCTTTTTTTATCCAGGTCACTTGGATGGAAATTTCTATTTGAATATGGGTTATTGATCATTCAGTAAAAGGAGCTTTGTCTTCACCTGCGAAGAGAAGGTTCAGTCCGTCCCTCTCCAGCTACTTGCTAGCACCCGGTGTAGAGTGGGGGCTTTTTTTTTTTTTTTTTTTTGCATGTGTTCAATATCACGCCGCAAAATGACTACTACTCTTTTTAGCACGAAGAACAGAGTCAGGGAAATTAAGCCATAGTTTCACCTGCAGCTGGTAAATTTGATTTAAGCTAAATGACTGCCTCTGAACAGTTTTGTGTGTGTGTGTGTGTGTGTGTGTGTGTGTGTGTGTGTGTGTGTGTGTGTGTGTGTGTGTGTGTGTGTGTGTGTGTGTGTGTGTGTGTGTGTGTGTGTGTGTGTGTGTGTTCGTGTGTGTACGTGTGCGTGTGCGTGTGTGAGCCCTCTTGGCATTTGTTTTGAAAAGGTGGCGTATTTTGTTTAGTAGCAGTCCATTAAGGGGAGAAAGGGATGTGGCCAGGCTCACCAGGGTCTGGGATGGGTCCTCAGAAGGCTTCCAGTAAAACATGACCCACTCCTCCCCTCCCCTCCCTTCAAAACACATTCATAATTCAGACTAATGGGCATGATAGTAGAGTGCTTTCACCTGCCAGCCTGAGTGATGACTGCTGTTTCTAGTGCCCTGTCTGCTTTTTGCCGTTGGTCACACAGACACTCCCATTATGTATTTTTTTCTCCTGTGAAGGTTAAAGGACTCGCATAAAGAGCGGAAACTTTGGGCCATGCCTAACTCTGTCGCAGAGCCCCCGGCCACCGCTGGAAGCTCTTTCACAGAGACTTTCCATTTGCTCTCTTCTGTTTCCCCCCCCTCCTCTCTTCCCTGCAGCGTTTCCTGCCCTCTGTTTCTCTCTCCATCGTCTGTCCCTCCTCCCTCTTTCTCTCTCTCTCCTCTCATTATCTCCTAATTACCGTGTCCCCCCTCAGCTCTAGAACAGTCCCTCTGCGGCAGGGTGCCCTTTTGAATGCGTACCAGCAGCACGCAGCCCTCCTCCGCCAGCGCCACTTATTCCGCAGTTAACTGTTGCGTCATCTTGCACCGCTTTGTCAAAAATCAGAGCGGCGCCTTTCCTTCCCGTCTCACGGAAAATGAAGATGTCTTCCTGAGTTATTGCGAACAGCGATGAATATGAGCAATATCACTCCCGCTGTCTTGCTGGCTCTGATTGGAAAAAAAACCCAGGTTTGGGATGCGGCGTACTGGCAGCAAAATCTCCCTTACGACTCCCCTGCAATGTTAATCAACAGATTCAGAGAGCGGCTATTATGGATGAGAGACTGTGCACAAGTATATTGGAGCTTTGGAACAGAAGACACATTGTAAATGATTCCAGCTAAAATCAATTCACCAACCCATTTTTTCACAGCAGCACAGTAATGCCTGTTCTCTTTCTAAACATGTATCTGAATTCAGTGATAATTTGATCTTCTTTTTTTGTGGCAGAGAAGGGCCTGTAAAAAAGAATGCCTTTCTTCCCTTTGGATGGAATGGGGTATAAATTATAAATGTGTATAATCTACCATGTGTATGCATGATGAGCACATAAGTGGCACTTACAGCATGAGTGCATGGAGAAGTAGCAGATCCGGTTTGTCTGACCGGTAACTTTTAGTGTCTGTCGTTGGTACAGGGTAATGAAAACTGTGGCTGTTGCTAGCAATTCTGGGGCCAGAATTTATTTGAGATGGATAACTCATGCCAGAGCAGGTTGATGAAAATGTAGCACCTGTTTGTAAAAAATGCAGGGGCTTCTGGGAAATTTATACTCGTCACCTGTCGTTCTACGGTGGGCTCAAAAGGACCGTGGGGCTTCCCTTTGTGATTTGTGTCTTTCAGTGTCCTTGTGTCAAAGGAATAGAATCTATCGATCTGTTTGTCTATATAAATAATATAGTTTTTATCAGGTGAGCAGACACAAAGAAATTAAATTTAGTGTGTGATTTTTTTTCTTTGTGAAACGAGACTTGAGTTTGACAAACAAACACTGAGATAAATGGTGGTGTTGAGCATTGGCTCTGTGAATAAGGGGGGCGTGGCACAGTTCCCCATACCGAGAGAAATGAAACCTGTCAGTGCCCACCGGCGGGAATACGTGCCAAGACACCACAGCCGGCATCGATCCGCAGAACAGCAGGGGAACTGGAGGGCTGGGAGGAATTATATATATATATATATATATAATTCTCGCACCTGCATTTAACCCATTAACTAGCACTGACCCGTATTCGGCCCAGAAGTGGTTTATTTTATTTGCGTTCATTACATTTTTTTTTATGGTGACATTTTGAATCAATCTGGTAACACAATATACCATTTGAAAGTGTTAAAGTATTAGAACTCGCGATACTATATCTATAAACTATTTTACTATTTGAATATTATAGCGACAATGGTTCCTTATTTTGTAACATGACAGAAATGAGGCTTGATCAAAACGACAATAACGTACGTTCTGGAAATCTACAGACAACACAAATCATGGTTAAGTCGGTATCCTGATCCCAACAAAATATTAATAAAATGTATCTTTTCGGCAAGGAAAAAACGTACACTTACACTGTATTTGAGCTTCTGTTACTTTGTTTCAGTAATACTGAAGAGTAATTCTGACTCTTGGAAAACAAACTCCCAAGGGTTACCTTACAGAAGAGACCAGGATTATACCTCTAGGCTAGTCAAAGATGTTCAAGAAAAGTAACCATTTTATTTTTGGCTTGTGTTAAAAAAGGTGGTGCTTAGATGAGAAGGGGTTTTAAAGCAAGACTGTAATTGTTCGGTTCGCAGCGTATGCCAAACCTTAAGTCCCGTATAAGTAAGCGATAACACTTTTCTGATTAGAACGGCAGAAAGACAGGGTTACACAGCGGTGCAAGTGAAGGAACAGACAGACGCAGCGCATTCTTTGGGGAGAACCCTGGATGTGTCTGTGAATTGGCCTCCCAGGCACCCACTTGAGCCAGGTTATCTACCATCGCTCCGAAAATAAGGGCCATTCATTCAAATGCAGGGCCTGGTGCTTTGACCTGATGAGACAAGCTGCTGCTCCCTCTCCTTGATGCGAATCAGAACCGCTGTGGGGCTTTGTTCTGGCCAGAGCATGTGCATTGATGACTGCCTTCCAATGCTGGGGATACTGCCTTGTTATGCTAAACAGCCTGCATTCAGAAGGCTGGAACTAAGTGTTTCTCTCTCTATCTTTTTCAATCTCTCTCTTCCCCTTTTGTACCCCTCCCTCCATCTCGTTCTCTCTCCCCGTCTTTCTCCTCATTCATTTTCTCTTTCCCCTCATCCCCCTGTTTCTCTCTCCGTGTCACAGACGGATACTCGTGGGACACATGCTCACACACACACACACAACACACAAAAAAAATGCTAATAAAAAATCGAGTGGGTCTGACGGTGGTAGTTAGATTGGGAGATCAGGGCACAGTAGTGCATTGTGACTTGGAAAATGTGTGGGTTTTGCCTTCTTTCTTAGGGCTTCAAAGTACCTGAGGAGCAACCGTGGAGTTTTTGTTCTCCACAGAAAATAGAGAAACACTAGCAGTGGAACAGCTGTGCGCTTTCTGCTGGCAGCATAATGATGGAACAAGCTTTAACATGGCCAGGGAAATTACAGTGCATTTGTACTCTCTTTTTCTTATCCATTTGCTTCTGCAGCACTTTGAGTTTTGCATTCTTTTTTTTAATGTCAACTGTGGAAGAAAAAAAAACTGGTTTAATTTTTTGTCATATCCTTTCACTGAATTAAGACGGTAGCATGATCGTTGCATGCGTTGAGGCAGGTCCACACAGGTAAGGTCTCATTCGTGGGAAAGTTTGTGGGGATTTTCTTAATTTTACTTGACGAACGCTGCAGGTTGATGGCGGGACTGGCAGATTTGGCCTGGTTCCTCTTAGCCATAAATTGAGGAGGCGGGGGCTGGCTGTGGTGGCAGTTATCCTGGGAAGCAGGTACAGGTCGGCTCTTCTCATTCCGCGCACAGAGCGTGCGCATCGATTCTCGCTGATTGAAGTTCGTTTCGTTTAGAGTAATAGATGGATGCCCGTTTGCTTTGATGCACAGGATGGAGGAAGGAGGTATGCAGCAATGCGCCTCCTCCAGAGGTTACATCTGCAGGTGTTCTTACCGTGTGCTCAGAATGCTTAACGATCAGAGAGGCCAGCTTTATGACATTAGACTGTGCCTCTGATACACGGTGTTGATCATGTTAAATGTTGATGAGATTTTCTGGCCTCCACATTTAGCACATTTTACTCAGCACTCTCGAAAATGCATAGTGGAAGTACAGTGTAGCACACATGTATTGCGGAAGGCTTCAGGCTGGCAGTGTACTGTAACCCAGGGGCCAAAACTTGAATCTCACTTCCTGGTCTTGTTGAGAGCGTTGTTCTCTGCCCGTTTTTCAATGCAAGTCAATGGTACCAAATGCAGTCAAAATATGAAAATAAATTTTTCCCACAAGAACATGTAGTCGCAATAGGTGCTTTTTCTTTGTTTAATGTCTCCCTGTGTGGTGATTTGTGTTATTGTATAATTTTTACACTGTTTTAACATTTTGTGGTCCAATCCGTGACAGTTTGCGGAACTTCCTAGTCACCGCACGCCACTTGTATCTCATCGCTTAGTGGACAAACCAGACCCGGCCTGGACTTAATGACCATATCATTTTTTGTACAACTTGGCAACACTTCAGCTGTTTCAAAACGCTTTTCACAAGCCCATGGAAAGTCGATGGGTGACATCACAGTCCAGATTTTTCTAGTCTATGAGTTTAACGTTTACGGAACTGGGCTTGTAACACAGTACTTGTGGGTTCAATTTCCACATGGAGCACTGCTGTTGTGCCCTTAAGCAAGGTAGTTAACCTGAATTTCTTCATTAAAGGTGTCCAGCTGTATTGGATTGCATGTTTACTCTATGTAAGTCACTCTGGATAAGAACATCTGCTAAAGGCTGAAATGTAATGTATGTAAAGTACATTGGGGTTTGGGAGCACCTTTGTTGCTTGGTAAATTGCATCAACAAATCTTCCGTAGTCTCTGGAACTGAATTGCCATCATTGTGCTGTAGTGCAGTTACTGCTTAAGACAGGTTAGACACTATAAAAGCAAATGTTGGGGTTCCAGCACAGAGCTGTTGTCGAGCACAGTTTCTTAATAAGAAAAGATGTAAGGGTGGCCTAAGTGGGTTTCACTAATAGCCTGGCTCACCCTTAGGAAACAGATTTCAAACCAGCCTGGATGTTTTTTTTGTAAGAAAATAGGACCTTGGTAATAAGCTTAGTGCTGTACTTCTAGTGTCTTTTGATCTTCGCGGAGAAAAAAATCCCTGTCAGCCGGTTTGGAGGACGAACACAGAGCCTCTTCCCACCACTCGTTAGGAACCCCGCATCTTCCTTCCGTCAAAGAAATTTTAATGCGCAATCGTTTAGTCCGAGCACCATTAAAACCAATGCTCTCGTCCTGACCCGTTGCTTTGTGTGGGCGCTGAAGTGAACTGTGGCCTGGCTCTCCCACTGGTTTCCTGGCAGAGAGAGCTGCGCGTCCGTGTTGTGCGTGCGAGGGGCTCTACTGACTCGCGGGAACAGACACAGGCGCATGGTGGGTGCAAGCGGCTGAGCAGGCAGGACAGCCAGCGGAGAGACTGCGTGTACAAGCCACGGGGATCCCGCCTAGCCTGTGTCACATTTCATCCAGTCAATTATTTTACCACTCTGGGGCTCTGCTCTGTCAACCCCTCCCCCCTACCAGTCGACCCCCACTGCCACAACCCCACACCTTGAAAGCTCCAACCCCTGAACAGGTCAATTAGCCGGCACGTGCCTCTGGCTGAAATGAGCCAAAATCTTTTTCTTTTTTTTTTTGCTCACTCAAATTTCAAGATTCCTCCTCATAAAAGTTGCTGTGCCTCGTCCATGTATTCCGGGGGGGCGTTGGCATGCTCCTTGGTATAGAGACTCCCTCTAATGGATGTCTCAATCCATAGCCCCCTCCTTCTGACCAGTATAGAAAACTAGATGAAGCGAATTGATTTTATGTTCATTTGCATTGTGTGGGAAGCGCAGATTCCGGCTATTACAGATGAGTCTGCCCTTGGTTCAGTCCCCAGATTTACAAACGAGCCCATAAACTGGTAATTCATTTTTCAATCTATGCTATGCCACAGCCTTCCTGGAAAGGAAGTCTGTTGCCTGCAATTACGGCTGATGAAGCTCTCCGCAAGCTTCTGGTTTTAACTCTCTGCAGGAAAACTCTTTTTTTCTTGGCTGCACACTTGCCAATGTTGTAGTAGTGAAATATTTTGAAATATGTGCAAAATCCATTTAAATTATCGTAGAGCCCATAGCTTATCTTCACATGTTGAAATTCCACACAGTGTGGGATGGTAATACGGAGAGAATCAACTGTTCTTAAGGGGCTTGTTTCCCTGTCTACAATCAATAATGAATATCACACACCAATGAAGACTGTGTTCACAACTGCCTTTTATGGTCTTAGTTTACCCTTTTCCCTCTCTGATGAAGTCTATATTTGGTCTGTTCTTGTTCATAAGGGCCTGTTGAAGCATGAGGTTGAAGCAATATTGAAATCACTGACATTTTCTTTTTCTTTTTTTTTCTTACACAAGCAAATAGCTCATCAGGACAACATTCACAGGCATATTGTACAAGATGATTCACCAATCGATTGAAACCATATGAAAAGCAGACCACATAAGAACGAAAACAAGCACACAGACCTCTCGTCTTAGCAGGAGTCTCAAGGAGTGAGGCATTGCTGAAAATTTTCAGCAATGTTTACCCTCCAGTGTAAATATTTGCTCTTTCAGTGCAAAGTCTGAGAGTAGATGTCGGCGTTCCCACCAGTTGCCTCCACTGTACTGTCGATCACACACACTCTCCTGCGCCTGGATGAAGCCGGTGCTCCTGTTCCATGTTCACACTCAAGCCCTTTATTCTTTTACCGTGGGTGGGAGGACACAACCTGTCCAAAGGAACTGCTTCCCTTCAACCGGAGTGCTCGGAGACTGCATGTTTTCTACAAGGTTAAAGTTCATTTTTGAGGACATGCTTGTTTTATTCCTCCCCAGCAAGCCAGTGTTTCTCCACTGAGTTGGACGCAAGCTTTGCTATACATTTTCCAGAAGCAGTCAAAGTGCCCTTTGGCTTTTGCAGGGCAGCTGAGTATATTTGTTCATACTTTTTTTGTTGTGTTGGCACCACCTGTGCGGTGGTGAGAACTTGCTGTTGCTCAAATGAGCAGATTTTAATATTCTTGTTCACACTACTGCAACCTTTGCCCGAACAGAAAAACACAAGGTTTATTTTTCAACACATTCCTCCATAACTGACTCGGGCCACAAACGTGACCTGTTTTTTGGTTGGTACAGTGGCTTTGTGTTTGCCTTCTCCCACTGAGAGACTGATATGGATTGTGGCATGCTCAAATTTCTGAAGCTGTGCTCCGAGTTCCCCTCGCCTTGGACCAAACAGCTTGTGTCATTTCTCTCCAGCGGATGTTTTTTCTCTGCCCAATTTGATAAGAAACTATCACAGACCAGTCTTCAAAAATGGCTTTTTACTCCTTCTGTTAACTCGGCCAGCGTTTTTACTGCCAGGTCTGTTCTTTGAAAGTGCATCATCAATGAAAAATCTCTTTAGCTTACAGGTTTTGAAACAGTTAGTTGGAGTAAGGAAGGACGGAAATGAAAGCCAACAAATGTGGAGATTAGCTTTCAGTGACTAGAGCTGAACAAAAACCCTATTGACAGTGCATTTGCATAGCACCATAATTGTGGCTGCAACCTGCTTTACTGGATGTCCCTTGCATGACAGAACCACATCATGAATTCCAAGATTTCAGCCCACCGGGCAAACACTATGCAAATTATTAAATTATATCCTTCATTGAAATGCATTTACAAACAGAAACAAAACGGTTTGTATTTGTCAGACCTTGGCTTGCTTTTCAATGTCATTATTTATTACCAGAGAAATGCTTAGTGTGACTTAAGTCTTAGCTTAGCATTCTCACAATGTCCTTGTAACATTGTGTAGCTGAATCAGATTTTATTTTTTACCCCACAATGGCGGGATCACCAAAAAGCATCAGATATTATCACGGTGGTTGGGCGGGCTTGGGGAGAATTAGCCATATATCTTTTCAGGTCCCAGAGCACCATGAAGTGCCATGTATCCATTACTACAGATGGCTGTAGGAACATTTATTGATGTATTTCATCGATGTGCATATGGCGGGTTGATTGGCATTTGGCACATAGAACTGTCCGCTAAGTGCTGGGGAACACGATACCACGGATCCACTGAACCGACACCTCTGCTACAAGCCATGACTGGTGGTTCCGTTTGAAGGAGGGCGTCGGGCGCAGTGGACGCTACAACTGCGTCTCTTTAAATGGCTGACACCAGATACACCACGGCCCTTCCACAAATCCCTTTGTTCACACTGCCCTAGACTTTTAACCCCAATCCCGAGGGGCCCGTGGGCGGATGAAGACAGACTTTTTTGCTTGTTTAAATATTCAGGGAATAAAAGGAAGGATTAGAGAGACTTGAAAGGATCAGTACACCAAGCCTCTGTCGTTAAAATGGCAGTTTTCTGCGCATTCTGACGGTTTCTGATGGACGAGATGAGGAAGGAGTAGTTCAGCCCGTCACCATAAATTATCTTTCAGGGTACTGTTCCTTCTCTTAATTAAAAGTAGAGTTTCAGATCTCAGCTGAGAAATGCCATAGTTTTGTGGAAACAGGTGGGTCTGTATTGTTCCCTTTTGACATTTGAGATTTAATCTCATGTGCAGAAACACTCCAAAACGCCCAGTCTTTATCTTGCTGTCGTGACACAGAACAAGGAAAATCTTGCTCCCTGGAGCTGCTGCAAGTCCACACCAGGGCTGCTACCACATAAAGTGTTGCATTGTTTTTCCACTTTCTATTTTTTCCTTCTTTTTGTATCCAAGAAAACAGAATTTATTTGAAGAGAAAAAGGCACGGTCATGAAACACAGGTGAGAGAGATTATATTAGTTGGGGAAAGTATACTGGCCTTTTTAATCTCTGGCTCTTGGTGGGGTAGAGAGATTATATTAGTTGGGGAAAGTATACTGGCCTTTTTAATCTCTGGCTCTTGGTGGGGTAGAGAGATTATATTAGTTGGGGAAAGTATACTGGCCTTTTTAATCTCTGGCTCTTGGTGGGGTAGAGAGATTATATTAGTTGGGGAAAGTATACTGGCCTTTTTAATCTCTGGCTCTTGGTGGGGTAGAGAGATTATATTAGTTGGGGAAAGTATACTGGCCTTTTTAATCTCTGGCGCTTGGTGGGGTAGAGAGATTATATTAGTTGGGGAAAGTATACTGGCCTTTTTAATCTCTGGCTCTTGGTGGGGTAGAGAGATTATATTAGTTGGGGAAAGTATACTGGCCTTTTTAATCTCTGGCTCTTGGTGGGGTAGAGAGGAACTTCACCGCAGAGGCCTCTTACTCCACTCTTGCTGTTCTGTACCATACAAGGTTATCTTCAGTTCTGTCTTGCCCACAAGTGTTCATTTTCACAGGAGAGGCCCCAAATCCAGAGACTCTGCTGGATTTAAGGCTTTATCCATCTGAACTCTGCCACTGTTACCTGTCTTGAGTTTCACTTTAAAGAATTGTGGAGCCATGGTGTTACTGTTTATTGTTTTGTAACACATCATTCCACACATTTTCAAGGCTTAGTGACTTTATTTAGAGTGTGATTCATACCACCAAACCCTCCACCTGGGCTGGACATAATTCAGCATAATCAATTTAAGGTGTAGAGACATGTCATGTTTGCTAGGTAGCAGTGGTGTAGTGTAGATTAATGACTGTTTGAAAGAGCAAATAAAATTATAGGGAACTTTTTGGTGATCCTGGGATCTTCTGGCTTCAAAAGAATCTAAACTGAGTTCTTAATTATATTCACCACCCATTGAACATTGCCAGCATTACGAAGGTGAGTGAGGTGGATAAGACCCCCGATGCTGCCATTGAAGCATCTCGCCCTGTCTTCCCTCACGCAAAAAAAAAGTAACCAAACTTCTGGTTCACCATTGGCCTGGCTAACTGTGCTGAGCTGCCACTCTTAGCTCTAATGCATCAGGGTTTTGATTGGTCACTTGCGTGGTGGTTCACAGTGATGCAAATGGGACTGTGTGGTAGCCTTGATTTCCCCAATGCGCAATTCTGCTCTCTTACTTATTAGCAACACAAAATGGATTCCCTGGGCTGAAACTTTGAGGAATTCCGACAATTACAAAAGATGCATTTTTTTTTCTGTGCCATGCCACAGATCTGCATAAGGAAAACATTGAAGCCTGGTAGTTTGTGAAAGTGTGCCAAACATGGAGGGAATTGTGGAGTCTGAATCACAATGCTTTGTTCAGTAGGCACTGAGTGTCAAGCAAGGCTTACAAACATCACATCTGGCCTCAGAACTGTCAAAGCCGATAATTTGTCTTCTTTTAAAACACATTTCCTCTACACTGTACTGAGATCAGCAATTCTTTATGCTGTCAGTGTTGCTGCTGGAAAACATTCTCTTTTGTGAATGATTTGACCCTGAATGGTTGCCATGAATGCATTTGTAATACTACAAATACACTTTGTTTTCCCAGAGCCTAGACCATGTTAACTGCTTTGTATGAATCATTATAGGAGGAGATTGAGCCATCTCTTCAGCCAGGTGAAGTGTTTTGTTAAATGGATGCCCCTCACAATGCCTGGTGCTACTGTGAATATGGTCTTTACATGGTCCATATAGACAGTGTCTGTTTAACACACGAGTACATGGAAGCAGGTCTTACTGTCTAATTGGAATACCATTATATCATTGAAGACCTGTATATTACCAACAACAACAGTATTTTCAAGGATGTATAAACTGTATAATTATTTAATCCAAAAGTCAAAAATATGCAATTTAGAAGTTATAAAGTGTAAATCAATATTCCTGAATGGCATTTCCCCCCCTTGTTGTTGGGGTCCCCCTGGGACTGGGAATTTATTTGGTTAACATTATTAGAAATTTAATCGCTGTGCTTTTTTCTTTTTTTTCTTCAAAAATAAATTAATGGTACCAGGTTCTTGTCAACTTTACTCTATGCATCTTATTTATTTTTGTGTGGTAATATCATCAAGGGTCTGAGGTATCAAACGAACCTCAAACAATCACTCTGCTGCCAGATATGCAGTAAATATGGATGCATCTCTTTAAGGGTTGTTTCTCCTGACTTATTTTTCCATAGAATTCAATAGACTTGATGAATTGAAGACAATAGACTCAGACCCTTGATGACTTACAGCCATTTAGCCAACCATGTGTTCCATACTATTCTCACGTAATTTACAGCTTAATATAGTCCCACCCCCAATTCACACTGAAATGCAGAGGTTATCGTATTGCTTGTAAGAGTACCTGAAAATAATATATAAAGAGACTTTTGATGTTGTTGGGTCACAGACACCAGGAAGTCATGGCATGCAAAGGATTTGCAACCAAATATTAAATATGAAGACTTTAAGTGTATGTTAATTTGTCCAGTTACCTTTGGTGCCCTAAAATGTGTGAATTTGACTATGTAAAAATGGCTACAATTGCTACATGGTTCACTCGATATGGATGTAAAAAAACCCTCAAATTAAAGCTGACAGTCTGCACTTTAACCACCAAAATAACTATGACTATCCATTTCAAATCCAATATTCTGGAGTACAGAGCCAAAACAACTAAAAATGTGTCACTGTCCTAACACTTTAGGAGTGCACTGTATGCCAAGTTTGGCATATTTGGCTGCGTTAATTTCTGATGCCTTTGTTTTTTAAATCCTTGCTTTTTCTCCCTCCCCCCCCTTTTCTCTTTGTATTCTCCATCTTAACATTTGTCTTCTCAGTCTGCCTGGTACAAACTTGTCATTATGTCATAGATAACCAATCATAAACTAAAACAAACCTGGGCTCAACCAATTTGGGATTTGGGAGGGGGCCGCTCGCATCCCCCCCATTAGCATCCAAGCGTTTGGTGTGGCTGCTTTTTGGGAAACGGGCATGTCAGTAGCAGTGTCTCTATGAGGCTCAGAGAGCCGGCCGGGTGAGATAAGTCAACGCAGAGGCTCACGCTACTGCAAGTATAGCCTACATGACCATCTGTTTGTAAAATTATTGTTCTTCCCGTCACCGGCCCAACAACTTCTGATTACCCACCCTGGTCCTGATTGGACTTTGGCATTTTATAAAGTATATGGAAATATTTGTATCCACATTCCTTAAATTTGTATGTTTTGTACATTAATTTGTTTATTTGAATGGTAGTGCCTTAACTATTGCTAAGCCATACATAACCATCCTACGGTTAATAAAACTGTCTTTTCTGTTGTCCTTTAGCTGTTTGCAAATGGATTGTTTCATAAAGAATCCAATAATAACTCCAGTATCTCAATTTGGCGGGATTAATCACCAGTAACCCGACTCTTACCCTGGAAAGTGCATTGATCTGGGACAGGAGATGCACTGGAATATTCATTGAATGGACTGTAAATATTAATTGCTGAAGAACGTTTTTCGGGAGTGGCGTTGCAGGTTTCCCGTGCGTTCGTAAACATCATGGATCCCGGTGGCAAAAACGAGCGCTGCGTCAGTGAGGTGGAGCGTGGCGTGACAAAGAGGAAAGGTGGCATGTTCATTTTCTGCCCCATTGGCAGCGGTCGAACCAGGCCGTCATCGTAGTGCCACTGAGAGCCGTGGCGTGGCATATCAGCAGCTTCTGTACTGTGCTTAATGCGCAGCACCACGAGCAGTGTTGGAGTAGAACGCAAGAAGTATGTATGTTTGATTGTTGAGGACGGCGCGCCCGTGTCTGCTAAGGGGTTGAAGCGGGCAGGTGCAAAGAGCATGTTGAGACCTTTCAGCGGCCTTAGAAATAGATTTAGCTGGAAAGGTCTCAACATGATCGCTAGATCTCACAGATTTTTAAAGAGGACAACACATTGATTAAGGCACTGAACCCCCAAACCCTCAAAGACCAAAACAACCTCAGCAGAGGGGAGAGCCAAGCACTACTACAGCTGGCAAAAAACAAACAGATAATTATCAAACCAGCAGACAAGGGAAGTGCCATAGTTATTATGGACAGAACACAATACACACAGGAAACATATAGACAACTTCACAACATAACACATTACAAAAAATTAGATGGACCCATATACCCAGACACGGCACAGGAAATACATGCCATCATACAGACACAAACAAATACATCACTAAAAAACAAAGTTTTTACTTGAGGGGAGAGGACAACCCGAGATCTAGGATTTTGTACCTCCTCCTTAAAATACACAAGCCAACAGAATCCTGGAGCATACCGTATGAGGTCCTAGGGAGGCCTATTATTTCAGACTGCCACAGCGAATCCTATAGGATAACTAAATATTTAGATTATTTTCTCAGTCTACTGTCCACAAAACACAAAAGCTACATCAAAGACACATATGATTTCATAAACAAAATAAAAAAACACCAAAACCAGAAGAAGCCTGTTCACCATAGACATAGATAGTCTATACACCAACATAAACACAGCAGCGGGATTAACAGCGGTAAAAACATGGATGGAAAAGTACCCGGACAACAATCGACCGGATACGATCCTCCTGTAATTACTGGAGATAAGCCTCACCACGAATGACTTTGAATTCAACAAAGAATTCTTCTTACAGACCAGTGGCACAATTATGGGCAAAAATTTGCACCAGCTTATGCCAACATTTACATGGTGCATTGGGAGGAGACTTTTTGAAAAATGCCCCAAACTTCCCACTAATTATTTCAGGTATTTAGATGACATTTGGGGAACATGGAAACACAGCTCAGAAGATTTCAAACACTTCATACAGATCCTCAACACGCACCATACATCTATCACAATTAAACATACCACACACTGAACATATTGATTTTCTGGACACTATCACATACAAGGGGCCCTCATTTCCCCAAACACACACTTTAGACACAAAAGTTTTTTTTAGACACAGACACACATGCACTCTTACACAAGGATAGTCTCCACCCGAAACATACATTCAGATGCCTGATTAAATCCCAATTACTAAGGTTCAACAGACACACAATGCATTATAACCAAAGGGGTATTCCAGATCTTTCCTCAGACAGATTCGGAAAACCTTCTTGGCTACAAAACAACAGGACACTAGAAAAATCATTCCGCTTATCACCACCTACTCGACATTCAGCCAAATAGCGAACGGGAAAATTAAACGGAACTTGGCTAGGATTCTGCAAAACACAGACCTGCTCCAAGAATACAAAATAATTTCGTCCTACAAAAAACAAAAACCTTAAGAATAATCTGGTAAGTAGTAAAATACCAGAAATCAACATTTTACCTACGCAAGGCCTGATATTTTACAAACGGGCCACTACAGTGAAAAACAACACTACAAACGCAACATATCTTATTAAACAAACACTTACAGTTAACACATATAACTGCATATATGTCATAAAGTGCAAACACTGTGACATAAAATACGTAGGAGAGACAGGAAATACAATTAATACCAGATTGGCACAACACATATATAACATAAAAAATCATAGAAAAACAGACACGTACCTAGTGGCTCATTTCCTACACCATGGACTTGAAGCACTAGAAATATTGGGCCTCCATTCAAACAGTAACTGGACACAGGAAGACAGATGTAGGACAAAAATATATTGAATTATAAAACTCAACACTATATTCCCAGGAGGATTAAACAAACACTGGTAAAATTTCAACAGAAGAGGGACCAAATTCTTCCTACTTAAAGGCTGCAGTACACTGAATGGCCAGTGCAAACTTTTCTTTCCCAAGAGGCCCTCATAAGGGGTAACTTGGGAAATAAAGATTTTTTTTTTCTAAACTTAGAAATACATTTAGCCCTTCTGTGAATCTGTCTGCCCTCATTCCATAGGAGGCCTGCTGGTTGCCATGGTGCTTTTCATAGAAAAATTGCAGGCAAGAGGTGGTGTTAGTACTTTAACACTCAGCAGGTGTCAAAGTGGCAAAAAGATAATGAAGGTTATTGTGTAGTAGGCAAGAGCCAGTTTGAGATTTTGACAGTATGATAACCTTAGCCAAAAATACCACGGTTTCACAGTATTGCGCACCTCTAAAATGTGTTATTGTAAAATCGTCTTACACATTTCTTTGCCATTGAAAAAATGTATTTTATTTTATAATAGCATATAGAAAATTAGGAACATTAATGAACATAATATATAGAATGTAATCAAATTGTTTTCTGCGAACAAATCACTTCTAAATAAAATGAAAATGCATGCTGTCTCTCTCCATTTTGTGCAGCTTGACCAGCCTAGATAGGTTTGCCCCAAAAAGATCATTTTCAGTCCAGGCTGTGATGCAGGAAATTCACAAAATCTTTACTTCAAAAAGATAGACATGTTAATGTAACCTACTTCTGGAATGACAGTTAATGGTTGCACAGAGGTGTGTCCCTTAGTAATATATAGGACCTTAAGTCTTAGTGGATTAAACAGATATTTCAAAAATGTATTTAATTTAATTGATTTTATGTAAAAAATGGGTGGACATACTATTGATTATGTTATTTCAGCGCTGATTTGCGCATACATGCAACACACAACAAATACATGCACACACACATACACACACAGATTGCACACTCTCTGCACGTCCTTGTGCATGATATAGCTCAGTGAAGTGAAGCTTGCTAATTAGCCGTTATCTTCCTTGCTAGCTAGCCTCGAGAATTTAGTTCACTAATGTTAGTTAGCTAGTTAGGCACAGTATCTCACTACCTAGCTATTGCCAAAGTTCATGTCAAGACAAGTTATCTTACATTTGGCAAAGAGCGATGGATGGCGCTCCCGTAAATGCGCACTTTGCTAGCACTTTTGATCGCTCGATGGTTAGTAGATACGTCATTATGAATCACATTGGTAGAAACTTGTACTGTACCATCTCATGTCTGTGGTAAACAAGTAAAGTAAATTCTAGATACCTCCTTGTGAAGTCATTTAAAAAAACAGCTCATACCATCGGAATGGTATGAGGGGAATTCTTTGTGGTTTCAGAGCTTTTTCATGACTTTTTCAGAGCATGGTACACCGTGAAACGGGAAACCAGCTCATACCTATTGTGTAGGTACAAATGCTCAGCTCCAAATGCCTTTCTTCCACCTTGATTCATCCCCCCTAGCTTTGCATTTTCCCTGTGCTTAACTGGATCCATACTTCATTAAAATGACATCCCAAATGTCCTCAAAACAAACATATGACTAAACAGTAAGTCTTCTTATTACTTGTTTTCATCACCCAAGGCATTCTAAGATGTCATTTCGCTGCTTTGTATAAATTTTTTATTTTGCTGAGCATGTTGAAACATTTTCTTTTAATCCTCCCGGAGGTACAGTACGTCCAAGAGCACTACCAGCAGAGCTATGCGCTGAAGGGGATTTGAATGTAGTCTTTTATTCCATTTCAGTACAATTGTAATCCAAATAGTCCGTTTAGACTGCAGTTCCTTGCAACGTTGTCTCAAGCAATTTAGTTGTGTTACAAGCAGGCCGATAAGGATTTCACAAATAAATCTGTTACACTTGAATTTATGGAAGACAAAGATGTACAGTATGCCCACACTGCACTAAATGGTCCCAAACAAATGTAAATGGTGCAACAAGGTTTTGATCCGGAATGATTTTTGATGATAGCTATACCTGATGTAGGTCTTGTTTACAAACGAATCATTCACGAGATGTATGCAACACCTGTTTATTCAATCAGCCATAGCTTCTGTTTCCCGTTACCATTCCCAGCCTACCTTTGTAGGCTGGAGAACATGTCAGCCATGTTTATATCCCTTTCCTTTAGCTAGACAACTTTAACCACACTGTGAACCAGAAATCATCACTCTAAAATTAAAATCCCTTTTCTCTAAAATATGACCCCACACTAAACATCACAAAGTGCACAGAGTACAGCCTCTTGTTTTTTTTTTTTTTCTTTCTCCGCAGACATTTCAAACAACAAACATTCACAGAGTAATCAAACTTAATGTCCACATGTGCATGTATGTGTGTGTTTGTCAGTCCAGAAACAACTTGGTCTTAGTTTCTTGTACTTTTTCAAAAATGATACAGTATGTACAGTAATTTCATTTCTTGTATTTTCTTCAACAACAAAAAAGGTAACGTGATAAGATAATAATATAGGGGCTGAGCTCCAGGTATCAAACCACGCCCCAGCTATTTTTTTCACTAGTAGCCACTAGCCAGAGAGAATGTCTGTTAGGGACGTAGGCTACATAGCATGCATATACTACAACTCCTGGCTCAACTATTTGACCCAAATCTTATATTTTTTTTAAAGTGACTTCATTCAACAAAATGTAAATAACTGCTCTCGTCCACAGTCAGCACTGCAGCTCACACTGAACGGTGTCATGCAGCGCAAGTAATACTAGTTTGTTTACAAAACATATTCAACATAAACAGGCCAGCAAGGGCACATGATGATTGATTCAGCAAGGTGCAGAAAGTCAGCAACAAGTGGATTCGACAAGCAGCAGACATTAATGTTAAAGGGTAACTACACTCTAGATCTTTTTTTTCGCTGTAAATGTGTTTGTATGCCTACCTTGTAATGAAACTTATTCATGCATTCTGTTATTTCAACAATTCTGAAATAATATTGTATATCATAAGAAACTGGTAGAAAAGCATCTTGTGCTGCCCCTAATGGTTGAAATTTTCCTTTCTGTTCCCCACACTGCCACTGCCCAAATCGTGATGTCAGAGTGCCTCTTTGGAGGTACCTCTACATCATATGGATAATTGTTGTCGTCCACAACGGAAACAGCTGCCACCTGATTGGTTAGACCCGCTACGTTACTTTCGTTTCGCCTCCACGTTTTTAAACCGGAACAACGTGGCGTCCTGTTCAATTCTCTTATTCCACCTAAATAGTCCACTAAAATATGTTTCTGAAAATATTTGAGGTGAGAAATAGGCCATGCAGTTGCTGAATCTTGATTAATATTTGATGTGCAATGTCTAGTTTGACAGTTTGATCCAAGTTATACGAAATCATTTGTAGAATGTACGTTAATTTATGCAAATGACGATGGACACAGCTCCTCCGCCCCCACTCCTCTCCCTCACTCACCCCA
This sequence comes from Synaphobranchus kaupii, assembly GCA_029718625.1. NCBI lineage: Eukaryota > Metazoa > Chordata > Actinopteri > Anguilliformes > Synaphobranchidae > Synaphobranchus > Synaphobranchus kaupii. The sequence goes on from CM056385.1 coordinate 6,500,774, forward strand.
CAAAGTATTTTTCTAAATTGTGTAGTAGGTGGAGACAGGCTGAGACAGTGGGTGTAGTTACTCATTAAAGTTCCCAACAATCAAAATTCTATCGAATTTAGGCATGATAGTAGGTCAGAGAACTGCGCAATAAAACCCTTATTATATTTTGGCGGTCGGCTGATTCCACCAGATTTATAAAGTATGGCCTTGCGGAGAAGCGGCGAGCTGTCAGCGAGTCTGGGACGGAGTCAGACAGAGATGAATAGGGAGGTATGGAGCGGGTTAGGAGCACCCTCGACCTCACCAAAACACCTCCTCGCTTCTCACGCTTTCGGGACCAAAAAGTAAACAATTGATACTTTACTTACCTCATCATAACATAAAATTTAGTTTTGTTTTAACAATAAAAATACAGGAAATATCCATATTGTGCATGCAACGCAGAGAGTAGCTCTCCATGTCCCTGTCAGATATGCAGTTTTTATATGCGTTATAGCCTACTATATATTTATTTTTTAATAAAGTAGCCTATATATTTATTTAAAATAAATAAAATAATTAGCTAGCTTTTTGCTAAGCTAGACTGAAAAACCAATTATCAAAAAACAAGGGACTATCAAGCTAACTATAAAAGAAAATACCAAAAATATATACCAAAAATAAATAGTCTACTATAACTAGAATATTTAAAAAGCTAAACTGTAAGCTAGCTATATCGCTCGCTCGCTCTCTCTATCTCCCTCCTCTCCACGCAGATCAACCGCTGCGTTGCTCGCCCTCACTCCAAAACTTCAGGGTGTAGCTACCGAACTATCGGTGGGCGTAGCTGTACAGGTTTCTATTTCGTCACCGGGAGGAATAGGTCAGCTGGAGGAAATTTCTGGCCAATCACAGGTTGAACGTGCAGTACCTAACATTTTACCACTAGAGACACTTTTGAGCCAGATTCTTAAAGTTTACGCTTTTTTGCGCTGACTGCAGTAATTTGTCAAGATTTGGACCAGGATCAATCAGTAATACTTTGAAAAAAACAAATGTATCACTTCTCATCTAAAATAAGTTGTTTTAGTGCAGGGGTTCCCAAACGTTTTTCTGATGCGACCCCAAATTAATGCTCACAAATATACGCGACCCCAACACACGTGCACGTACGCATACACGCCTCTGTTGAAAATGACGTAAACCACAGAGTAGATGCAATTTGTGATTGGTTGAAATGTATGATGTAACGATTACATTTTTATATTTGGGTTGTTGAAATGTTGGTCATGTCTTATTTTCTGAAAAAAAGCATTCTTGTCTGCCTTGAGAGTAGCCGTTGCGCATGCGATGGCAAACCATCCCTAGGAACATTGCGTAGATTGAAGAGGGCAGCATGAATGTCAGACTTTTCACGACGGCATTTCTCCAGCAGATGCTTGGCTGAACGCACCGCGTGTTCCGCCAACCCATTGGACTGAGCATAACGTGGGCTGCTCTTGATATGCTCGAAGTCCCACAACTGAGCAAACTCCTTGAAGTCCCTTGCCACAAACTGAGTAGCATTGTCAGACGTTAGGTGCTGGGGAACGCCATGAACAGCAAAATGCCTCTTGAGCTTTGCTATAACTGTGGTGCTTCTCATGTCTGGTATGTGATCCAACTCGAACCAGCCCGAGAACGAGTCAACCAGCAGCAGATGCATTTTTCCATTCCATTCAAATATGTCTGCCACAGTAAAGGCCCATGGGAGATCCGGTATCTCATGCGGCTGCATCGGTTCCTTTGGCTCGGCCATGTTTACACCTGATGAATCAAACCCTTTCCGAACCGCTTCTTAACCCCAGCACCATTTGTTGAAATTGTTGGATGTGCATGCTGGGCTGTCTAATAATCTGCCCTGCTGCCCGACCTCAGGGACCTGGGCTGATCCAGGACATGGATTTAAAATGTAGCTTTGTGGGCTCTTAAATCCCACGTTCATTTACAACGTGTTCAATTATTTTCAGTCGGACTGAGACCTAATTCTCTGAATAGAATAATCCATTGATTTACCGCTGTTTTTTGAGTCTCTTATTTTAAGCCTGATATTTACATTGTTTGTTGTGCTGTTTTAAATAAAGTTGTAATGACTTAATGAACAAGCTTAGGTGATGGCAAATAGTTGTAGAGGTGTAGTGCTTTGGATACGCCCTGGAGGGTGCTAACCTAGCAGTCTTGCAGCTTCTCACAGACTCCAGCGTCAAGCCAAACCATAGCAGAGTAAAATTATATTTACAGTGATAAAGTGACGGTGGCGTCCATTTCTCCAAAATGTTCTTATATCTGCCGGTCACATCCATTTACAAAGCCAAGCCCCTATGTAAACAAACGTGGGATCAATCATGGAGCTGTGAGTGACATATTCTTTGGCTCATATTATTAATATGTTATAGTTGTTATTTTCTGTAGCGTCACATAATTTCAGTAATTAGTGCAGAGCATTTGCTTGTTAATTGTGCACTCCAGCAGGCAAGTACCTGTATATCATATCAAATTTAACTCGTAATCATCCACTTAAATTGATTAGTTCATGCATATTTAACATCTCTAGTGTGACTACAGCGTACTCACACTGGCCTCAATCAGACCTAAAGGACTCCTTCATACAGGCATTCCAATTCTAGCGTTGAAGCTGCCTTTTTTGGACGCTTACTTCCAGAAGGCATTTTTCTCATAGCCTTAAAGAGAAAACAAATGGCTGCAATGCTATTGTCCAGGCAGGGCATCCTCCCAAAAACACGAAACCTAACATTCATATCATTGTATCAGACCTCTGTCAGGCATGAATATAGAGTTGGTGTTTAGAGGTGTTTAAACTAGGACTTGGTTTGATGTTATGATTGGCGTAGCCCATCACAGGATCCTGGCCAAACCTGATAGCATTAAGGTAATCATTTATGAAGACTTGCTACAGATTAACTGTTAGCTGTATTTCTGCTCGCTTTCCTTCATTATGCTGACATTCCATACAGCTCAGAAGAATTACTGTTGTGTTTATAATTAAAATATGCGCACAACCTCCTAAACCAAGTGGAAGTACAAATGACAAAGCTTTGCACTTGCTCTGTAAATTATATGGTTCGGCAGACCTAAAAAATATGGTACAGTACATTCAGAAGAATACATCACATGTTGAGTATTTTTGTGCATTTAATGGCAACTGTTACCTAATACAACTGGTACAGTATTAACCGGCATTTTATCAAATGTGCCTTTCCAGAATGGTGTATTGTATATATTTTTCATAATCGTACAGCATGCCCAACTGTACTGCTAGCTTTTAATCCTGCTCCAATCTAATGTAAAATCATCAATTCTAAACCTATGTTTTCATTTCAATGGCACTACTCTATAATTACTCTTTAAAGTGGTTTTGGCATTGAATTGGCATTCCTTGAGATCCAAAGTGCTGTAAGTATAGTTACATAGATGTCTTAAGTGGAGGCCACCATATTAAATGAAGGCTGTTAAAGCTTGTGTTTGCTTTGAATTTCCATTGATGTACCTGACCTTGGATCCTTGCAAGTAGGCAGAGGGAACTATGAAGAACTCATGGTAGATATCACAATGCTTTGTCTTAATATGATTCATAAATATTTTTTAATAACTATGAAAAAAATTGTAAAAAGTAATAATGAGAACATGAACAAGGATTTTTGCCACTTTGCTTTAAAGCTCATACTTTTGATAATTTTTTCAATAAATATACTAAGAAGTCCTTATGCTGAAGAAGTAACAATGTTAACATTTTTAAATAAGTAAAAATGTAGCTTATGTGTTGATAATCAGCTAACATGGGGACGAGGTTATGGAATACACGGGTTAATATTGCTTAATCCTATTCATTTGTAGCAGTGCATGTATGTTACTTGTCGATACTGGCAGCAGTGAAGCATAATTATTAGGGAACTGGACTAGTAACTGATGTTTTAGGTTCGATTCCCAGGTGGACACTGCCATTGTACTCTTAAGCAAGGTACTTAACCTGACTTGCTTCAGTAAATATCCAGCTGTATGAAGAATGTGAGCTGTGAAAGTTGCTCTGAATGCGAGTGTCTGATACATGTAGGTACTGTAGATTATTTAAGGACGGGCATCATACCGTCACAGGCCTATACCGTCACATAGCTAGCCGAGTCATTTCCCGCGGCCTGCTGAAACAGCATGGCCAGCATGTGGGCCCTCATTGTTCTGCCTGTTTGATTGAAAGATTACAGACAGAAAGAAACTGTGGAATTGGTCAAACCACAAAGACCGCTCCACCTTGCCCATCTGAACCAGGCTGTACATCACCCCCGATCCTGACGCTCCTGCCTGCGGGCCTGCGTCTCCACGGCAACCTCTCCGGAGAACTCTGACTGTTGCTCAGCACAGACAGAGTAGTGCTGGCTCACCGGTGAGCCAGCACTACTCTGTCTGTGCTGTGTGTGTGTGTGTGTGTGTACGTACTCCACTAAAGAGCGACCTGGCTCCGGTATATATGATAAAGCTATTCATTTGCTTAGCAAGTGACGATAAGAAAAACCTGATTCAGGGCAGCTTACATGGCTACCATCGCACACTCTATCCGTTTACACGGCGAGATGTTTTCCCGAAAGCACGTCAGGATAAGAGCAGTGCTCAAGGGTTCAGCAGTGGTGGCTCCACTGGGATTTGTACATGCAAACTGTTTACAGTCCTAAATCCTTAATCGCTACACTGCATGCTTACAAAACTGGAACACAGACACGCGCCACATGGGCGGGACTAGCCGGTAGTCACATGTCCCAGTCTAAAGCAGAAATGTATACCCATGTACATTTGCGCACTTGCTGCAGCTCGTACGTGTTTGAAATTGCATTGGATCTTTGGTTCCCTTTTAATGTCTCTTTTGCCTTTTAAATTGAATCAGTCGTAGACCCGCATCAATCCAAGGTCAGCCGTTGTCAATGTGAGTTCAGCCCTCAGGGGTGTAATAACACAACCTCTCTGTGTCGGTAAGACTCACGGCAGCAGGGGAGCCGCTGGTCCCTCATGCCCAGTACGACCACGGTCTGGAGGAATTACTTTTTTTAGAAGTCAGCTTTTTGTTGTTGATATAATATGGCCCGTGCAGTATCCATGACCAGCGAATCGACCACAGAACAACAGCGCAAACATTTCTGTATAAGACACAGATGTAAAGCCTGAGGGGGGAAAGCGCCGGGAGGACACGGAAGCCAATGGGCTAGGCAGGCGTTTGCGTTGTCCTCCGCATATGTGACTCGGTTCACCCATGTCAGATGTAATCGTGGGGTCTGACATATCACAGCACCTCGCAGAGGTAAATGCTTCGGCAGCTGCGACAGTTAAAACGATGACGGTAAACGTAATAGCGTTTGCGCAGTGATAGCGTAGACCTGTGTGTGCGCATGTGTGTGTGAGTGCACGTGCACTAAATATACAATAGAGTTGGTGTACAAAAGCATAGAAATGTATCAACATGGACTCTTGAACCGACTATAATAAATGTTAGACTTGCAAATGCAACCAATATACTTACTACTATTTCATACTACTTGAAAAATGTAAATGTTCAAAATTTTGTGCATCTTTTGTGTTCCAGCGAGCAGTATGGATGTCATCAGTGCCCTGTATGGAGAGACGATTGAAGTACCGTGCAACAATGGAGCGGCGATGTCGGAGGACCCTCAGCTCGTAAAATGGAAATACGTATGTTTGTGTTCATTCACACGTATCGCCTTCTCCCTCCCCCCCTTGTTTGACTGAAGGCTCAGCACATATTCAAAATGACAGGCATGAAAAATCAGCCAGTCAAGAAAAACAAACAACCGAGCAAACATCCTCTCTTCTGCTGGGTTTCAAGTTGTAAAGGCTGTTCCAGAGAATAGGGCTTCAGTCGTTTCACTTTTATAAATCCCTGGTGCATTGTGATGTCCATTATTTCATTTTAAGGGTAAGATATATATCCAGCAAGTGAACACCTGTACTGCGGGTCACCCTCAGAATGCCGCCATTTTCCAAATCAGCACGTCTAGCTAGTGGTCCGCTGGCACCAGGACCATTCACCAGTATTTTTTCCTCCTTTTAATAGTTGCTCATCTCAGTTGCCTCACCTTCGCTGTCCTCTAGCATACCATCATAGGGGCCAAAGTGCTGGCAGGCTGACAGATGTGCAGTCTGAGGGCACTGGTGGAGTACCTGCACAGCATGTCCCTAAACGCCCTCTATCCTCATTCAGGACGAAGACGACGGCACCCCAGGCGCTATTCTGACAAAAGGCAGGGACCCCGAGGAAGTGAAAATCCAAGCGACCAACAGTTACAAGGACCGAGCAAGCATCACAGGCGACGCTAGCCTGCTCATTGCCAACGCCACCCTGGACGACGAGAAGACCTTCACCTGCATGGTGGTCACCTCGGCAGACATCAAGGAGTATCCCGTAAACGTGGAGGTCCACAGTGAGTGGCACCGAGCTGCAGTTCTTTAACACTCGCCTCCTGACTTCACAACTGCTTTTGATGGTGACAGACCGCTGTAGATGAGTGTGAGATCCCATTGAGAAGATACGAAAAGGGCTAGTGGGCAGTTTAAATTTGCAGCTTAATTACCAACTGAAGGACTAGATACGTACTTGCACGCTCACTGCTTGAACGTTCAGTGCTTTAAAATTATGCCACAGACAATACAATTTCAGTGTCTAAAGGAAGAAATGCAGTGTCTTCATTTAATTAACTACAATTTGCAGGTGACTTGCTGTACTTGTTGAAAAGTTCAATCCATATACCACAGTCCACTCTACTTCGTCATGTAAATTTCCTATAATAGAGGCATTTATCAGACGCTCTTATCCAGAGCGACTTACACAACTTCTTATTACATTTATCCATTCATACAGCTGGATATATACTGAAGCAATTCAGGTTAAGTACCTTGCTCAAGGGTACAATGGCAGTGTCCTAGCTGGGAATCGAACCAGTGGAGTTCTTAGAGTTTACCTGACTGAAAACACCATTGATTCAGACCGGCATTGTTCACTTTTTGTCACCAGAGAGGCCATTGCCACCACAGATCAAAGATCAGGCTACAGAACTAGAAAATGGAAAACTGACCGCGGTGAGTTGAAATGTTAAAATACACTGTTGTTTCACTGTGACATTTGAATTCATGGGGGACGCGTGTGCCCGTTTTCTGAATTATGACTTCAGGACTGAAAAACTATTTTGCTGGTTTTTTTTATAGTGTAGTGCAATTTCTCAGTCACTGGTTCTTTTTATTAATGTGTGTGTATATCAGTTTATACATTATTTAATACCATGAAGGTTTTTTATGGAAGAAAATAATATTTTCAGTGATAACTCATTGTAGCAGATGGTGTGCGAGAGTACATGTAATGCATACTCAAATAATCCAATTAGAGTAGTCTCACCTCGAGCAAATGTAGGAATCTTCAACCCCCGGAAAGGAGATTTGAATTACATTGAAGTAGACAGTAATGATGAGCAGGTAGCTTTTGGAGAATTACATCAGAGTGGTAGAATTTTAATCATCAGGCACAAAAGGAGAAGTAGATTGCACTGTGAACTTTGTTTCATGGTGATCAAATGCGGCATCATATTAATATCAAATGCTCATATTTCTTCTTAGAAATTCTCGTTCACATTGATGGGAGTTTTTTTTTCTGTTTACGGGGTTGCTTTTTTGTTGATGTTTTTTATGTCATGACAGTAACCCAGCTCAAAAGGAAGAAATGGAGAGGGTGGGGGTGCAAGAGAACTTGCCTTCCAAGTGATGTTACTTTCAATTTTTTTGAGTTGAGATGCTCCTCAGGCCCTCAGCTTTGAACCTCTCTCCACGCCTGCTTTTCTGCCGTATAAGCCAACCGCCTTCCCAAAGGTTGCTGGCGTTTCGTCATGGAAACGGGGAGAGGAGAGATGTGCTTGGCGTGCCTGCGACTGCGTCTCGGTCATGGGTGGTCTTGGCGCTTGCCGAGTGCTTTCGGGGGCCTCGTGCATTATCTGATGCAGGCCGTGCAGCCGGCCAGAACTGTCCTCTTTCATCTCTGATTTAGCCCTGGGTTTTATTGCCACCCCTTGGCACCCAAGCCAATTGTGATCCACTCTGTGTCGAACCCTCCCTGCAGTTACCAGTCACCTGTTTTTGGTTTTTGAAGGCTCTGTCACATGCGGAACTTGCCTTCCAACACCGGGAGACGTTCATATAAGCACTCCTCCCCCAACCTAATCCTGCCACATCTTTGTTAATGCAGCTTCAGCTCTTCCTGTAATAGACTTTTTGAACATCCATTTTTCTTTGTTGCAAGACTATTTGTCTCTTGCACTGCTGACTAAGGTTACCTCAGCCCTGAGCTGGCGTTGTGTTGAAAATGTGACAGATCTCTCACCATTAGCAAAAGGGACCTGCACTTGTGATGGGTGACAGTGATATGATGATTTTACACCCACCCCTCTCTAAAAAGCTACTCGGGGTTTGACTGCACACCAGCTAAATTGCTAACCAGTGTTGCTTGCTTTGAAAAGCCTCAATTAACTCTCATGATATTTCAAACACTGCTGACAGATTTCATCACTATTTTGAAGTGAAAATGCATGGTATTTTCCCCAAGTTTGTTTTTGTCTATGATCGCTGTTGGTTTGTGAGGGTACGACAACCATCCTGGAAAATTCCATGGTAACAACGAGTGACATAAATGCACAACTGCTATAAATTCATAGAATTAATCAATATTACCATATACCCTCACTTTTGAAATCACATGCCCCAATGTCCCCGATTATGATTAAATTAATGTTAGTTATTCAAGCAAAGGACTCAATGTATTTTTATACATTCCAGTACACGTATTAGTTTTAAAACAAGCTAGCAAAAAATCTTTGAGTCATATTAACACAAAATAGTGTGATACATATTGTGTATCACCCATCTGGAAAAAAAACACAGTGATAAGATTTTTTTGGCCATAGTGATATAATTTTTTGGCCATATCGCCAAACCCTAATGCATATACAGTACATGTATATTATTTCCCCCACTTTATTACATTCTTCAATAAACTTAGTGACATACAGTATATAAGCCCGTTGCTGGTGTCAAGTAAAGCTGGCAACTGTACAAAGAATGACTGTATTCCTGCCCAAGGTTTAAAGAACATGTTTTTTTCAGCTTGGGGAGTGTATCGCCCAAGATGCTCACCCTCCAGCTGAAGTGATATGGTCCAAGAATGGCGTGCAATTGGCTGACGATGGGAAAAGTGAGTTAATATGTCACTTGATTTTACACCCTTTCAGAAATGGAATGTACATATGTTAAAACTTAAACTTAAGTGTTTAATGCCATGTAGTCTAATGTTCAATTCAGAGGTTATAGGAATTGAATGCTTATCTTAACTGGCATTTTGTGTAATAATGGCCAGTATTGATCTAATCGTACAAGTTTGATATGAGCTGTACCCTTTAAATGTGAGGTTGTGATATAATTTAGGGAAAATAATGTTTGCTTTCCATTATGTTCTGTTTTAATAAACAACTCACCGCACACGGCCGCCACTTTCAGGAAGTACAATTTTATTTTCCCAGAGCCGACTAAGGTTACAGTCCTCAATGCCGCACAAATGTCATCTGGCTCTCAGCCAATAAAGTAGATTCCTGCGAGAAGCAGGTGGTTTATTGACTCTCCCCTGAGTCCCCTATGAAAAGCTCAAATGTTTCAGGCCTCAAAACCTGGTCATCATTACTGCAGCTGTCCTTTAGTTTCATTTGTGCTCATTTCGGGCGCCGCGTGATTGAAATCTTTGTGTTTTTGCCATTGTGCGCTCGCAGCTATCATAATCGAGACGGTGGACACGGAGGACCCCGCCACAGGCCTCTCCAGCACCTCCTCCAAGCTGCAGTACGCCGCGGTGAAGGCCGACGTGGACTCGGAGTTCACATGCACTGTAAAGCACCGCCTGGGCCCCGACCAAACCTCTGAGCCCCAGACCTTCAGCATTCACTGTGAGTGGACGCCCCAGGGGTTGCACCAGCTGCCCATGCTGAGAGAGAGAGAGAGAGAGAGAGAGAGAGAGAGAGAGAGAGAGAGAGATATGACCCCCCGCAGATTGGAAACTGATGTGAGATATTGACTCAGCGCTCGAAGCGAGTGCTCTCGAAGGCAGCGACAGTGTCTGGGCAGGGAGATGGATGGCTGTTTTGTTTCCAGCGAGGTGGAATTCTGTACTTGCACAGCTCTTATCCAGATGTATTCTGGCACGGTGACTTATAATTCAGCCCGAAGACACTGTTAAAATGCAGTGAACATAATATGTATGTGTGTGTGCGCGGGTATGCGTACCCGTGCATATGTTTGTATGTGCGTGTGCGTTCGGTTTTTGTGGGTAATTCACAATTCAGCAGTTGACAGTTCTCCCTCTCACACATTGCCTCCATCTGATGTAGACCCCACAGAGAGGGTGGAGCTTGAGGTGGTCAGCAAAGGACCCATTAAGGAGGGTGACAACGTGACTCTGAAATGCAACGCCGATGGAAATCCGCCCCCCACCAGCTTCAACTTCCTCCTGAAGGCAAGTCCTTCCTGTCATGCAGATTGACTCATCTGTACATTACGTACTTAAGGAAACTGACAAAAATAAAGGAAGCACTTGTGAATGAGGGATACAGATTATCTTGAAAGCAGGTGTTTCCTTACAGGTGTGATTCCTGAGTTAATTAAGCAATTAACATCCCAGCATACTGACAGTATATATAAATGGGTAAAGGCGTGCTTGGTGCCACTGTTTACAGAACGTTATCGTTCATCTGTGTGGATGCTCACATCGTTATCGTTATAGTTATCGTTCTTGGTGTCGACGGGCCTTAAAGGGTAAGTACACCCTAGATCACTTTTTTTTTTTCTCACTATAAACGTGTTTATATGCCTACCTTATCATGAAACTTATTCATGCATTTAGTTATTTCAACAACTCTGAAATAATATTGTATATCATAAGAAAAACTGGTAGAAAAGCGTCTTTGTGCTGCCCCTAACGATTGAAATTTCCTTTCTGCTACCCACACTACCCCTGCCCCAATCGTGATGTCAGAGTACCTCTTTGGAGGTACCTCCACGTCATATGGATAACACAACGAAAACAGCCGGCACCTGATTGGTTAGACCCACTACGTTACTTTCGTTTCGTCTCCACGTTTTTAAACCTGAACAACGTGGCGTCCTGTTCATAAGCTCTCTTATTCCACCTAAATAGTCCACTAGTTTGACAGTTTGATCCAAGTTATACAAAATCATTTGTGTTCATTTATGCAAATGATGATGGACACAGCTCCTCTGCCCCCACCCCTCTCCCTCGCTCACCCCACAAATTATTTTTCAAAATTGTGTAGTAGGCAGAGACAGGCTGAGAAAGTGGGTGTACTTACTCTTTAACACTTTATAATAATGTCATAGATCATATAATAATAGATCATTAGTAAGGCATTTGTTCATTATTTACTTACAATTTATAAATCATTATTCCTACATTCACAAACATCTATAAATGTATTAATTAACATGAGTTAAAAGTGTTTTGAGACCCATGTTGGTGATAATGCATTTTAAATAAAATTTGATTGATTGATTTACAGACACACACACACACACACACACACACACACACACACACACACACACACACACACACACACACACACACACACACACACACACACACACACACACACACACACACACACACACACACACACACATCACTCCACCTGACCATGCTCCTCTTCTAATAATTCATTTGAAGTGACAGATGCAAATGACCTGTCTGATAAGAGCCCAGAGCAAGTACAGTTAAGGGGCCTAGTACCAGCCTCAGCCTGGGCCCTGCCCTTGGGCCAAGCCCCAGCCCCACCCACTGGAAGCAGGAGGATATATAAGTTGTTCACATGTTCTCTCCCAGTTGACCAGCAAGTCTCATGCTAATTGTTTGCGAATGTTGCAAAAATGATTTATAAATTGTAAGTAAATAATGAAGAAATGCCTTACTAATGATCTCTTACAAGACATTATTATAGTGTCACCTAAGTGTTACCTAGAAATGCTTGCTTAATTTGCCCACCATATCGAGAAGAAGAGATCTCAGGGACTGTGGAAGAGAAGGTGGTTGTTGGGGCATGTTTGGCAGGAGTTTGATTGACTAAGACTGCTGAACTTGCTGATGTGGCCAAGGTGATGAGATGTGGCATGGACATGTGAGAGAAAGACATCATCAGCTTGGGAAAACTGCGGTGGACAGAGCAGATTCCTCAATCGTCATGTCCGTGCATCGGTTTGAGATGCAAGGCAAAACACATGAGCACCTGTCAATCAGTTGTCTACAAATATCAGTCTAGGGCATGAGCTGGCAGTTTCATCAAGAACAGTCTGTTGAGAACTTTAGAGAGTGATACTGCGGTTGGTCGTGTTTCCATTATTTTGGGTAGATTTACTATGGATCTAGTAGGTATCAGTGAATAGTGTGAGCCCTCCAGGTGATTGAAAAGTATGTGCAGATACACTGATCTTGATATTATATAGATTAATTTACTAGGGACATAGTAGGTTCAGTGAATAGTATGTGCCGGACCATGATGACCCACCCAGCTCTGATACAAAGAAACAGCCCTGTACACATCAAACTGAGGTTTAGTTCAAGAGCAAGTGCCTGAGGCTCAGTGCAGGGCGCCCCTGGTGTGGATTATGCTCCCTAAAGACTCTCTCCTGCTTAATACAGCCCCAGTCTCTGTGAGAACAGGGCCAATCTGAATATTCTGCTTCATTTCTTTTTGTCTGTCGTCCCCCCACCTGGCTCCAGGACCAGAAAGAAACGGTGGTCGACTCAGACACCTACACCCTGCTCGGCGTCACGCGCGACAGCACCGGCGAATACAAGTGCTCCCTGGGCGACGACGACAACCTGCAAGACGCCAAGAACATTTCCGTGAGCTGTGAGTCAGCCATGCGCGTTCCACCTTTGAAAAATGACATCACCGGAGATTAACAGACGCGACTTGTCTTTAAAGCCGTTTGAATGTTTCAAAATACATTCATGTGGTGCAAATTAAGTCACAGGAGCAACTAATTAAATTTATTTTTAAGAGGATTAAGGGCTAGGAAAATTATCGTGGGCAGTGGAAGAACTCATTATAATTTCTGACCGTTTCCTGGAAGGGCCTAAGAGCGCAAAGATATGCTGAATTTTTTAGCTCATTGTTAATTACTGCCTCTGACGTGTGTGTGCGTGTTTACGAGGGTAACACAAAGCGGTGTAATTCGCGCAGCGCCACACCGTGAAATTGGAAGGCGGTTTAGGGCTGCTGTTGCGCGTCTTCGCGCGATAGTCTCTCGCGACACCTAAACCGAGGGTGGGAAAACAATGGCTTTGTCGGGCCAGAGCCACAGGGGGATACGTCATCTCGGAGTTACAAAGTCACCCACGCAGAGAGGTGAATGCCTTTCCTCTGAAAGCAGTGTTTTAATGGATTTGATAAGCTTGACAAATGAGCGAGTGGCGGTTGCCTGCGCTGGGCTGATAGGCCTTTTTTTTGGCGTGCCTGAACAATCGGTTCTTCTCCCTCCCCCCCTCTCTCCACAGTCCTGGACGTCAGCCTGGACCCTTCAGGGATGATCGTGAGGACAGTCGGGGGCAGCTTGCCGGTGATGGTGCAGAAGAACAGCTCGGGAGAAGTCAAGGTTTCTTGGACCAAGGTAAGCGCATGGAAGAAGGCGGAGCATTCCTTTGTGACGGAGAAGACCTACAGTGATAGAAATCAATAACAGAAAAAAAAAGCTATTTCTTCCAGTTTCTTCTTTCGAAATCTCCACGGTTGTAGCCTTTGTTCGGCGGATGTTTCTCTATTTCCGCAAGGTCAGGAAAACACTTCAGTGCAATGGCAAACCACTCACAAGTCGCTAATCCGTTACATGCCACCTGATAAGTCGGTCTGTTGTTTCAGGACAATGGCAAGCTGGACAAACAGCCCAAGTTTGACAACCTGAAGTACAGCGACACTGGACTTTATGTGTGCCAGTTCTCCATGGCAGGGATTAAACAGAGCAGGTCCTTCCAGCTGACTGTACAAGGTACGCTCCCCTCAGGCTCTTCACATAAGGGCTCGCGGGTGTGAATGGGCATTGTTTTATTAATGAACCTGAGGGGCACTGTGGAGCTGAACAATGCACAGACCGCACAAGGTTTGAGCGTGTTAGCTTGATGGTAGCATCGCATGCAGATCCTGTAGTTCTCACGAAGCCGATGTGCATCTCTTCCCTTCTGCAACGTATTGAAAATGTTTTCTCAACTTGATTGTATGTTTTGTTTCAATGTATTGGCTGTATATTGCATTGTTGTGGACACACAGAAGGGTGTTTAAGGTCAGCGGCGAGGCGGACATGCTGGGGGATTGACGCTGCTGACCGGTCCTTGTCTCCTCTTAGGCCAGCCCACAATCAAGAGTATCACCAAAATTCTCAGCAACGACGGGCAGCACAAGGTCCTGACTTGCGAAGCGGAAGGCTCCCCCAAACCCAGCGTGCAGTGGAGCATCAACGGCACCAACGTAAGAACGCCGTCACCGCTAAAGCTCCCTTCGGAGGGAGGCGGCCAGGCCTCAGCCCCACCCCGACGCCTCTCATCTCGGGCTGCGGCAGCCGATGAATAGTGTTTGACCTCCTCCCTTCCACCTCGCGCTTTGTTTTTTGTCATCCGCCAGGACGACAGGGAAGTTCGGCAGCTTTTGCTTGTTTTTTACCCTTTACTCGTACAGCCTGGGCTAGCCTGAAAGGCACCGGATCTAAGGATGCACATACAGTCAAGCCGGAAAGTCTGCACACCCCTTTCACCTTCTCCACGTTTTATTACATTACAGACATATTCTACAATAGATTGAGTTAATTTTTTGTCTCAAATTTCTACACAAAATAGCCCATAATGACAAAGTGAAAACCGGTTTTTAGACATCTGTGCTAATTTATTAAAAATCAAAATGTAAAATATCGTATGTACACAAGTGTGCACACCCTTTGATATGACACCCAAAAGTGAGCTGAGGTGCATTTTGTTTCCACTGATACTGCTTGAGATGTTTCTACAACTTAATTGGAGTCCACCTGTGATAAATTCAATTGATTGGACATGATTTGGGATTGCCAACACCTGCCTATATAAGGTCCCACAGTTGACAGTGTATGTCAGAGCAAACTCCAAGCCATGGGGTCAAAGGAATTATCTGCAGACCTCAGAAACAGGATTGTGTCAAGGCATAGATCTGGAGAAGGGTACGGAAAAAATCTCTGCAGCTTTACAGGTCCCAAAGAGCACAGTGGCCACCATCATTCGTAAATGGAAGAAGTTTGGAACCACCAAGAATCTTCCTAGACCTGGCCGCCCGGCCAAACTGAGCAATCGGGGAAGACGGGCCTTGGCCAGGGAGGTGAGCAGGAACCCGGGGGTCACTCTGACAGAGCTCCAGCGTATCCTTGTGGAGATGGGAGAACCTTTCAGAAGATCAACCATCCAGGCAGCACTCCACCAATCAGGCCTTTATGGTAGAGAGGCCAGACGGAAGCCCCTCCTTAGTAAAAGGCACATCATAGCCCGCTTGGAGTTTGCCAAAAGGCACCTAGAGGACTCTCAAACCATGAGAATCAAGATTCTCTGGTCTGATGAAACCAAAATTCAACTTTTTGGCCTGAATACCAAGCGTCACATCTGGAGGAAACCAGGCACCGCTCATCACCTGGCTAATACCATCCCTACAGTGAAGCATGGCGGTGGCAGCATCATGATGTGGGGATGTTTTTCAGCAGCGGGAACGGGGCGACTAGTCCTGATAGAGGGAAAGATGAATGCAGCTAAGTACACCGAGATCCTTGAAGAAAACCTGCTCCAGAGCGCTCTGGACCTCAGACTGGGGCGAAGGTTTACCTTCCAACATGACAACGACTCGAAGCACACAGCCAAGAGAATAAAGGAGTGAAAATGGCTGTGTACCGACGCTCCCCATCCAACCTGACGGAGCTTGCAAGGATATGCCAAGAGGAATGGGCAAAAATGTCCAGAAACAAGTGTGCCAAGCTCGTAGCTTCTTTCCCAAGACGCCTTGAAGCTGTAATCGCTGCCAAATGTGCAGCAACCAAGTATTAGGCTAAGGGTGTGTACAGATATGTAACCCCTAAATAACCTATTTTTGTCAGTAAAATAAAATTGCATATTTTCTAAAAACCTGTTTTCACTTTGTTATTATTGGCTATTGTGTGTAGATGTTTGAGGCAAAAAATGAACTCAATCTATTGTAGTATAAGTCTAACGTAATAAAACGTGGAGAAGGTGAAAGGGGTGTGCAGACTTTCCGGTTTGACTACATCAAAGTGGAGCCCAGATTCTATCCTCCACCACCTCTCTGTCATTATCTGTCATTCACGGAGAGCCCGTTTCCTTTCACAGCTACCACAAAATTACCTGCTGCATCAGCTGCTAAAAATACATCCTACTGATCACTCCCCCTGTGCCTTGCACCTGATGCTGCTATTCTTTCAGCAGGGGGATAAGAGGATGTAGCTGGGTGGGTATCACTCTAAAGCCTCAATCTTTTCTCTTGTGATTTTACCAGTTACTCATCCAACAGAATCTGCTTGTTGACAACTTTTCAGACAGTTTGCATTGTGTGCAAGCGCTTGTTTTCCCCTCTTAAGCTACCCCCTGGGTCAGCGTGAGCCCGAGTTTTATCTTCTCTCAAGTCACACCGTCTGTGAGGAACCTGGCGGATGCACACCCAGACCAGATGAGCGGAGCCTCTCCCGCTGGCGTAGACGGCAGGGAGACTGCCCGAGCGCTTCCTGTGTGCGCGCGCGCGAGTGTGTGTTCTTGTGTCTGAGCTTGTTAAACCCCTCAGAGACGTGTCCAGGAGCGGTACCTCTTGGTTTGGACGGAAATTGGTCTGTCAGAGACTGCTGCCCACTCGCACAACCCCACTGCTGTCCGTCCAAAAGCCCAAGCGGTCTCTTCTTGAAAGCGGGCAGTGGGTTTGGCTTCTTCATTTGCGTTGTGATAATTCCAGCAAATGTGCAGCAGAGTTCCCTTGGACCATTTAAAACAGTGATATTATTTTTGAATATCTATTCTGAACAGCTCCAATTTCCACGCCAATTTTGAATGGCCAATCGTCCACAGCTGCATGTTCATGCTGCAAACTCCACTGTCGAGTGTAGACATCCACGGTTCTCATCCGGGCACCCGATTTACCAGGGACGATTGCTAGATAGCGCTGAATGCGAACCCCCAATCCAACTGAACCCTCTCGGCTTGAGCGACACAATCACCGATTTTGCATCACCCAATGGAGCTACCGGCCACATTTGACACTGGCACAGTCCAGATTCGATCCGAGGCCTTGAATGCTCATCCCTGACCCTATACCACACGGTGCCTTAACCGAATGAGCCATCCAGCAGGTGTTCTACGTCTGTTTTTGAGTGTGTAATGCGGTGCCAGGGAGGGAGTTGGGGTGCCTCCCTCTGCTGGACGGCACCCTCATGACACAAAGGCAGAGAAACCAGCTGCTGCCGGTTAAATTAGCACCGCTGGGGGCCATCGGGATGATTGGCCGGCCTTTAAAAAGGGCCTGGTTCCCAGGCCAAGAGGATGGACTATTTTCTGATTTTTAACTCCAATCGTCTTTTTGTGTTTTCTGTCTGTTCACCCCGTGATACAGAGGACATCCCCAGCGCTGCATCACAGTATTTAGACCTTTTATTTTACATTTTTACAAACCGTTCATGCTAAGGTTGAGAGTTTTTATAATGATGATGACTAACTTCGGTTTTATGCATGCTTGGTTCTGTTTAGGCAGAACGTTGTGTTACGGGCTACAAACCTACAGGTGCCAAGTAAACCTGGCCTGCCACCTAGCTGTCTAGCTATACCCTAAAACTAGACCTATAATTCAAGCTAGAAGAAGGGCTTAAGATGTGCCCTAACCTGGTGCATGTTGTGGTGTGTATAAACCAAAACAAAAAATAATGGAAACAAACACATGGCATGTCTTCCAAAGCAGTCCCCTCCTCTTACTGGCTGAGAGGAAGATGACCATGTATAGAATGTACCAGCACTGCCTCCAGGCCTCTGGGCTGGAGCTGTTGTTTCTTCTTCTTTGTTCAGTTTAGTTGTGTTCATTTTTGTGGGGAAAAAGACGCAAGAAAACAAGCGAATCAAAAAAAATAAAAATAATTCACACAATAGCGAGGCGACAAAATGTTGACAATCAGATGAAGAGAAGGCTGGCAGGTGTTCCTAAAGAGTCCTTCAAGCAAACAGATGGTATCAAAACAAAATGGCCATATCATAACAAAAACCACGGGGAGCTACTCGTCCGAAATGCTGTCAGTTCTCCTCCAGTTCAAGTGACACATTATTGCGAAGAACATGCGCAATACACAAATGAACACGATTGCACTAAACTTCGTCCAGTCTTGGGAAAAAAGCATTCTGCCAATAATCTGTTATTTCTGGCCATTCCTGTCAGATGGTCTTTTGAATTTCCTGGTGAGGGAGGGACTGCCGGTTAGCCACGCAGTGCGTGCCAAATCAAAGAAACAATACAAACAGGCCGTATGTGTTTGGAGTGAGGAGGTGACCCTATCCTAACAATTGGCAATTAGCAAACTGCAAAATGGCACTGTAGTTATTTTTGTTATTGCGGTTATTGTCTGGTGGAAATGGGAAGGTGATTTCACGATTACATCTCTATTGTGCTCAATACATGAATTTATAATAATGTTCCATATAATTCAGAGCTCTCGGCAGTCAAGCACATAGTCTTGTACACTTTAAATGAGCATCACAGACTCCTCTCTGCCCCGAGGACCTGTTTCCAAATGCACCGGGTGTGGTGGACCGGCGTTAAGGCAACCATGATATGGAGCCATACAGTACAGTACAGCATAGTCACAGAGGTCCAGCACCACCCCCTAGTGGACCAACTGCATTTTTACTGACGATTCCTAGAATGGATGATGACGAACACAGTAATGAGTTCTTTACACCAGTGGTCTGCAATAGCAATATCATTGCACTTCATCAGAGTGCCTTTATTCCCAGAATGAAACTGCACCGAAGAGCAGGCCTGCTTGTTTGTTCATTACACTGTAGTGTTCATGTTTCACTGGGCTCCAGCCCGTGACCCTCTAGTGTTTTGTTTTTTTCCTTCGCAGGAACAGAGCTCCTACATCGACGGCAAGCTGACGCACAAGATCACCGTGGTGCCCACGCTAAACCAAACCGTGACCTGCACCGCGTCCAACGAGCTGGGGGTCGCCATCAAGGACATAACCTTGACATCCCGTGAGTAGCTGGAGCCTTCACACGCACGCACGCACGCACGCACTCCCTGGCATGTAACCAGTACTAACAGTAACAGGTGAACCAGGGACCTCCTCTTCTTCAGCAGCGCCGGTTATCCGCGGACGGTGAGCATCTCGGCGTTTTGAGAGCGATAGTACCCATAACAGAGAGGTAGCGAGAGAGCGGCTAGCCACAGGGCACTCAACTAACATGCTAATCACCGCGTTTCCAACGCTCGAGTTGAATAACATCCGCCGGCACTAACAACCTGCTTGCTCGAAACACGCTGCACATCTGCTTCCGGGCTTTCATGGGTAGTGATTAGCAAGCGGACCGGAGACAAGTGAATATCGATTGAAAGCCAATCGATGTGCAGATGCGGAGCGAGACAGACGGAGGTGAAAGGTAATTCTTTCCATTTCCCCATCATCTGCTGCAGCAATGAGTCTTCCCCTTTCCTAATTCCCATCCTTTTTTTTCGGAAGTTGGAGGCGTCGTCTGTGTGACGCTTTTCACTCCTTCCTGCACCTTGGCCTCAGTTAACATGCTCTATTAACATTCAGAGAGGCGACATCCAGCTAACTACTCACAATTACAAACTTGCCAGGTTCCGTTGATTTCTAACACTACTTGCTGCACTTCACACTTGCCTGTCTGTTTGCCTGACGTGGGAACGGGGTCACTTGTGAATCCCCACGCTGTCAGTTACAGAGTTTTTATCATCCCTGAAATGACATTGCACACAATTTTCAGAAATTAATTTTATTTTATCTGATTTCAGTAAATTGGGAGAACAATGATAATAGAGGTAAGTTTCTTATTTTTGTTACGTTTATTACTCCCACTTTGTCCTTTTGTAAAGCACACGTTCTTTCAACAGAACTTGGTGGACAGAGAGTGCTGTAATGTCTATGTCTTGCAGTCACACATTGTACTGCCAGGTTGTGTCCAGGCAGTCCTGTGACCCGTCATCATAACCTGCTGCAGGGTATCTGCAGGTTTCAACAAGTAAAATTTAAGACTTTCTAAGACCTTTTTAATAACGCTTAGAATGCAATTTAATACCAATTTCACAGCCATACTAGGAAAAAAAAAACACATAGTGTTATGTGAAATAATAGTCCTAGAATTGTTTTGAAAGTACAAGAATTTATTCACATTACTTTGATTTACAAGACTCATTGCATTTACATTTTAGATGTACATGTCTGTGTGCGTGTGTGCGCGTGTGTCTGCGTGTGAGAGAGAGAGCGTGTGTCCACATCTCTCTCCTACACAGCTACATCCTTCTCAGCTCTGCTCCTTCGGCTGCAATCTCTTCAACCAGGTTTTTTAAACATTTATAAATCATAGTCATAAGTCAAACCTTGTTAAGTGAGATATTTATTTAATATTATTTTAGTTAAATTCTATAGCCTAAATACACCCGCCCTGCCACTCTGTGAAAACAATCTGGGGAGAACCCTGGTAATATTAGGCTATATATCTAATATCTAATGAGTTGCCAAACAGTGATGCCATGTTACAGCTTGCCATTACCTAATCATGAAATTTATCCTATGACTCAAATAGCCTAGCTATTATAGCTCAATGTGATGTCACTATCGAATAGTCAAGTGATATCTTTGATCAGGGATGGGCAACTGACCCTGGCAACTGACCCGACCCGATGCTTTATCTGGCGGGCGCTGCCCCATCCGAATAAAAAAAAAAAATTAAATTAATGAATTCAATTCAGATCGATGTGTGTCAGCGCTGGCCACACAGTTGAAATACGCCCCATGACAACACAGCAGGTGGAGCTCTTCGCTTTCTACAGCCACAAATAGAAAATCAGTACCGTATAAATGCCAGCTAGGGGGTAGAAAACGGGTCTCTCATTGACTTCAATTGGATTGCTTGTTTTTGACAACCTCCGACATTTAATTGTGTTGCTATATTTGTGATCTATTAAATACAAGCTTGTGCTACATAAGCGAGACAGCAAGCTCCCGGTAGCCGAAACATAAAGACTTGAATACAAACCATTTTATAGGCTACATTTCATATTATTTAATCTCCCGACAGCCCCAAAAATATTTAATACCTACGCAAATTAAATTTAAGACACTTTAATACCTTATATTGAGGATTATAAATTTAAGACTTTTTACCACACAGACACCCTGTGCTGCAATAAGTACCCAGACAGTTGTGGAGTACAGTATATGTGACCTTCTGTCATAAATGTAGCCATAGTACCCAGGCAGTCACAAAGTTTATGAACATGACACGCCCTCATAAGTACCTAGCCAGGTGTGGAGATAGATGTGACTTGCTGTCGTAACAGCACCAAGGCAGACACATTATGAATGTGACCTGTGATCATAAGACCTAACTGGTGATTAACTTAAGGAGGTGACCTGCATAAATACCCAGGCAGCTGCGGGGGTTAATCGGAAGTGAGGTATGTGAAACTCAGGGGACTCTGAATGAAGAGATGGCAGACCCATGCAGCTGCCCCCCAGGGCCCCGCCCCGCCCCATCCTGGCAAATCGCCGTCACAGAAGCTTTCTGTGCACCCACCTCTCCATCACCTCCTGGGAAAAAAACACGACGTGCCTTATAAATATACCGATCTTCATTCTCGTTGTGTGAATTTTTTTGAGGAATTTTTGGATGGCAAATGTTTCTTGGTGCCCGGCTCAGCTAATTGGCTGGTCCCTGACTGACTTTGATGTGCTGAAGTGACTGGCTCTTGTACAGCATCTCTCCTTAGCAGACAGAGAGGTGATGGACAGGAGTGATGAGGTGATTTCACCTGCTGAAGGTCCCTCCAGTGTATCACAGTCACTCATTTATTAAACTGATAGCAAGGTTTCTTATGATGCTCAGTCAATTACCTGATAACTCTCCCCCTATCCACGGCGTTAGCTCTCAAAGGCAGTACATGTCATAAAATGAGTCTTCCGGCTTTGATCTGGGAAGGCCTGTGACTTGTCCAGGATTCCCTAGGAAAACTCGTGCTGGATTTTGAACGTACAAAATTTATTGGGTGAAAAAAATCGAGCACTTGAAGGGCACATTTTGCTCAACTCCTTTATGCGCATCCCACAGAATGAAAGTGCAGTTTAATAACATCAGCCTCTTCTTTCCCAAGGCACTACTGCTTAGTAACAGGATGCAAAGTTGCTCCAAGTACAATGTGCAGAATGTGCAGGCAAGGTGGGCTTCAGTGTTCTCCATTTGCTTTGCAGAGGGGGATGATGGGGACGACCAGGCCAAGCTAATCGTAGGCATTGTGATTGGGCTGATCCTGGCTGCTGCGGTCGTGGGTCTGGTCTACTGGGTGTACATGAAAAAGTCCAAGTAAGTCAGCCGTCGACATGGCCGCTTTGCTCTGCTTGTAATCTTCCTTGCTCTCACGCCATTTCCTGATCCAGGATGTTAGTTACTGGTTTGCGTTGTAACTGTAATGAGTCTAAAGCAACCTGAACAAGGGTTGCCACAGCCCTTGAAAGTTCCGCAAAGTCATGGAGGACATGGGAAGTCATGAAAAGCTTTTTTTTGTTTTTTTGGGTTGTGTAGCTACCTGGCCATGATATGAGTTCAAATGTTGGCGAAATATGTTTGTTAGTTGCTCTGTGCTCCCCTGGGGTGATAATCCAGAATAGGGTATTTGTTTCACTCCATTCACTTATAGGGCAGCTAAAACAGTCTCAAAATGACACTTCTAGCACATGTACTGTACAAACGCGAACAAAGTGGATTCTGTCAATACAAACAATAACCAGTCCTCTTACGTATTAAAAATAATAATAATAATTAAATGGCCCTTTCCTGGCTTTTTGTATTTTATTTGGAATGTAGATCCGGTAGGTAATGCTTGCGCCAGAAACAGCGTTAATGCGCTGATGCATCAGATACCACTCATTGGTCCAAATTTCCACGGAAGCAAGTGTTCCTGGTAGTATATCTATGGTAAACAAACCGACCTGCCGAAATTTTGCTCGTCTTTTCTGGTAGCTTGCTAACAACATTGAAGAAAATAGTAATAAGTCATTTTAATTACACAAAAAAAAAATACGTACGAGGACTGGTTATTGTTTGTATTGACAGAATCTGCTTCGTTCTAGTTTGTATATGTGCTAGAAGTGTCATTTTGAGACTGTTTTAGCTGCCCTATAGAAGTGAATGGAGAGCGACAAATACCCTATTCTGGATTATCACCCCAGGGGAGCACAGAGCAACAAATGAACATATTTCACCACCATTTGGACTCCTATCATAGCCAGGTAACTACACAACCCAAAGTTCTACCAAAGTTCAGTTGTGCTTTAAGTGAGAAAAACACATCATTCACTCTCAGCAATAGCAATCTTTCCTGTAAGATATTGCAGGGATTTACCACGAAGTACAAGTTGTAGCGTTTACCATTTTTTTACATTTTGTCCACACAATTTCCAGCTGTTGTTGCACAAGAATCAGCATTCTAAAGTTGCACACATTCATGCTAATGGACATTCAGGCTGTATGACACATTAACCCCCAGGACAAAGATTCAGTTGTGGCATTTAATCACCATTAGGGAGAGAAGAGTGTCTGCACCAAAACATACAGGCATTGGCTCAGCTACTCAAACCAGAGGGAAGAATGGTGCTGAAAAGAGTTAGGGCCATGATCCATAAACAATTCCTTACCTAGGGAAACTTCTCCAAGGGGTGAAACCAACTGTCAGGCTGACAATTCTTCAATTTGAAAACAGACATTTTAAAAATACAGCAAATATTTTAAAAGTAAGCGTTTTCCCACCCCCCCCCCCCCCCCCCCCCAACACACGTGTACACATGCTTCAGATCTCTTAATCCCTGAAAGGATTGCGCTGGCCCTCGAGACGTCTCTGAAGTGACGCTGAATAAACAGAAAGCTGACGTGAGTGCACTTCCTTGGTTTCAGACAAGGCAGCTGGAAAACGGGTGAGAAGGAGAGTGGGGACCTCAGAGGAGAGTAAGAAGCTGGAGGAAAACAATCACAAAGCGGAGGTGTAGAGGCGGTCCCGCAGCGCTCAAGGGATGAGGAAGGTGGGGCACGTTCTGTCATTCTTAACTCTGTATGTATCTACATAACAAGGCCGGGGAAGTGAAGTGACACGCTATATTTCATTTGCGGGTGTAGATATGCCAGCTCGCTAGCTATCAAGCTAAAAAAAAAGTCCCCACTAGAGGGTTCCTCCTCATTCCTTTTTACTCTGCTAAAGAGTACAATAAAATTGGATGAAACGCGTTGATAATAGTTATGTAATTACTCTAAGAGTAGCAGCCATGCCAGTCGAGGGTTGTTTGCTCCTAACAGACTTTTGGCATTCGCATAAGCAGTTGTGCGAGGACTGCCAGCTGACAGTTTTTACCCTTCAGAAAATCGCCCTTTTTTTGCCAGTCCGCTGAATGCAGAATTTTCTTAATTTTTCTTTGTTTTGTTTTTTTTTGCCAGGGAAACTGTGACAAGAGGCCTTTTCACACTGGACTTGCTGTTTGGGAAGAAAAAAAAAAAAAAAACTAAAACCATCAGAGGGCCATTTCTTTGGACACAGACATCATCCATCAGGCTTCTAATGCACAGCACATTTCACAGTAATTTTCACTAAAACCTGAGATGAGCTGAACCCCTTAACCTCATCTGCCGCCATCTGAAAGCAAGGTCAATGGAGGCATTGTGTTGTATATGGATTCCCATTCTGTCGCCCTCCACTCAAGTCCTTTTTTCCCTCCTTCCTTATCTCCCTCCCTCTCTCTCTCTCGTGTTCCTGGTGAATGCTTGTTTCATGCGCAGTGTTCGTTAAAGTGGGTTTCGGCTCAAATTTTTTTGTTAAAATGAAAACAATTAAGTTGATTGTACACTTTTTAGGCTTATATGAATATATACATTTCCCGGGGCAACTGCATCGCCGATGCTCACGGGCGGAGACACGGTCCCCACCGAGGACTTGCTGCTGACTGAATGATGGATGACCCTTATTCTGTAGGTGGAATGGTTCTGATAGGGTGTACTGGATCCAAGAGGGGCCCAGACCTGCTGGGACAGAGGACTTCACTGCTGTTTAAATCCTCCATTCCTCCACATTTCACCTCCAGTCTTTACATCCAACAATTCAACCTTTAGACAATTATTTAGATTATTGGATTATTATAGCAGACAAAAATTCCACAACCCTCCCAAAAAAAAAGTGTGTTATATCCAAAATGTCAGTGTACGGAGATGCGTTTGCTTCTTGAAATCATGCATTAGGCCATTTGTCCATTGCATTCAGTGAACTGACAGCTAAAGTAGTAGGAACCCAGAGTGCTGTAGTAAGGAATGTGTAGCTAATGGCTTTCTGCTAAATAAAAATCTAAAGGGCAAGGTTAACAAAGGTAGTAATATGGCTCCATCGTTTTCCTCCATCTCCTGTTTTTAAGGAGTCACATGTAAGTCCGGAGCAGGGCTGAAATGTAACTGACCCCAAGCCTGGCCTTGAGTCCTTAGTACACCACTGGTATGTTTAGATTTCTCATCAACCTTCAAAAACAAAGGTTTTTTTTTTGTTATTGTTTCTTAATTTTCTCCCTGTGGTATGCGTCAGATTTCCTGCGCCTATTTCAGGCAGGTAGCTGATGTTAGAAACACAGCCTCTGTGCTTACTGTAGTCTGAGGAGATGCATTGTAAATACATGGGATCTGAATGTCCAGTTGGGCTTTTTTTGGCTGTATTTAAACTGTGAGAAACGTAAGGCTTGCAAAAACGCTTCAGTAGACTGCACGGTAGGCGTACTCAGCTTACACCTGTTGGTGTTTCTATTGCCTTTAAAGTTCATCACTTAAGCTGTTCTGTTAAAAGGTACTGTTCCATGTATAACGCTACTTGAGACAGTTAAAAAAGCAGTACTGTGTAGTGTGTGCATAAAACTTGTTCGCAGCTTGATTGCTTTGGTTACACTTTTAAGTGCCGGTTTATACTGTTAGGAAACATTACATTATAGTGGTTGGAAATGTTACAATTATTTCATTAACAAAGTAAATGGAGAGATTAGAGGAGCAAAGCAGACAAGAATATTCTACCTGGTTATCCATATATATTGCCTTAGGAAAGGAGTGGCTGTGCTTAATTTAAAGACATGCTATATGAATGTTGATGAAAAACCTGGACTTAATTCAAAAGAACAAGTATACATTTCTTAAACAATGATGCAACATATTACCATTTGGAATAGGTTTTAAGAAACAAGTCTTAGTAGATAATGTATTTATTAAGGCCTAACAGTATAAAGTCTGAAATTAAAGTGTGACTTTTGTTATTGGGCTACTCGCAGGACATAATGTAGGAGGTGGTAATTGTTCAAGAATTTTTGATTTTGATTTGGTTTTACGTTTTTTTTTGTTTTTTTTTCCTGTCATTTTTCAACATCAGGTCAGCAGTAAAACCAAAGAAGGTAAAATGAGAAGGCCATACAAGTATTGTAAATACAGATGTTTTCGTTTTTGTACTTTTGTTGAAAATAAAGTGTACATTTTGAAGAAAACAAACTCAAGAAAGCACAGCCTTTTGCTCTTTTTGTTTGTGTTACACCCTGGTTTTGATTCATTTGTGATTAATCTGTCACGTCTTTGGAGTGAAGCATCCTGTAAGTTGTTATGGTTTATGGCATATGCAATTAAATAAATTAATTTGAAAAAATCCAAATTCTTGATAAAAACTGCATATAGACAGTTCTTGAGAATTATTATTGAAATTTCTGTGTTTATAAGCCGTGGAGGGGTAAAAACTGCTATCGGCCCAACTTGCGTAAAAGGAAATTGAATTGCCTCATAACACCATGGTCAGTACAAACATTTCCTGAGATGGCCATAAAAATAGAGGAAGGAAAATGGTTATTTTATATACAAATCTGTTCCAATCTGAGTTTAGTTTTTCCCCCTGGGAGAGAAGCAGGTCGCTGGACTTCCAGCAGATAAATTCCATTACATGCCCTCCATCGCATTTGCACAGTCTCCACTCCATGAAATACCAGCATTATAGTCCATGCTTTTCCGGCCTCCAATTACACAAGCTGGTGGTCCCGACACACGTCCCAACTTCCATTCCAAACATACCACGCGCAACACTTCAGCTGAAGACTTAAATGCTAATGTTACCATGAGACGAACAACCATAAAATCCCTGGTAATCGGAATCCCATCACAAAATCACAAACTGTGTGACAGGAGGGACAAAAAGCTCAAACACATTTAGAATCTTGTTAATACTGGCTTTTTATAAAACTTTCACAAAGACAGATTATAGGTTACTTTTAATTACTGAACAATGAAAAAATATCAAGAGAATGCTTTAATAAAGTATAAATTAATTGCACACATCACTATCTTTTACATCACAAAAGGCATTTTCTTTTTGACAAAAAAATAAAAAAATAACAAAAAAGAATTGAGAAAACCTCACTGCCACCTGAAGGCCACCAGACCGTTGGAAGGCTGGATGGAAGAACCCTCCATTTTACTCTTTCAAGTTTAAGATGAGAGAAAGGAACCAGTGCAAAACAAAGCTTCAAGTTAATAATACAGAACCTGAACGTGAGAGATACTGAGATACTGCGACTGACAAATGAGCAACACAAAAGCACATAATAAACATGGTCAGCTCTGTCAGCAACACAAAAGCACATAATAAACATGGTCAGCTCCGTCAGCAACACAAAAGCACATAATAAACATGGTCAGCTCTGTCAGCAACACAAAAGCACATAATAAACATGGTCAGCTCCGTCAGCAACACAAAAGCACATAATAAACATGGTCAGCTCCGTCAGCAACACAAAAGCACATAATAAACATGGTCAGCTCCGTCAGCAACACAAAAGCACATAATAAACATGGTCAGCTCCGTCAGCAACACAAAAGCACATAATAAACATGGTCAGCTCCGTCAGCAACACAAAAGCACATAATAAACATGGTCAGCTCCGTCAGCAACACAAAAGCACATAATAAACATGGTCAGCTCCGTCAGCAACACAAAAGCACATAATAAACATGGTCAGCTCCGTCAGCAACACAAAAGCACATAATAAACATGGTCAGCTCCGTCAGCTGACTGAGAAAAGGCTGCGCAGTTAACTGTCAAACGGGCTTTGTGTAGAGCTCTTGCGTCAGCGACGGCAAAACAAAAAAAGATTTTTCACTTTTGTCCGTTTTTTTTTTGCCAAAAAATCCAAGGACAAGAATATAAAAAATGTGCATTCTTCCACTTGTTAAATAGCCTGACATGTAGAGAGGGCACAATAACGGTGCAAGTGTCCTGTAAACAGCCTGTTACCAGGCATGGCACTTGGTGCATCTCCGGAGTATGGCATTTCACTTCTGACTGTCCTCTGGTCCACGTTCATGGGAGTTTGTGAACAGATTTTCTAGACAGAGATAAGCACTGTGGCTCACACATTTTGACTGTTCATTAAAAAAAGCGAATTAAAAAGAATATTGTGGCGTTTGCCAATAATTACTCTTTTTTTGGCACATAATAGATACTATCCATTTCAGGACAGTCAGTCTCCTTTTTTGATTGAGAAGAATGAGATAATGGCAGGGCTAGGCATTTCCTTTTTGGAAATCGCTGACGGTTACGGGAAACCGGAACCTTGTAGTCTTCCACGGCTAATACATTCAGACGGCTCGGTTCCTCGAGCCGAAAGGCCGTTCGGTGGTTCGTCTGTGGTTAGAACAACTGAACCACACAGAGCACAGGCCATTAGTTTTTTCTCTTGCTGTACATTCAATGAAATTATGTTCTGGGGGAGAAGAAAAGCACTTGTAACACACAGACAGCCGAGGCGTCAAGAAAAGTGCCACAACCACTGTACCAGGCCTGACGACTCAAAGAGTAAAAATAACCCACCAGCTTCAGGGCTCAAACATTATCAGTGAGGTCATTGAAAGGAAGAAAAATCACAGCCACTCATAAAAACATGTCACTGGAAGGCAACACGAGGATACAACCTCAGGACAACCGACGCTAAGCGTTGGAAGCTTTGCGAGATGTAGCTAAAAATGTGAATGTCCAAAGAAGTATAAACAAACAAATGCAAAAAAAAATAAATAAAATAAAAACAAAAGCACAAGGTGACGCAAGATGCTGCCAATGTTCTGATTCAACAGACGGAGCAGCCCTCATGCTCAGAGGCCTCACTCGTTTTTGCACAAAAACGCTCAAGACGGAAAACAGATTCAGTAGTGAAGGCCACATGCGAGAGAATCGCTTTCAATTCTGTACACCCAAGAATTTCAGCCTGACCAAGGAATTATCATCCGGCCAGTGAAAGCCACACAGAAAAGAACGACAAAAGAAAAAAAGGTATAGTCACATCCCGAGGTGTGTATTGTGTGTGACAGTGTGTGTGTGTTGTACATGTGTGAGTGGGTGGGAAAATGGTGAAGGGATGGTATGACTAAGGCGGCAACAGGACAGGGGCGAAGCCAGCGCACGCAGCAAAGAGCGAAAAGAGCCAGGAGCCAGCGCCGCTAGGCTCCTCACACCCAGCTGTCCACTGTAAACAACAACAATTCATTTTTTTCACAGGTTTTTTCAAAAAAAGTAAATGCTTCTCTTCAGTTCGACCCTGATTTGTTACGGCTAAAAGAAATAGCTGTGCATTACTTCCCAGCATCCCTGTGGGAAAGGATGTAGAATTATCCCCGCACGTCTTCATGTCAGTCCCCACCCCGGCGGTTGGTGGCATTACCGGTGCAGGCGGGAGGGGGGCGGGGTCAACGGGAGGCAAGACCTCCCTCTTCTGCGGTTTCCCTCAGACTTCCAGCCCGCCTGTAGTTAAAGTCTTTTCCTGTCGGAAGCCCTGGGCCTCGGGCTACAGGTTGAGCCTGGGGGCCACCAGGGCAAACTCCCGCAGAATGTTCCGGGCCACGTCCACTTTGTTCTGCGCAATCATCAGGGCCCTCTTAACGTCCTCGAAGGAGTAGCCCTCGCCCATCAGCTTGGCGATCTTGGCGTCCACATTCTCACCGGCTGGCTCGTGGCCATGGGCCTTCCTGTGATGCGCGTCCAGAGGGGTCTTTCGAGGGAAGGGCTTGGGTGGCCTGGCAGGTGCCTGTATGCTTTCAGCTAGAACTGCAGAGGGAAAGAGGCGCATACTTCACTTGATGGCCCAAACACACAACAGACTGAAAACACACCGGATTACACTGACTCCCAACTAACCCTGAACTCAAACCCATTGGCTACTTAAAGCACCATATTGTCACTCGCCCTCTCACGCTTACTGAGGCACTCAACTTTATGTTGTAGGACTATGTACTGACTACTACTATCGCTTGTGCCACTGTTGACCTTACATTAGATCTGCTCTGTGCCTCAATAGCGTCTGCTAAGTGCTTACATGTAAATGTGTAAATGTTCTGGGATTTATGGTGCCGTGTCAGACATTAATGTCTGATACCTGGCGTGGGGGGCAGCTGGTCGTACTCCTGGCCCGGGGACGCCCTTCCAGGCGGCTTCATGTTGTCCCCTGTCTGCCTCCGGACAGGGGGCAGGGGCACTGTCCCGCTCAGCATGTCGAAAAAGTTATCTGCAACCAAATCCATTCCTCCAATTTAGTAACCACTTTACACCACTTATAGTGTACAGAAATGTAAAGAAGTTGAAGCTTTTGTGGATCGTGTGGGTATACATATATATACGGCTAGCCTGCGCAGTGCAGGGGCTGTATGTGTTCAATGCTCAGTGAGCGTAGCTGACTCACCGGGGTTCAGCAGGAAGTGGTCGTGTCCAGAGGCTGGCCGAGTGGCCCGGGAACAGGAGGGAGACGAGGGCAGTTCGGCAAAGCTGTGCCGCGCTGGGGGTGGAGGCGGGGCTTGGGAGGGGGCTGCACTATTGAAGAGATCCTCTGCTATGGAGATTTAAAAAAAAAGATTAAGGACACCTGCCCTGAAGATAAAAATCATGGTTATCAAGTCATTTACTCTCCTTTGCCACTAGATGGTGCCAAATCACTACACCACCAGTCCAAAGCAAGTTTTACAGTATTTTATGAAAATACAGAATACAGTACGGTGATACTTTTTATGACTCATTTTCAAATGTGCTTGATTGATAACAAACATCATCACATATACTCATGTCGATATTATAGAACACAATAAAACCGTATATGTTTAAAAATAGACATTTAAACAGAACAAAGCAAGAAAAAGTCAATAGGTTTCAGAGCCATAAAATAGAAGCTTACTTGGTGTTGGTATTTGTAAGTTTTTTTCATTTATTTTATCAAATACATAAAGATACATTATCCATACAGTACAAAACCCATGAACACTGTGGGGATGTAGATGGTGATGGATGGGAGTGATCAGCATGCCATTGGAATATGGACTGATTCTGTACAAGTAATTGTCAAAATTGTTCCCCTTTTCCCCACAAACATCTCAATCTATATATTAGACACAAGTCAATGACATTGCAGCTTCTTGACAATTTCCAAACTCCATAGGCAAATACCCTTATGAACTGCACCTTCCCCGACACCACATTAAAATCCTGGTGTGGTGTCGTTCACATGGACACACAACACTTTTTCACGGACACATTTCATTCTGTGTACATACAAGGTTGTACAAGTTCATACAAGGAATGTAATTTGTGCCTATAATAGAAACACGTCTAGTAATTTAAAATCAGGTTTGCATTCGTTTAGAAGTTCATGTCAACTGTTAAGGCAAGCGTTAGCTTGTTGCCTCGGCACTAAGTGTGTGAGGCGATAAAACGACACTTGAAAACAGGTTGGCCTTGGACTGCAAAAATTAAGCTGCACTGAGTCATTCAAACAAAGACCCAGAACAGCAAAGACCCAATTACAAAGCCTTTGAGAGCTTGCAGACCAGATGATAATTCTGGCTACTCTTTAATCAGTGAAGCCAGGGAAAGCTGGTCCTAGGCATACAGGGGCTTTGGCTACCTTGAGGGGGGAGTAGAATGTCGTAGTCTGAGGGCGTCCTGTTGAGGGAGGGGCAGAGGGCGGGACGCGTTGCCCCCGATACAAACAAGCCAGACTCAAAATGAGCACCTGAGAAACACAAGAACACGTTAAACTGATCCAGCGTCCCACTGCTAGGGGGCGCTCTTCTATCCTCCGCACACGCGGCCATGGTTCCCGATCGGGGTGACAACCATACAGATCGATGCGCTTACATGCACACATGGAGGAGATGGGATGTCTTATCACATGCAAGTAGACACGGGAGCGAGAGAGAGAATGACAGAGAGAAAGAGAGAGAGAGGCTCACCATATTCCAATGCCTTATGCTTCTTCCCCTCTATGGAGTGATCTGATGATCCATTCGCAAACTGCCCATTCTCCAGGCCCCTGGGAGAGAGCAGAGGTGATCACATGACCTGAGGGTACTTTCTCCATTTGTCCTTAGTATAAGGAGGAGGGACTTTGCTTGTTGTCCAGAGTGATAAATACAAACATGGGACTGGTTTACTGAAAGTTCACCCTGTAGAACAGCATCTGCAACTAAACACAGGTGTAGCGCAAGGGCTGAATGATGACCTCACTAAGTGGGGGGTGTTACCTGCTGGGGATCCGGACAGAAATGCAAAGCGGAGGTTGTGACAGAGTCACAGGGAGCGATGAGGGGATCTGATACTCGTCTTCCTCGCGATCGGCCACCACTCTGGGCTTTTCAGGACAGGGGCCAGAGAAGGGGTTGGGGTACCTGAAAGAGCCCAAGTAACACAATGCAGTTGATTAATGCGGTTTAATAATTGCGTGTCAAAGCAAACTGCAATGTGCCACTGCTGAACTCACTACTTTTCAGGTGCTGCAACGACTCTTTACATGTCCTGTAGAGGACGCACCAAAACAGAATATCTGTACACCTACAAAAAACAGAACTGTAAAATGTAAAGGTAAGCTTTTGTGTGTCCACATACCATGAAGGTATGGAAAAAATCTCAACCCGCAAACAAGTGGAAAGTACCTCATTGCTGAAGTTAACAGGATATACTGCTGAATTCATTTTGCGGTGGAACGTAACGCCGGTCTAGAGGTGGAAATTATTCCGAGTGTACCAAACAGGTTTGGTTTGCGGAAGTTGCCTCCCCCCCCCCCCCTCCCCGGCCTGGGTGACCTCATCAATTCCATAGCTGTGGTGTCTGTGCATCTGGTCACAAAGAGCCCAGTGTGACCGGTGCCCAGCTGTACAGGGTGGGGTTTCAGCCTGTGCTGGCAAACTGTGCCAGGCCACGCGCCGCTAACACTCCTCACTCACTTGCCATACAGATGGAGGGCACAGCGTGTGGGGGTATGGGGGGCTCGGGCCGTCAGTGTGGAGGACTCCCATAAATCAACACCGCTGACAGATCTTTATGCACTTTTTTTGCCAATACCAGCACGTCTCAATCACCAAGAAGCTAGGTCATTGGACGAAGGAAGCGCTGACTAATAAACAAAAATGACAAACAAGTCTACTTGACTGACAGATCTGTATCGCCAGGGGATCTACTTCACCAACAGATGTAGAGCAGTGACAGATGTACATCACTAATAAACAGCAGATGAGGCCACGCTGTTCGGACTTCCCCTGGTTTGTAGTGAGAGTGGAAGTGGTCCCTCTGTAATCACTGCATGTGTCTAATCAGCACTGCACTCACCAGCCCATCAGAGTGCGGGGCCAGTGTATGTCTGTCTGTCTGTATACTGTCACACAAGCTGCAGCCTGTCCCACTGGACACATGGCACTGAATCCTCTGCACGTTACCATACATAAACACACACACATACACACTCAGTCACAAACACACACACACACACACACACTCAATCACACAAACAGAAAAACACACATATACGCACGCATACACATACACACCACCATATACAGATCCTTTCCAAAAAATTAGAATATCATGGAAAAGTTGTTTTTTTTCCATAATTCCATTCAAAAAGTGAAACTTTCATAGATTATAGATTCATTACACACAAAGTGAAATATTTCTAGCCTTTATTTGTTTCATTTTTCATAATTTTGGCTTACAGCTCCAGAAAACCCCCAAAACAGTATTTCAAAAAATTAGAATAGTGTGTCGAAAATCAGCATTTACTTCAGTTATTTCAGAGAATGAATGTTTTAGACTGAGTGTCACACTATCATCTAATTTACTCAAAACACCTGCAAAGTTTATCTCAGTTTGGTTCAGTATGGGGAAGACTGCAGACTTGACAATTGGCCAGAAGACCATCATTGACACCCTCCAGAAGATGGGTAAGCCACAAAAGGTCATCGCTAAGGAGGCTGGCTGTTCACAGAGTGCAGTGTCTAAGCATATCAATAGAAAGTTTAGTGGAAGGGAAAAATGTAGCAGGAGAAGGTGCACAAGCAAAAGAGATGACCGTAGGCTTCAGCGGATTGTCAAGCAAAGACGATTCCAAAATTCGGCGGAGATGCAGAGGGAGTGGACTGAGGCTGGAGTCAGTGCTTCAAAAACTATCACGTACAGACGTATCCGGGACATGGGCTACAACTGTCGGATTCCTCGAGTCAAGCCACTCCACTCATTCTCTGAAATAACTGAAATAAATGCTGATTTTCGACACACTATTCTTGAAATTTCTTGAAATACTGTTTTGGGGGTTTTCTGGAGCTGTAAGCCAAAATTATGAAAAATGAAACAAATAAAGGCTAGAAATATTTCACTTTGTGTGTAATGAATCTATAATCTATGAAAGTTTCACTTTTTGAATGGAATTATGGAAAAAAAACAACTTTTCCCTGATATTCTAATTTTTTGGAAAGGATCTGTACAGTTGAAGTCGGAAGTTTACAAACACTTAGGCTGAAGTCAATAAAACTCATTTCACAGATTTCATGTTAGCGAACTATAGTGTTGGAAAGTCAGTTAGGACATCTAATTTGTGCTTTACACAAGTCATTTTTCCAACAATTGTTTACAGACCGATTATTTCACTTTTAATTCAGTATATCACAATTCCAGTGGGTCAGAAGTTTACATACACCAAGTTGACTGTGCCTTTAAACAGCTTGGAAAATTCCAGAAAATGATGTCATGGCTTTAGAAATTTCTGATAGGCTAATCGTCATTATTTGAGTCAATTGGAGATGTACCTGTGGATGTATTTCAAGGCCTACCTTCAAACTCAGTGCCTCTTTGCCTGACATCAAGGGAAAATCAAAAGAAATCAGCCAACACCTCTGAAAGTAAATTGTGGACCTCCACAAGTCTGGTTCATCCTTGGGAGCAATTTCCAAACACCTGAAGGTACCACGTTCGTCTGTACAAACAATAGTACGCAAGTATAAACACCATGGGACCATGCAGCCGTCATACCACTCAGGAAGGAGACATGTTCTGTCTCCTAGAGATGAACATGCTTTGGTGCGAAAATTGCAAATCAATCCCAGAACAACAGCAAAGGACCTTGTGAAGATGCGGGAGGGAACAGCTACAAAAGTATCTATATTCACAGTAAAATTAGTCCTATATCGACATAACCTGAAAGGCTGCTCAGCAAGGAAGAAGCCACTACTCCAAAACCGCCATAAAAAAGCCAGACTACAGTTTGCAACTGCACATGGGGACAGAGATCTTACTTTCTGGAGAAATGTCCTCTGGTCTGATGAAACAAAAATTTAACTGTTTGGCCATAATGACCATCGTTATGTTTGGAGGAAAAAGGGTGAGGCTTGCAAGCCGAAGAACACCATCCCAACCATGAAGCACGGGGGTGGCAGCATCATGTTGTGGGGGTGCTTTGCTGCAGAAGGGACTGGTGCACCTCATAAAATAGATGGCATCATGAGGAAGGAAATTATGTGGATATATTGAAGCAACATCTCAAGACATCAGCCAGGAAGTTAAAGCTTGGTCGCAAATGGCTCTTCCAAATAGACAATGACCCAAAGCATACTTCCAAAGTTGTGGCAAAATGGCCACAATGTCAAGGTATTGGAGTGGCCATCACAAAGTCCTGACCTCAATCCAATCGAAAATTTGTGGGCAGAACTGAAAAAGCGTGTGCGACCAAGGAGGCCTATAAACCTGACTCTAAACCTGACACCAGTTCTGTCAGGAGGAATGGGCCAAAATTCCAGCAACTTATTGTGAGAAGCTTGTGGAAGGCTACCCGAAAGTTTGACCCAAGTTAAACAATTTAAAGGCAACGCTACCAAATACTAACAGAGTGTATGTAAACTTCTGACCCACTGGGAATGTGATGAAAGAAATAAAAGCTGAAATAAATAATTCGCTCTACTATTATTCTGACATTTCACATTCTTAACATGATCCTAACTGACCTAAAACAGAATGTTTACTAGGATTAAATGTCAGGAATTGTGAAAAACTGAGTTTAAATGGATTTGCCTAAGGTGGTAAACTTTCAACTTCAACTGTATGTATACACACACTGCTATATAATACAAGTGTGGATTTCCTATGTGAAGCAGAACAAACAGTAGTGGTCTGGTGGAGCTGGATTATATCCAAACTCATTAGTCTTGAAATATTTGGAATAATTTATTTTAAATACATTTTAGACATGATACGATACATGGCACAATAATACAATAATTAAACTACTGAACTGTTCTATATTTATTTCTCCTCTCATTCTGAAGAATAATTATGGAGAAAAAAACAATGAATATCTGAGATGAGGGGTCGTGATTTTTGTTTCCGCATGTTAGCCACGTGCCTTTTGGGGGGGGGAGCTGGGGGGAGGCAGCACTGTGCAGCGTTTAAAACGGCGCTAATGTGGTGAAACCGTAAGAGCTGCAGGGAGTGCGCTTCGTCCCACCTCTCCCAGTCCCATAACTTCAGAGTGTCCGCAAAGCGGCCTCAGCATGCCCCCTCAGGGATGCTCTGTGTCGGGGGGGGTATCCAGATGGAGCTGGTTAGGGGTGATTGGGATCTGGGGAAGGGGGGCAGGGGTACTTACTTGTGGGTGCTGGAGAGGGCGGGCGGGGGAGGAGAATGCCGCAGAGGGGGGACGTCGTATTCGTCGCCCACCAGGAGGCCATTGGAGAAAGGCTGCCGACAAACAAGGAGACAGCGGTTAGAGTTCCAGGGAAGAGAGACAGACAAAGACATGCCGCCCTGCCTTAAAACGACATCCCGTCTCTGGATCAATATCCCGATGATCGCCCAACCGCTGGCCAGATGGGCACTCCTCTCCTACGGCTCGGCCCGGAGGCTGCCTTTACCCCAGCCGAACAACACCAGCGCGCCCATCCGTCTTTCGCCAACAGACAGGGAGTGCGCTGCTCTGTACTTGGCCCAGAGTCCTGGAGCTCGGCCACATGGGAAATCATACCTCCAGGTTGCAGTTACGCCAGAGATGGACTGAGATTGTCTATTTTTAATACGTTTCTCGGAAGTACGCTTTATTTTACAAGTAGGAAGTGCACTTTTGCTAATGATACGTTTAAAAGCCCGGCTTCCTCCTCTCTGGGTTTATCAGAACTGACAGGGCGGGCCTTTGCCGGCGCATTCGCCCCCTGGGTTGCATGCGATTGGCCAGATTTCATTAACGAGGCCGGGACAATTAATCCACAGTCATCCGAGAAGGCTGGACAAGCGCCCGTCAGACGCCCGAGGGAAATCACAGACGCAATACAGCAAAGTCCGTCCCACGACTTTGTTAGTCTCGGGCAGGGCGAACAAATCCTCACTATTCAGATATTGGGTTTCCACATACATACATATATACACTACCATTCAAAAGTTTGGAATCACATGGTTGGCTAAATGGCTGTACGTCATCAACGGTCTGAGGTATCAAACGAGCCTCAAACCATCACTCTGCTGCCAGATATGCAGTAGATATGGATGGATCACTTTAAGGGTGGTTTCTCTTGACTTATTTTTCCATAGAGTTCAATAGGAAAATGAGTCAGGAGAAACAACCCTTAAAGTGATCCATCCATATCTACTGCATATCTGGCAGCAGAGTGATGGTTTGAGGCTTGTTTGATACTGCAGACCCTAGGTGACTTACAGCCATTTTACCAATCATGTATTCCATACTGTTCCAGTATAATTTACAGCTAAATCTAGTCCCACCCCCCAATTCCCGTAGAGATCCATTCAAATGCAGAGAAGTTATAGTATCGCTTGTAAGAGTACAAGACACTTTTGATATTGTTGGGTCACAGACATCAGGAAGTCATGGCATGCACAGGATATGCGACCAAATATTAAAAATGATGACTTTATTCTACATTATGTTAAACTGTCCAATATTTTTTTATGCCTGAAAATGGGGGGGACCAAAGGTACCAAAGGTTCTATAATTTCTAAACGGTTCATCCGATATGGATGAAAATACCCTCAGATTAAAGCTGACAGTCTGCACTTAGGTTGAAGTCATTAAAACTCATTTTTAACCACTCCACGGATTTCATGTTAGCAAACTATAGTGTTGGCAAGTCAGTTAGGACATCTACTTTGTTCATGACACAAGTCATTTTTCCAACAATTATTTACAGACAGATTATTTGACTTTTAATTCACTATATCACAATTCCAGTGGGTTAGAAGTTTACATACACTAAGCTGACTGTGCCTTTAAATTTTTTATATTTGGTCGCATATCCTTTGCATGCCATGACTTCCTGATGTCTGTGACCCAACAACACCAAAAGACTCTTGATATCTTATTTTCTGGTACTCTTACAAGCGATACTATAACATCTCTGAATTTGAATGGATCTCTAT
This sequence comes from Synaphobranchus kaupii, assembly GCA_029718625.1. Classification (NCBI taxonomy): domain Eukaryota; kingdom Metazoa; phylum Chordata; class Actinopteri; order Anguilliformes; family Synaphobranchidae; genus Synaphobranchus; species Synaphobranchus kaupii. The sequence continues at coordinate 6,539,890 of CM056385.1, forward strand.
GGGAATTGGGGGTGGGACTAGATTTAGCTGTAAATTACACTGGAACAGTATGGAAACACATGGTTGGCTAAATGGCTCTAAGTCATCAAGGGTCTGACGTATCAAACAAGCCTTAAATCATCACTCTGCTGCCAGAAATACAGTAGATATGGATGGATAACTTGAAGGGTTTCTTCTCCGGACTTATTTTTCCATAGAGTTCAATAGGAAAATTTGTCAGGAGAAACAACCCTTAAAGTGATCCATCCATATCTACTGCATATCTGGCAGCAGAGTGATGGTTTGAGGCTCGTTTGATACCTCAGACCCTTGATGACTTACAGCCATTTAGCCAACCATGGGTTACATACTATTCCCGTGTCATTTACAGCTTAATCTAGTCCCACCCCACAATTCCCATAGAGATCCATTCAAATGCAGAGGTTATAGTATCGCTTCTAAGAGTACCTGGAAATAAGATATCAGGAGTTTTTTGATATCCTTTTATATAGTCATGATGGCATCACATGTTGACCTGTGGAATACCTGTTTACCACAGAAGTTGTTTGAGAGAATGGCAAGAATGTGCAAGGCCGTTATCAAGGCAAAGGGTGGCTACTTTGAAGAATCTAAAATATATGACTTTTTTTTACTTTACTATTTTTTACTTCTTTACTATTCCAAAATGTGGAAAACAGTAAAAATCACGGAAAAAAACCTTCTTTTAGTAGGTGTGTCCAAACTTTTGACTGGTACTGTATATGTACAGAAAGAGAGCGAGAGAGAGCACATTGTAGCACTTATGCTAAAGTTGCTATTTTCAATGTTAAACAGCAGGTGCTGCTCTAACAATTCTTCATTTGCCCTATAGAGGGCGCACCAAAACAGAATTTCACACACACTACACCTACCAAAAAAAAAAAAAAAAAAAAATCAGGAAAAGGATAGATCCGTTGTGCCTTCCCAGGGAACTGGCACCCAAATCCCAGGTGCTTGCTACCTCCGGGATCCGTGAAGCGGACCCCGCCGGACATCTGGTCACGTACTTGGCCAGATGTTTTGCCTGCACCGATTAGGGGTAATCCGCCAGAGAGAATAATCCGTAATTATAGAACATGGGAAGGTGCGCAGTGGGCTTGTTCTGAATTCAGAGAATAGGGCTCACTCCTGAGAAATGTGATATTGCTACACTGCACAGCACTACTGCGCTAAATCTCCCTTCTGGTTTCCCTGCTCAAAACCACCTCCTGTTATGGACCCCGTTGGACTTTGTAAGTAGGTCCAATTTATGTTTCGGGCAGGATAGGCAGTGTTCTCAAAAGACCTTCAATACTCCTCCAGCACTCAGTGTGATGACTGTATGAGGATGCCAGTCTCCCATCAGAGAGAATTTTACACACAGGCTGGACCTGCTGTGGTAGGACTGGGGCAGGTCAGGGAGAGCTGTGTCTGAGGCACACTCTGTGTGTGTGTACATGCATATGCGTGTGTTTGTGTGTGTACGTGGGTGCGTGCGTGTGTGTGTATGTACATGTGTGTATTGGCATGTGTGTGCTAGATACACAACAGGCCTCTGGTGGATTTTTAATGAGACCCACGCTGTTGCTTCCAGAAGCCTGTGAAAGCCAAACACAGTCTGGAAGCTGAATTGAACGTATTAGCACTAAATTAGCCCAGCGATGGGGCGGCCACACATTGGGTCAGCTTTTTGCTTGTGCGTGTGTGTGTGTGTTTGTGACTAAGAGGCTTTAGTGACAAACAAGAATGCACATTGGAGCTAATATTTACTAAACAGCAGAAAAGTTCTAAGCGTGGACGCATGCACTTCACTGGCTTTTAAGTAGCTTGAATGAAAGCGCAACCATCGCAGTCACACTCATTCGACTGAGAGGCGGTGAAGTGAAAACAACATGTACTGCCAAAAACTGCCAGCCCAGAATAACAAAGTCTGCTGCCGTTGCTAAGTAACTGGGACAGGAAAAAAGAGTTTAGCACGCGAGAGAGCGGACCTGCGACTTCGATACGCTCGATGACGCCTGCGAAAGTCCTCCTGCCTGGCTTTAAAGGTTTTAAGTTATTATTAAAGTGCTAAACAGAGACTGAAGGGCATGTTATTGGGAAACAGCATGACCGGTGGGTTCAGGTACAAAGCCGCGGCCCCTAGCCTTCACCTTAGTGCTGTCCAGAGGCGCGTGGTGGACGCGCCCGATTCCCGGGTCCGTGGAGAGTCCGCTGACGGGTCGCCCATTGACGTGGGGGGGCGCTGCGTGGGCCAGCTTCGGGGAGCGCTCGCCCCCTGGCCTGGAGTCCGCCAGCACGCAGTCCATCGGGCACCAGGCGTCCGGGGGAGGCTGGGGGTCGCGGGGGAGGCCGGAGGACGGGACGGCCAGCCAGGAGGCGCGCCCGTCCGGGGGGATGGGAGGGGGCCGCTCGGGGGGCGGAGGAGGAGGCGGGTCCCTCTGAGGGGGCGGGGGAGCTGGGAGGGGCTTGTCCTGCTTCCTGGACATCCCAGGGGAGGACTGGGGAGGGAGAGGAGGACAGCGAGTCAGAGTCCGCTGAAGGAACAAAGATTCTACAGAGCCACAGGGAGCGCTGGCTTTACTTTTCACCTTAAAATCAGAACCCAATTCACACCCAGCTAATGAGATGAGGCGAGTGAGCAGTTGTAAAATCCAGGTTCAGAAAGCAGAAGTCCTCCCCGGTATTTTGTTCCAATCACCTGGATTTGCTAATTAGCACAATTCTTCAGCCAGGTGGTAGAACTAATTAGTGAAATCAGCTGGCTGAGTTCATGGGTTGAAGAAACACATGGCAGGACTTTTAACAAACTGCATTCACCGATCAACTAAGTGCAGAGTAACAATGAAAGCCAGCAGAGCCAGAGGCTCTCCAGGACCAGGGCCGCAGACCCTTGAGCATGCACCGGGGAAACAACGCCCACCTTCGGAGAGCCGGTGGGGCTGGCCGAGGGCGAGCGGATCACCCCCTTCTGGATGAGGTCCAGACGGGGCGGCACTGGGGGCAGGCTGAGGTGCTGGATGTTGGAAGAGTCCGGGAGGGGCTTCCTGCGCTGGGCCACGGGGGACGAGTTTGGGGACATCACCGGGGAGTTCTGTCTGTCTGTGCACTAGAGGACAACCATACACCACTCTCTGTGTTAGCAAGCATTAGCATTATCACCATTATCCTTATGGCTGTTGCTAGCGTTAGCGCAAACATGCTGTTGTTTAACATGGGCGACACCAGAGTGATGTCGCACGCTTTAATGCCAAGACATTTATCATAGTAAATATACCACTCGCTACATTGCTATTATTCTCAGAGTCATCATCCTTATTATTGTTATTATGAACATTCACATTCTTTTTTTTGTCAGAGGCCCTAATATAGGCTGAACCGGTTTAGCAAAAAGCATTTATTGTAATTAATCCATATGAATCTTGTAATATCTTAGAACTGACTCATCCTGCCAGTACTGTCAGAAGGCCCAAGTTCAGTAATTAATTGGATACTGAACTGATTAACTGGGGCCTGTACTGTTCCAACAGAATCTGGCAAGGCGAGGATTCATTAAGGGGAAACCCAAAACAAAGACCTGTGCTGTAAAACAGGCACTGTGCAATTTACGCAGTTTTTGACACAGCCTCTGGGTGAAAGAGAATACCAAGAGGCTTTTTATGTTCGCTAATTGCCATAAATTAATCTAATTTAGACTGAACACATCTGAACAGCTGGGTCTCTACATGAATTGTGAAACTGAACAAAATGAAACCTTTTCAACACAATAACGTTTAATGACGGTGATATATCTCACTTAAAGACTGTAGTGGGTGTTTTAAGTGTTACACACGAAAAGAAAGGAGGATCTTTTGATAATTATCTTAAAACCAATATAATAAATTTGGTTTGAATGCAACGTGGCATACAAACAGATATTCCATTTGTCTTATAAAGAACCCAACGGACAAGGAAAAAAGAAAAATTGAACAATAGAAATAATAATCTGGTCATGAAACGAGGACCCGCCTTGAGGCCAAGTTCTCGAATAATAGGATGTAAATGAACTGTGACTGCCCAAATGACTCAATTTTTGAACACTCACTTTTGATATGAAAAAGCCTGGCTTGAAAATGGACCTCAATTAATTAGATATAACTTGCTTTGTCGACACGCAAAATGTGAAAAACTCGCAAAAAAATAATTTCAACTGATAAAGCTTTTCTGGTGTGCCGAAACAAACTCTTAATTAAAGAGTGTCTCCATTTGTGAGGCAGAGGTCTGTGGTGTGGGGGTAGTGAGAGCTCGAAAACGCAGTTTCTCACATTTGTTGTCTATTGTTCCTGTTCGAGAGAGAGAGTTCTTGTGCAAGAGAAACACTGAAACTAGTTCCTTTTCTGAATTTGGCTCTTTTACATTGATGCACCCAATTATATAAACGACAGATTTTGCTCTAGTTCTCTCTCTGGACTTTAAATCCCAGAAAGATTACGCAGAGACAACACAGGAGCATATCTCAAAAGCATACAAGATTCAAGCACTACATGAAAAGTGGACAGTAACTTTGCTAGGTACAAAAAATAAAAAGGGAAACGAAGTATTGATTATGCCGTTACAGACGTGCATGCATAACACGTGTACGTAGACAGACATATGCATGCGCACACAAGCAGAAGACGAATGAACACACAGACACACACGTACACAGCAGGCTGCAGAAAGGCTTTTTCCAACAAGTGGCCATTGAGGGAAAGTGAGCCCGTGTCCACGCCCACACATCCACAGCTTGCTTCCCCATAAGCCGTCCACCGATGAGGCGGCAGGCCGGATCTGAGCTCCCGGCTCCTTCAGACAGGCCAGAGGAAGTGACTGAATTATTCATAGAGATGACTAACAGAATGAGGAGGAAAAAGCTCTGTTATGAAGGGCATCCAAAAAGGAATCCATGTCCGATTTCTAGTTTTTCCAAGGGCCAGTGCACCAGAGGGGTTTATATATATTGCTCTTCCCATAAAATGCATCCCAATGGCAAATAAAAGGACATCTAAGCTGGTTCAATTATTTGTTCAATTATTTGCAGTGGGCCTGCATCATTGTGTTCGCTTAAGCTTTATTTAACCCTGAGGTGTCTTGAGGTTGAGAACCTGGCCAGAAAGCTAGCAAGGAAATACATTACATTTCAGCTTGAGCATAAGCCAATCACAATGCAGAATGACACAAAGGCAGAAGAGCAATTAAAAACAAAATAAAAAAAGGGGGGAGGGGGGGGTGGTAGCCAGCAGAAGTGAAACCATGGCCCTCCACCGAAAGAGGGGGGCAATTCTGAAACTCCTTAGCCGCTTACCTTCCTAATGGAGGCGAGGCCGTTCATGACCAGGGATTCCTCGCGGTCATCGTCGTCGTCCAGGTCCAGCATGGGCGAGGTGAACTGCTCCAGGAAGAAGCACTTGGCACCTTCGTTCCTGGGGTCGAACGGGTCCACGATGATGGGCTCCGTGCCCTTGATCTCGCAGCGGCAGAACGGGCAGCCCTGACCGTCAGACTCCTGTATGGAGGGGAGGGGGGGAAGGGGGGGGTAACAGTTACCGGCGGAATAACAAGAGTGCAACAGCGTGCATTTCCAAGGGCCTCTGGAGGGAGGGTCACAACAATAACTCAGACCGTATTATTTACACAGCGTAGTAAACATGAACATGTTTCTGAAATCGTCTGCGGCCATAAGGAACCCTTTGCGCACCAGGATCAGAGGCAGGGGGGAGATTACAAACAGCTGCACGCCTGGGCGTCACACGGTTTTATTCACCATAACCCCGGGCTTCAGTGCGCTTCAGTTACTGTGCACATTAACTGGATGCACATTAACAAAACGGTGATAATGCCACTTTAAGAGCTTGATACAGCTTATGACTATATAAAGAGGAACTGTTCGTTTGGGGGGTGCTATGGAAATTGATTTGTCTTCTTATAATGATTCATCTTCTGACAATGAAACTTCTTTTTAATGCCGAGCGCTGCCGCGATTCTTTAAAGAACAAAGGCAGATCACGGAAGCCATCTGGCGAGAGGCTTTTCAAAGCCCATCACGGCCGCTGTTTGAAACCTAATCATAATTAGTCACTGCGAGACGCCGTGAGAACCAGCCCGAGATGAGACATGACGGCTCGCCGGAGCTCCAGAGAAAGACCAGCGAACGTTGACGGAAAGCTCCTCATGCAACACGGTCTAGGCCTACAGGGAGTTCATTTTATGTATGTATGTTCAAACTTCAGTCACAAAGTCCCATAATTCCTGAAAAAATAGCAATGAATATTAATGGCTTTGGCAGGTGCCAGATTAAACAGTCCAATCTTAATGCAAATGAGCCCCGAACAAGGATGTCAAGCTAAAGCATGACAACTTTCTCAGCTGTGGCCACTTTAGAAGAACAATAGACACAAACACAAAGAGCTCTGCCGATCAGAGATCTGTCACACGGCTCTTTAGTCAGTGGCCACCGGCTTCAGTCTATGGCCAGGGCGATGTGTGCTGCTTTTTAAAATAATGAGCTGAGAGATGACACAGGCTTTTAACTGTCCGCCTCAGAGCTGCGAGGTGGTCCTCGAGATTCAGTGGGTGATTGGCCCTCGGAGCACTGAGCGCTGAACAGTCATCTGGAGGGAACCCCAGAGGAACACCCTCCCGATGTTACTCATTCCCAAAATGGTGGCCGTGGGCACCTCGGATGAGTCGCTCAGAAACACTGCAGTGTGTGGTGGCTGAGACATGCTGCAGCGGTGGACCCGTCACAGCTGCCGCTCAGACACGGGGTGTCATTCCTCTCAGTCACTGCAAGGTCCTTCACCTCCATTTTCAGCGGTTGGGTGAAAGGTGAGGCACCACTGTGCGCTCACAGGGAAATATGTGGACATGTGCAAACACACAAACGGTTTTATAAACATTCAAAAGCATACTCGAACACAAACACACACACAAACCACACAGAGGCATACATATAAACGCCTTCACGTGCATACAAACACAAACACATACACACACACAAGACAATTCCAGTCAGCCAAACAAACAGGGAGCCCCCGTTAAACGGAAGTTCAGTTTCTGCAGAAGTTCAGTAACCAAGCCCTCTCTTCCGTCTACCACTGGACTCCCACCACCGTAAGCTATTAATTTAGTGACAAAGAAAAAACAGGCAGATGTTGTGGAACATGAAAAGGTTATGAGAATCTACGGAGGCAGGACTAATGAGTCATTAGGAAGGTAATTACAAACACACACATCGCTGGCGCATTTTCACGGCCCACAACCCTCTTCCGCTCTCTCCCGTTCAGGCACTTAACCCACCGGTAGCGTGTCTGCTAATGTCTGACAGGGATATGTGCTGGGGCCGCTGTGGGACCAGAGGAGTACCTGATGTTCCCGTATTGCGGGCCAAGAGGGGCTCGTTCCACAACTTGGCCCCTGCTCGGCAACCGATTTCAGCCCGGCCCAATGAGACAGACAAAACGGTTCTAATCGAGGCAAGAGCCTGCCAGATTAAATAAAGCTCACCTCAAACAAAGAGCTAAATCTCTGTGCCTGCTCTCATTTAAGCGTGCTAAATCTCTTTAATCGTCTCCTGAAAAGCATTCAGTCTTTGTAAGTCTTGTGGACACACCACCTGGTTTGCTGAGGCACTGTAAACCCAGCTCACACTCCCATGTCCCCTCCATTGAATTGGCTCAATAGGATAAGGCTGGATGTCACAATTTTGTCTTTAATGATAGCTGAGACGTACACGTGCCTAGATGGATGGACGGAAAGACAGACGGGTGACCTCCGCTCACCTGCCATGCGGTCAGGCAGTGGGTGCACATGAGGTGGCCGCACGGCTCGATCTTCACGTCCTTGTCGTTCTCGGCGCAGATCTTGCAGAGCTGGAAGGTGGATCCCATCTCGCAGTAGAGCTCGTACTGCTCCTGCGACATGGGGAAGGCGGAGAAGACAGCACAGTGTGTCAGCTCAAAAAACACAACCCCATTTCCTGCAGTGTGGACCAGTTAGAGAACTGGGCCGTATCACAGAAACATCTACAGAAACATGATAATATGAGTTAGGACCTGATTTAGGCAAATAGCCATTACAGAACAAAGGTTCCCAAGTCCATTTTCCCATCCTAACTCCAGATAGGAAAAGTGTATTACAGAAGGAGCCTAACTTGCCAAAATCCAAAAGATGTAGTGCCATAACCCTAAGACAACCCAGTTTGTGTCCTAACTTCATTGCTGTTAGCCATTGGAACTAAAAGATAACATTTGCTAACACTAGATAGCTGGCTAACTGGCATAATGGCTGCTCTTTTATAACTTTTGGAGAACAAGGAAAATGTTAATAGTCAGCATTTAATTTTGGAATGGCTTATGGCATACCCAAACAAAGTGTTGCAGTTTAGTGACAAAACACTTTTTAGCACCTATCGCCTCCCATGAACCATGATCCTGCAATTAGTCGACCAGCTGCGACTGGCATTGGAGAGGCATATTAGGCATGATCGGCCTCTCCCGGTTGTGGTACAACTTATTAATGCACTAAATTTTTTATTACATTTTTTTTGCAAAAGGAGATTTTCAGAGCGAAGTCACTGATTTTGCAAAAATCTCTCAATCAAATCTCTCCGTTATATCACATAACCTAACAGAGGTAGCAATGGCAATCAGCAGTTTAGCTCCTCTGTTATATACTAACTTTGGTTGTTTATTTACCCAACCGATCAGTTGTGGGCGAGATGAGAAAAGTGTGTCGGCGGTTGTTAGGTAACAAACATGAAAGTTTACCGTCGATTTCGGATTGAGCATTTAGGATTTCCGAACCCGAAAGAGAGAATGGACAAAGATAAGATATGATGCCTAAAGTTAGTTGAGATTTGCTTCTGTACTATGAATTTGTGGGAAAAAAAAAATCTTAGACTTGTCAGATCTCAACTTTGGACTTATGATATGATGTTTCTGTAATACGGCCTCTGGACTCCAGAGCGGAGGGCCAAGAATTTGAATCCCAGTCTGGATCCCAAACCTGCAGTTCTGTCTATGCAGACAGCAACTCCACCCGTCAAGCCTAAAATTTACCAGTCTTGTGCCCCCGAGCATGTCTGATGTATGTGACATTTGTGACATTCATTTTTGCAACAAAAATTACTTTAAAAAGCACTAGTAAGTTAATAAGGTAAGTGCAATAGTTCATTACTGACCTGCGTGACTTTGATGTGGTCATGAGGAGTGGGTTCGCACAAGCCGGTCAAGTCCGGGTTGTAACTGCGCCCGTCGGGGAACAGGTAACTGGGAACAGATCAGATCCTTCATTTTAAAACACAAACTTTGAAACATTTGGATCTTAACTGGCTACCTGTTAAACTCCACATAGACTATGTACTTCTCCGTGCTTTTAAAAGTTTAATCACCTTTTCCCTAATAATCCTGCATGAAAACATTAGGCCATGTTAGGCCTCTATGCTATTCCTAGAGTAGCTAAAAGTACCACAGGTGGTACAGCTTTTTCCTATCAAGTAGACACACTCAGTCAATTTAAATCTCGGCTAAAAACGTACTTTTTAGCCAGTCCTATTATAGTTCAGGTACAGGGTTGGGTGGCTGACGTAAACCATAGTCTCTGGTTCACTGAGCCGTCAGTGCTGTCACTGTATCATGCACGGTATCTCTCTGTGTTAAGTTGATCCAGTCATGGTCTGGTGGCGACCATCTCCGGGCTGCCCTCATGAATGTGTCTCTATCTCTCCTGCTCCACTCATCGACATACCTGAACTCCCTATTGATTATGTTTCCCTCCTCTTTTCCCTGCTTCAGGCACCGGCCTACAGCCGTAGCCGCAAGACCGACTGAGCATCCCCCTCCTGCCCCAATGCCTGACATTGGCACCAATTGGCCTACCAGCCCATCTCCCGTCATGAACAGTCATCTGGCTCCACTGACATTTATGTACGGTCATTGTCTTAGTTCTGAATATTAGGTACTTTCAATTAATTCTGTTCAAGGTTTCTTCCCATTTACGAGCCAGGTAGTTTCTCCTTGACACTGTCACCCGAGGTTTTCACTTTGGGGGGGGGGGGGGGGTAAAGTTGCTTTGCGCCTCTGACCTTTGTAGGAAGCGCTGAACAAATTGAATTGATTTGAATTGAAGCTTGAGAGGAAAGGAAAACTTCACGGAGTGCTGTCGCCCGTGCTGGTGACGCCTTTGTGGGCAGACAGCAGGACTAACATGTCTTTGTGTGCAATTGCATTCCAGGCATTTCCATTCACAGCTATAGGAAAGCTTTGCTCTCTCTGTCCAATTAGCGGCCCAAAACGGAGGGAGCCAAGTACGGAAGAGAAGTCAAACTGCGTTTATGCGAGTGATCCAGAACTCCACGAGGCGCACGAGCCAAAACACACGGAGCAACCGTTTGTTCAAGAGACCAAAAAACCGCTCCCGCGCAATTAGACCGGGAAGAGAGTTGCTGTGGGTGTCCTGGAGGGGCCGGTGACGAGTCGGATGTCACCGGAATGTTGTTGCAGGTGGGCAGGGGTAGTCTAGGGCCCGCAGGTGTCGGCCAGATTCATTCTAGTCAGATGGCAGGAGCGAGTGGGAAAACCTTTTACAGAATCTCGCATGACTGCATTTTACGTGCCATAACGTTGACTTCTTTCAAAAACCTGAAAAGCGATATTTCACAAAGGATACACTTTTCATAGGTAAATCCAACGGTATGTGTGGATTACGCCAGGTTGGCCAGGTGCAAAAAGACTGCTGTTCGCACTGGATAACATGAGACCTTCAAAAAATAAAGTAAAAAAAAAAAAAAAAAACAGGAAACCAAGATATGAACCACAGCATGGGTGGAGACATGGTGTGCTGTGAATCACTGGCTTGCCTGACGCAATTGAGGCTTTTCTCTCTGTAGCAAAACACTAGTCGATGATTGAACACGTATCTCCTTTTTGCACCTACTATGACACTTAATGTTACACTTTAGGCTTTACTGTTGACTGTGACACTAATAACTGGTGCTGTAAAAAAACGCAAATGATGTTATGTAAGCTTGGCTCATTTTTAGGATTGCTGAGGTCTCAATCTTCCATGACTTGTACTAAAAGATGAAAGGGCTGGTTCCGTCTGGGAGGGGAGGAAGAAAGGAGAAAGGGAGTGAGAGAGGGAGGGGTTTGGTGAGATGGCAGGAGGAGGGTCTCGCTCCATCCTTGATATACTCTACAAAGTGAGACAGACCTAGACTAACCTGCCAACACCTGGACAGGCAGGGATCGAAACTCTAGCGCTAAAAATCCCGCTGTTAAAATGCTGCCACAGCCTCCTCTCGGCTCAGGACGTTAACGTACCAGCCAGCTCAGTTTCCCACCATGACAGCTTTCTCATATACCACAGATGAGCAGTCATGGAACACGCCAGCACACTGATCTCCGTCTCCCACATAGAGACTGAGCGCTAAATCCTATTTGGTCAAAAGCACAAGTATGAGAGTGAACAGCCATACAGGTTTGCTAGAGCATTCTTTTACTTAAGCCATGTTCTTTTGACAATTAAAAATGTTAAAAGCAACTTCTAGCACGTGTCCCAAGATATATACGAACAACCAAGTTTGTTTTTAATTAGCCACAGCGCCCAAAAGCGGAGCTCTGGACTGAGAAATCGAAATGTGCGCTCAATATTGGGAGGGGGAGTATTTTTGAGGCCGGAGTAGGGGTGAAAGGGGAGGGGCTTCAGCTTGAATCACAACATTCTTTCCAAACATCAAACATTTCCTCAGACATATACTGAAAATGGGGAAACAAAATCGCATACCAATGAAGTATCTTTTATAATTAACTTTCTTTTCTCCTTAAGTTGGCTTGTACAAGACAACATACTGTTCTCCTTATTCTTATTCCACAGCAATATTCTGTACGTTACTCCTACAGATTTTCAGCCAGACCTACCATTGATTAACATTGATGGTACGTTCATAATCTGAACAACACACTTGCAGCTGACGTCACACCGGCCGCTGCAGCTGCCACTGATACAAACCTGATCTCTTGCAATGGCTTTTAACGGACGAAATCTCTGGCAAAATGAGTAACGTCAACAACATCAATGCGAGTTCCACCCAAACTAATATTAGTTAGTTTTCTGTTAGCTACAATTCTTGCGAGCTAACTTTAAAGTTTGTCCTCAAACTTGTCCGTTCAGTTTTTTTATTTGATATTCCCTCTGGGTGGAGGATGGCGGTAGAGAGACACATACAAGCCTTCTCTGCAGCCGTCGATGAGCGCCTGGAACAGCGGCTTGTTGTGGGGGATGGTCTGCAGGATGTTGCCGTCGTTGGTGACGTAGCCGATGGCCCACTGGCCCAGCCGCGTGCAGCTCAGCCTGAAGATGTAGCTGTGGGGAAGGGGGATAAAGGGTGGAGGTCCAGTGAGTCAGAGCACAGGTGGGAAAACAGAGCGTGTGTAACTGTAAACACAGGCGGTAACCCAAAATCAAGCGTACACCGGCAACGTCCTCGCTCTGCATGGGGCGGGAGGGGGGGGGGGGGGGCGTGCTTCCATGCCCAGCGGGCGCAGCCTAACCTCGGAGGCAGCCGAACAATGCCAACGCGCGTCCGCTCACACGTCCGCGCTCCGAGCATGAACAATGCCCCGTGCTTACCGATGAGCTGCAGCGCTATTTAAAGACCTCTCTCAGCATGTGTCAGTGAGCAGGTAAAACTCTGTCCTTACAAGCGTAAATTACTGCCCACTTATAATGATGTGGCAGCTTGGAAAACCCACGCCTAAGAAAGTGGCTAGAGCGATGCAACGTTCCAAACTTTAGACCCAAAAGCTCAAACGCTGGTAATTAAGAGGTTTTTGTTAATGCGAGTGCAAATCTGCCGCGCATTCGACAGAAAAATCTATGTTTTTCACGTTTGTATTTTTTACAATTTAATTTGCAGAAATAAATGAATGTCCCCCTGTACTAATCCTTGTATTGGATACATGGTGTAAATGAGTTGAAAAGATATTGATGATTTCATGGTCTCTCCTAAGCAGAAAGACTTCAAAAAGATGGAACATGAGACACCTAATTGGTCTTAGTAAAAAAGATGACTAATATATAATATATAAACCCGGCTGACAAAATGGGATTGGGTTTGTACTGATGAGTAAAAACTGATTATATTAATGAGGTTAAATCTGGATGTGGTATCTTTGTACACTTCTGTACTCCATACAGAAGGTCTACATGCTCTGAAGTTTTTCTTGGACAAAAGATCAAAATGAACACATCCTGCAGATTTTTGGTAAAATTGGCTGATATTATTTTGAAAATTTCTTTTTTTTTTGTTTGAAGTACAGGGTACAGATATGGGAGCCACCTTTGCATCTGATTATGCAAACAGTTTTATGGGCCATATAAAACTCACACTTTTCATGGCAATACATATGCATCCCATATCCTTATGTGGAAAATACAATTGAATTTAAAGACATTGCATCCAGAGGGCCTCAATGAACAACTCTGTCTCAGTTGTTTCTTGTAACTTCATGGATAATATTGTCTTCTTTATTTGGTATCATGATGCTCTAGATATTTCCAAGTAAAATTTAAAAATGGGTTGCATCATTTGCCTTGTTTGGGGGGTGGGGGGGTATATTAGTGACACCAGCTGTGAATTAAATATAGACCCTGATGATAGTCCGCTTGTGACTGAAACATTTGTCCGCTTTTTCACTTTTTGCACATACACACTTTTTGCACATGCAGTTTGTATTAAATTCAGCCTCTGTTTCCGATTTTGATCCAATTTTTCTTGACCAGTGTGTGCCGTCCCATTTTATCCTATTACATGTTTTGGACGGACGGACCCGTTTGTCAATCCTATTGAAATAGGGTGCATACTTTTCCTAATAGTATCTTCAGAAATAAACTTCAAAAAAGTAGAGTAAAAAAGCAATATTTATTCAACTAAAGTTATTTTTTTCCCTTTGCCTGGGATTGGCAGTGTGCTTCCTACAACTGCATGTCATTTATCTCTTTTCCTCTGGTCAAAAGCGGTCCGATGGGTGTCGTCATTACGCCAGTGACGCGCGCGCAGACACACACACAACGGAATTTAACCGCCATTTTGAAATCCCCACTAGCTCACTGATAACTTGTTACACTGCAAAACATTCAACAAAAAGATATAAGCTGAGACACAACAGGAAAAAAAGACACTAACTTTGGGTCTGTCAGGTAGTAACATTGTTGCTATAGCTACATCCAAACGTTGCTCTCGTACACAAAGGAGACTACAGCTACTGACCTTTTAAGTGGAAAATGAAAAGGTACTGATTCTGTACTGTACCGGGCTGTTTAATGTGGACCAGTACGGATCCAGTATGGTATACTTGACCAGTGGAAAAGAGATAAATGGCTTCCTTGTGTTTGGATCCAGAAGACCTGGCTTGAAGGCCCCTTTGTCGAAGGCTCTCTATATGTCATGCAGCAAGAGCCATTATTTTTATCTTCTAAAACTGGTAAACTGCCAAAATGCAAAAGCCCATTAACAATGCCAAAAATATGCACATAAAATATGCAAAAGAGTGATTCTATCTACCTCTCTGTACATTACAGTAAGTGGACACGCATCTCGTCTGTGGGAGTTCATACTGCTCATTACTGTCAGGCTGCAGGCTTATTCCAGAAAACTCTGATGCCACAAACAAACAGAGGACTGCCAATACAGGGATTGTGTTTGCGATTATTTTATCATATTAAAGCTATTTTTAATCCGGCAGTGAACAAGCCCTCCTGTTGAACATGATTAAACACATATGTCGTCGCGCCGCAGTAGTTTCACACTGAGTTTAAGGCCCACTATTTTTGTAATTCATTTTCTCATACGGTTTCGGTTTACAATTACAGTTTCAAAAATGACACAGAGCAACCTCAAGCAACATACAGTGGTGATTTGACACAGACACAAATATCCTCTTGCATGAAAGACTACAACATTACAACGCAAGTTCCAGAGCTGAGGACCGAGCTCAGAAAAGTAGAATTGAGTTGACTTCAGATCCTTTTCCGTTATCGTGAAGATGCTTTTCTGATTCCATCAGACATTTCATTTGTGAGAAGATAATCTTCTCGCAGAGTACTTTGCTAATGGCTTCCTCTGAAGATGGGACTGCGCTGGTCTTAAAAAGAGCCGTCCTTGTCCCGTGCAGCCAAAACATGGTGTAATTAGTATTGCAATGCCTCGTTATTTTTTTTGCAGAGAAAGCTAACTTGTTTCTGTGTGAAAGATGGGTCTAATAGCAGGGCTAATAAACAGTTGCTTTTCTACATTTTAGCCTGTGGGATTCCCCCCAGGAGGCTAGTGTGTGACAGAAGGACAGACAGACAGACAGAGAGAGAGAGTGTGTGTGTGTGTGTGTGTGTGTGTGTGTGTGTGTGTGTGTGTGTGTGTGTGTGTGTGTGTGTGTGTGTGTGTGTGTGTGTGTGTGTGTTAGGGCTGGACGATATATTGCAACGATAATTATCGATTGCAATAACAGCCGTTGCCAGCATGTGGGGCATTGCTTTTCTTTTCGTCTTTTTTTCTTTAATTATACCTGATGCGGTAGTAATCTAAACTTCAAAACCCGTGTGAAATTCTTCCGGGAAAAAAAACGTCATCACTGTCTACTGCGTGATAAGACGGACAATAACAGAAAAGGCGTTGCACCTTTCATGCGATTGACAAGAACACATCACATGATCACGTGAAAGCTGTATGACCTTGCTGCTGGTTGGATGTCAGCGGTGATGTTTTTTTCCGGAAGCGTTTCACGCGGCCTCTGAAGTTTGGATGTTTAGTGCCGTATATTGGGTATAAAAAAAGACGGAAAAAAAAGGCGCCCCACACAATGGCAACGGCCGTTATTGCATTCGATAATTATCGATGTTGTATATCGCCCAGCCCTGTGTGTGTGTGTGTGTGTGTGTGTGTGTGTGTGTGTGTGTGTGTGTGACTGAATTAGTGTTCCAGACAACAAGCCTCTGGCCAGATACTGGAATGTTTGCTCTTTGCACCCTACCCTGTAGTTTCAAATGCTTTCTTATTTTCCCTGGATACGAAACACAATGTTAACAGCGATAATTACATTAAAGACAGCACAAATAAAAGAGGTGAGTTCCGGCAGCCTGTCATGTCATGTCATGTCGTGGCATGGCGGGCGCTGGTACCAGAATCACCATGGAGACAGGACCAGACAGGGGTGTTTAATCTCCCAGCAAGAGGAGGTGAGTGTGACAGCTGCCTCTCCTGGCCTTCAGACCGCTGGAATTTCAGATAATGACTCAGAAGAGACTTCCAAGACCACCCAGGGTCCCACCGCCCCACCCCCCTTCCCTCCATCTCCCAGTGCTTTCGTTTGTTTGGCTGAGTCACGCTGACCTCCAGAGTGCAACCAATCACTGCAGTGCCAACTCGGTCAGCCTTAACTGTGGAGCGGGCCCTCTTTCAGACCCCGGTGCCCATGCTGCGCTCGTAGCCTCTAGTGTTTTTATCTAAGCAGGCGATCTTTGCAGAGGCAAATTTCTTTTACCCCCGGCAGCCTGACGACGGGGGGCGGCGGTGAGCACGCGGGTGTGGCGGCCTGTAGCCGCGGGCATCTGAAGGGCCAGAGCGGCCTCAAGCAGAGACGCTGATGACTAACATGCAGAGCAGATGGCCGGCCACTTACCTGCCAGGCTTGTTGATGTACTTCTGCAGACGGGCCTTGACTTCGTCGTAGGTCAGGAAGGCCATGTAACCCGGGTGAGTGACAGCCAGGAAGTTCCAGTTCCTTAGGATGGAGCTCCAAGGCTGAGGAAGAGAGAGAGAGGGAGGGAGTGAGAGGGAGGAAGAGAGAGATAGAGAGATAGAGAGGGAGAGAGATATAGAGAGGGAGAGGAGGGAGGAAGAAAGACAGAAATTGAGAGGGGGGAGAGATGGTGGGGGAGAGATAGATAGAGATAGAGAGAGAGAGGGAAAGAGAGGGAGAGAGAGAGAAAGTTATTATGTCATCTATAGAACTCCTGCCCCTGCCCTGCCGTCTGTAGAGGCCATTGCACCTAACATATTCTCCCTCTACACTCAACACAAAAAGGCTGCATCTCCAAGATATACACACACTCAAGTGCACACACAAGCACATGGGCACAGACACACACACACACACACACACACACACACACACGCACACTCTCGAACACGTCTTAATGGTCATGTTCCTTCCTGTTCAGTTAGGCTTACTGGGCCTGATCACGCCTAATCTTCACCTCAGAGTGCAAAAATAACACTGTGTTTCTGATGATAAGAATACAGACCATAGTACTTCACACTAATAAAGCAGGTTTATTACTCCAACCCTGCATGGCCAAACGTCCAGGAGGTTACTGAAGAAACTGCTCTCCAGCTGCAACATCTGAAAGCGACGTCCCAGCGCCATGAGGGAAAAAGGCCCTTCCTAAACGCGATAGGCAACTCTCCTCACAGGAGGGCTTTTAAATGGGATAAGCAGCAGTCTTTTTTACAAGGTGACAGTGCGCAGGGGCAGGCGGACGTGGGGCAAACAGAGGGAACGGAATGGCATGAGTCATCCAACTGAAGCCATTTGCGGGCATTCCAAGGAGTATTCTAAGATATGGCAACCAGCGGCAGAAACACAGTCCCATCAGGGATAAGCCAGTGCTCAGGACACAGATCGGAACAGAAGCCAGCACTGTCAGGGATAAGCCAGCGCTCAGGACACAGACTGGAACAGAACCCAGCACCGTTAGCTCTGCCGCTGATGACCATTTATCTCTGCCCAGCTGTGTGTCTGTAAACCCATTCCTTCTGATGAGAACTAAACGTAACCCCGTCTCGGGTTGTCACTCAACCAGGCCGTTACTTTAAGGAGCCTGATCAACATTGATGTAACGCCATTACCGCCCTGATTGGAGGAGAGCGGCCGGCTGGGGCAGAGTGTCGTTTTCTTAAGAGGGATTTAAGCCCCCGATTGCTCCAGAGCGGTTTCGCATAGCGTAAGCTGCGCATAGCGTAAGCTGCACACACCGCCATCCCACTGATCCCCAGGAGGCACAGAGGGGTCTGATAAACCCTCCAACGGGGGACCCCAACACTGGGTATCAGCAGTCAGCACAGCCCTGGCCCCAAAATCATCCTGCACTAGGGCCCATATTCATAAAATGTCTCACAGTAGTACTGCTGATCTGGGATCACTTCTGCTCTTTTGGCTCGTAATAAATAAGATTAGAATAGAGGGGGCCAAGCCTGATCCCAGATCAGCACTCCTACTCTGAGACACTTCATGAATACAGGTCTAGATTTACTCTTTTATGTGTACAACAGTCTGAGTGGGCAGCGCTGGCTCTATCGAGAGCGTGCCGATATCAGTTTCCCTTTGAGCACACATCAGGCACATCTCGAAGCAGCAAGCCCTTTGGTATTCTCTGAACTGTGTGGAGGCGTTTCCTGTAAATCGAACAATACGGCTCACCCGCTCACTCTGGAAAAAAGGTTACCCCCAGATTTGTCCTGTTCCGAGGGCCGCAAAAGAACAGACATCTCCCTGGCACCCCGTGATCTTTTTGTTCTTCACATGAGCAGACAGGGGGTGTACAGCGTGGTTTGACTGTTCAATGAGAGAGCACCACGGCGACTGTGCTCTGAGACAAAGCCTAGCACAGCAGGTGTCCCGCGCTCCGCCAACCAGACCCTGGTTTCTCAAGGTTTCCTCCCTCCGATAAACAGTGAGACAGAGGCACCACATACTCAGCTCTATATTCTTAAGTTATGCTTCTCTAACGGTGAAGCACAAACATTCCAATTTGATGCATCCTTTGAATATTCATGAAGGGACAGGACCAAGTCCAATGCAGTGGCAATGGGTGTTCTGTGCTGTAGCCAGCACTGAAATTCCCGTTACCCACCAGAACCTTCTGTCATTAAGAAACAATACGGAAGGAGCGCAGGAGCAGACCGCCTGGTTGGTCTGCAGAACCTGCAGTCGAGCCGTAAGGCGGGTGCGTTTACCTGAAAGAGCCTGGTGAAGATGTCAAACTCGAACACGGAGATATAATCGTTGCAGGTGAGGTCGATGGTGGACTTCAGAGCCATGGCCTCCAGGCCCGAGCTGATGGGGTGCACCTCGTGAAGGCACTGCCGGAACACCTTCCACGGGACGATGGTCCTGAAAAACGCAACAGGGACACCCCAAAGTCATTTCTACAGCAAAAAGACCCTCTAGACTTCACTCGAGGCAGGGTTCAAAATGAATGGGGGCTTGGGGCAAAAATGCCCTCAAAAATGGATAATATGCCCTTGAAAATCAGATAAGGGGACAAAATTTTTTTTATGTTTCATAGCCTATATTGTTCTTTTCCTGTCACAAAAATGTCTGAAAACATTGATAATATGTTACCAAATAGTAAAGAATAGAATACTATAATGAAGAGTGAAAGACGTGGATTAGTAATCCCTACTGATCAAAAGCAGAGGAGTCTCTCCTCTACGGTTCCTCCCACCATAGCGATCATTAGTTTATGGTCCCTCCCACCATTGCGAACGTTAGCTGCGTCTGCTGCGGCGTTGTGGTTGTGCTAACGACATTAGCAGCATGGACCGCTTTCTCATAGGCTACCCACAACAAAGCCCGTCCAAATGCCAACAATAATGTTACATGGGGAAACAATGCAAGCTGGAGGAACTTCAACAACAACTGACCCCCAGACACAATAGCTGGTTGGCGCCGAGCCCAGGCAAGTGTGGGAGGGAGGGAGAAGGCATTGTCATCCTTTGTGAAAATTCACGGGGGGAAAAAATCCAGTTTCTGATGCTTACTTCTAGCTAGGTATCACGGCACTGTATCACAGGCCTCCCACCGCCATTGATTGAGTTTTATTTTTTTAAACGGTTGGGATGTTTAAAGGCATAGGTTACTTAAGTTTGTTTGAACATAACGTTGTATAGCTACCTGGCACCGATATTAGTCATAATATTCACTCTCACCTTCACGAGACGATGGAAGATTCACTCCCATTGCATGGCGAAATATGTCTCAAAAGCACACTTTTAGCACATAAACGAATGCAAACAACGTGGATTATGCCGATATACAAAATCACAACATTGAGAACCGGGCGTTTGAAAATATAAAAAAGCTCCATTTATGATATTTTACACTTTTCCTAAACAAAGTTTTGGAAGAAGATCCGGTCGTTAGCTTATTTACTTCCTTGTTTCGTTCATGTGCTGTAACAGTCCCACTCACTTCCTGAAGCGTGCATCAGAAAACAAAGCGAATGGCAAAGAAGCTAGCAACAGTTGCTAGTTCTCAGAAAATTATTCTTCAAAATCAAATCAATCAAAAACTGGTTCAAAAGTTTCAAACGCTCGGTTCTGGATGTTGTGATTTTATATATCGGCATACTCCGCGTTGTTTGCATTCGTTTATGTGTTAAAAGTGCGCTTTTGAGACCAATGGGAGGTGAATGGAGAGAGAGAAAGAAGTAATTATTTGTTGGTCAGTTGCTGACCACTGGAGCAACTCATGAAGGTGAGCTTGAATATTATGACTAATATCGGTGCCCGGTAGCTATGCAACATTACGTTCTTACATTTATTATGTTCTTAAATGCCCTCGAAAAAAAAGCCCTGTGGAAAAAAAAGTTAATTACGTACCCTGACTCCAGGGGTTTCATTTTCAAACTAACACTGTCCTACGGCACACCGGACACATTTTGCCGAGTAACATATTTGTGAAACCCCAAATTAAACCTCCCCACAAAGACACAATCCTGCAGCATGCATACTAAATTCAGAGAAAGCAAATGCGTTATGAAAACCTGTGCTTTGTTTTGCTAATAAACTGGAGGGTTTCTACTGCAATGCATACTCCTCGCAACCATTTGCTGCAATTCAGCACTGCAGCACTGAACTCACTTGTGCTTCCCGGCCACATCCAACAGATTGTGAGGGAATGGGCAAAACGGATTGATTTATGTATTCTAAACAATTTAGGTGCCCCGCTAATCTTACCGCTACGCAATCTTGCAGGAAACAGACTTTCTCTGGAATCAAATGACCCTTTCTGAAATGGGCGGCGCGCCGATTTTACAAGGGGATGAGGTAATCCCAGGGAAGATGCGACTGAAAGAGATCCACACCCAAACGGCACGCTCTCGGGGCGTGTCTTTGGATAACCACACCTCTCTGCAGTTGGAGAAAAAAACAGCACTTGTGCGGACCTTCAAACAATTTACCTATCCCAGGTAAAATATAATTGTGTCGTCTGAACGATAATGCGAGACGGTTAGATTAACGCCTAACGTAACAGAAAAACAAGCATAAGCGACTGCACATGATGGAGGGACACGGGGGCCTGAGAAAATGGCGGAAAGTGAAAGTATGCGCTGAAAAGGGAAAAATCCACCGGTGACACCCTCCCCTCAGCTCATTTTTATTTTTTTATTTTTTTTTAATGAACAAATTTATTTCACTGTGATTCACTAAATATTCATTTGGCTGATGGAATTATGAAAATGTCAAGCACCCCTACAGTATGTTCCTGAAGGAAAAATGGCTCAATTTGCTTCCCACAATGGAAACGGAAAAGGACTCCAGACGATAATGTGATTGTGTTTTTGGAGCCTAATGGCTCAATAACGTAGCCGTGATGAAGTGCGCAAGGTGTGACGAAGTCAGTGGGTTGCTGATTTGAGTGCCCAGGGCCGTCTGTGCTACCCCTGACCAGAGGCCACTCACACGGTGTATGAAACCCATTCATTTATCACAGCAACTGAGCATCTTTTGAATGCCACAGCGTACCTAAGCATTGTTGCCGACGATGTGCATCCCGACATGGCAACAGTCTACCATTTTTCAAATGGATACTTCCAGCAGGGTGCCTGCATCATCTCAAGCTGGTTCCACAAACATGACAGTGACAGTGACAGTTTACTCCAATGGCCCATCTCAATTAAATATAAATATATATATATATATATATATATATATATATACACACACAGATTATTATATACATACATGATTGGTAAAATGGCTGTAAGTCATCAAGGGTCTGAGGTATCAAACGAGCCTCAAACCATCACTCTGCTGCCAGATATGCAGTAGATATGGATGGATCACTTTAAGGATTGTTTCTCCTGACAAATCTTCCTATTGAACTTGAACTGGAAAAATAAGCCAGGAGAAGAAACCCTTCAAGTTATCCATCCATATCTACTGTATTTCTGGTAGCAGAGTGATGATTTAAGGCTTGTTTGATACGTCAGACCCTTGATGACTTACAGCCATTTAGCCAACCATGTGTTCCATACTGTTCCAGTGTAATTTACAGCTAAATCTAGTCCCAGCCCCCAATTCCCATAGAGATCCATTCAAATGCAGAGAGATTATAGTATCGCTTGTAAGAGTACCAGAAAATAAGATATCAAGAGTCTTTTGATGTTGTTGGGTCACAGACATCAGGAAGTCAGGGCATGCAAAGCCAAAAGATATGCGACCAAATATAAAAAATTTAAAGGCACAGTCAACTTAGTGTATGTAAACTTCTGGCCCACTGGAATTGTGATATAGTGAATTAAAAGTGAAATAATCTGTCTATAAACAATTGTTGGAAAAAATTACTTGTGTCATGCACAAAGTAGATGTCTTAACTGACTTGCCAACACTATAGTTTGCTAACATGAAATCTGTGGAGTGGTTCAAACTGAGTTTTAATGACTTCAACCTAAGTGTATGTAAACATCCGACTTCAACTGTATATGCATATATTGCTGTGAGCTCTAAAACGGCTGTTATGTTACGCTAAAGGCGCTGGTAATACCCAAAAATTTTATATCCCATGTGAAAAACTTTACTTTTCACATTAAATTCTACACGCTGTTTTATTTATTTTTATTATTTTTTTAAAAGAACAAACAAAAACATTTATTCTATCATCTGCAGGGCTTACTTTTCTTTAAATTACTCTTGACACGAATATGGAAGCCTTGGTTAAGACTGTAAAGGTCACATCGAGCCGAAAAGCGCTTCGCGTCCTTCCTGTGTGCGTTATCACCATCAAACCACAGGGGAAGAATGAGACCTCAGTGTGACTAGACTCTGAGCCAGTTAATGTCTCATCCCATTAACCATGCTTTTAATACCTTGCAGAGACCCAAACAGGCCGCCAAGCAAACGCCGCTAACAAAAGGCACAGTGTCCGCGCACGAGGAAGAAGCGGCAGGACCAGGATACCGCGGTTAACCTTTGTTTGGAGGCATCCTGCCAGGAAGGCGGCGGATTCGGTGCCTTCGGCCACAGCCCTCGGCATTCAGAGCGGGGTCCCTTTACCGCGGACACCAACAATCTTTCTGTACGATTAGCAGCTAATAAATATTTAAACACCCCCCTGAACTGGGGCATTGGTCATCTGTGGAAGATGTTTTCTCAGTACATGACGTTCGTTAAAAGGTGGGGGGAGGTTTCAGCAGCGGGGAAGGATATGGTACAACGACAAGCAGCAGCTTCATCCAGTGCTGACAAAACCCTTTCTGACCATTCTGATAAAATTACCAATTACTGACGTGCAGCACTAAGTTACCAATCTAGTCCCACCCCCCTATTCCCATAGAGATCCATTCAAATACAGAGACGCTATAGTATCGCTTTTAAGAGTACCAGAAAATAAGATATCAAGAATAGTTTGATGTTGTTGGGTCACAGACATCAGGAAGTCATGGCATGCAAAGGATATGCGACCAAATATTAAAAATTTAAAGGCACAGTCAACTTAGGGTATGTAAACTTCTTCTGACCCACTGGAATTGTGATATAGTGAATTAAAAGTGAAATAATCTGTCTGTAAACAATTGTTGGAAAAATTACTTGTGTCATGAACAAAGTAGATGTCCTAACTGCCTTGCCAACACTATAGTTTGCTAACATGAAACCTGTGGAGTGGTTAAAAAAAGTTTTAATGACTTCAACCTAAGTGTATGTAAACTTCTGACTTCAACTGTATATCCAATTCCCTAACCAACTAACTGTCTGCAACCGCAGTCGCGTTCCATGCGGGAACCACCCTGCCAATACGGGAGAGCTGGGACCATAGATAGAACCAACGTGTTGACAAAAGCACAAGATGTGATTCTTGGCCTCTCTCTGCCTTTCAGTTAGTTTTGCATCACTCTTCATTGACCACCACTTTCATTTCTGAATTAGCTTTATAATTGTCTCCATCTTTAAAGGTGAGGATTGACTGTACACAATTATGTCTGGAAGACTGGAACTATTTAACACTACAGGAGTCATGCAAAAAGAAAAATGCAAAAACAGAAACCAGTCCCGGTCAACGGCAAAAAGCCAAGAACAACGTTTCTAAGAGCCCATCTTCATCATCTGCCAGAGCAGACTCGTTCATCGCGTCGGCCGTCAGGCGTTGACCCCACACTGCTCAGACTGCTTGACAGGTACAGGGATTAGAACCTCTGCTTGACTGACGCTGGTAGTCACGATCGCTCCGGGCTGCGCGGAGTTGGGTTCAGACGAGAGAAATCGGAGAAGACTGCATAAATCCCTCTCCGTGACCCTGCGACACCGCGGCTCTGAGGAGCTTTCAGTTCACATTCAAAACTCACTACCGCTCTCCCAGACCCTGAAACTGGAGAGAATCCCATGCATTCAGCCCAAGATGATGTCGTTTTTGGGGGAAGGGATGGTCTGAAAGATTTAAAGCTTTTGAGAATTTGAGAAAGCTGAGCATTTCTTCATTTCTCTTTCATCTTCACCTGTATTCTTTGGGCCAGGTTTGAAAAGCGTCGCCGGCTCAACGCGCTCTCCAGATACTCTCCTCACCAAGGGCCATTTGCCTTGCAGATTTCATAACTGAAACTGCAGATGACGAGGAGACAAGGCGAGCTAAAACGGGTCAGCAATACACTGTCAGAGCCAATCAGCAGAGGCGTGGCCTGCAAATAAACAGCAGTGTGAGAATTTTCCTCAGTGACACGAGTGAACCATATTGTGGCATTATGTACAGTACAGTACATATGGATTTGTATGGAGATGACCCAGGTTATAACCTTTTCCTGAAGTTCATGGTGGCCTCGGTACTTTGTGGGATGGGCAGAAATTCTACAGGGAGGCAAACGTTCACAAAAAAATGCTCTGCTCTCTCTCCGACTTCCTTCCTATGTTTGGTCCTTTCTCTCCTTTTCTCTCCCTTTCTCTCCACCCACACTCTCTCTCATTCCTGTCTTAGCCCAGTGTTAATTTCATGGTGCTACTGGCATAGCACAGGATAACGTTGCCAAAACTGAGGTGAGAGACGGCAACAACAAACAACTAATTACAGATTTTGAAACTCCAAAAATAAACCCCTCCCTCTCACCTTCTCTCTCCCCTCTCGCTCTCCCCATCTCTCTCCCTCCCTCACTCTCTCTCTCTCCCCTCCTCCTTCTCTCTCGCTCTCTCTTCTAGCTCAGTGCCCCATCTTCTTTAGTGCTCCAGTGTCCTAAACCTCCACAGAACAGCCGAGTGTTCCAGCACACACTCCGACACGGACACTGAGCTGAGGAAGCTTAACTGGCGACGTCAGCAAAACAGGGGGAAGGGGGAGGGGCCTAGTGCTGCTGAGGACCCACCACACCCTCTGAACCGCCCCTGCGCCCCTCACCCCACCCCCCAGAGAGCCGCCCCAGAGGAAACACTGGATCAAGAGGAAATGTAAACTGTCAGTCAGGGGAAAAAACAAGGACACTAAACAAAACAAAAAAAAAAGACAAAATTACGAACAATGGTCCTTTCATCAGGATTTTGAAGCACTTTTGTCTCCTGTTCCCAACAATGCACTCCATTAATAAATCAGGCTTTCGATGGCTTTCATTCCATTATCTTTTCTTTTGCATGTAAGGGAGGAGGAGGGAAAAAAATCCTGGCTGGTGGCCTTTGCTGTTGCCGTTGGAAACTGCACTTACATTAGCTGGTGTTCATGAGCTGCATTTAAATGAGCGTTTTAAAATAGAAAGGTTTACGTGTGGGGCCTCAACCATTTAACTGTGCAAATTATGCATTAATTGATCCTCAAAAAAAAAAAAAACATTTAGGAAAGAAATGTGTCCATTAGTTCCAGCATTAAAATGCTTCTTTTATTCGATCACCATGAACATCAGAATGAGTATAATAATCGCCTCTGACCTCTGAAGCCAGCGTGGTAGGTAACCGAAATGGGAAAAGAATGTGTCTCCTTCACCATATAAACAGCAGAGGGTTTGAAGGAACATGCTCCCAGGCAACAGAATGGCTGAACAGTGGAAGCGCAATGTGATCACCGCAAGAGTGACCAAAAAAATGCCATTCAACCCAGCTTCTCCAGCGGCTTATTCACCGGCTACAGAGACCGCACTGCTTCGCTCGGGTCCTCATAGCTTTGAACGACAAAGGGAGAGGGTGAAGCCATTTTTCGGCACCACGGTCCGGCCCCCAGTCTCTCCCAGCAGCAGCGTGCCGGTGGAGGGCCTGTCCGTCATCGCACTCGTTAATATCGTGCTCGTTTCAGGCGTTAGGCCAGGCCGCACGGAGATGCAAGCTTTTCCACAGCTCGCTTCCTGTTGTGACGAGCGAGGACGAGGCGTCCCGAGCCAACAGCCGCAGAGCCACGACCTCAGACAGCAGCGCATGCGACCGCACAGCAATGACCGCAGTGGGTGTGAACAGAGAGCCGCCAGACCGTGCTGGGAAGGGGTGTCACTGCAAGCCGAACCCATCACCTGAAGTCCCTATTTAGGATGGATGGGGCATCCTCACCAAGAAGCTCCGCCGCCTGGTGAACTGTGAGCCGTCAAACAGAGGCTCGAGAACTGGGGCGACAGGCGATCTCTGCCCCTCCTCCTCGTCTTCACCGGCAGCGATCACCCGCTGTCCCACTGTAAACCGCCCCGCCCCCCCCCCCCGCTGTGAGAAGGGCCTCCTACCCCCCCCCCCCCGTCCCGTCCCGTCCCAACAGCCGACAGGCCAGGCCCCCCAGAGAACCAACAAAAACTCCCATGTCCAAGATTTAACACCACCACGGCGCTCAAGGCTGTTCTCCTGAAAAATCATTTGCATGTGACCTCACAACCACCACTGCGATACAAGGAAGAGTAGAAGTCCACGCACACTTCCAAACGTAGCTAGAGGGGCACGCGTTAAGCTGTCCGCATGGAAACCCGAGGCGCCCAGGTCAGGCTTGAATCCTTGGTGCGACATTGCGACATTGCGCTCGGCCTGAAAGGATGGGCAAATATCCAGCTGCATAAATGGACCATGTGTACTGCACCAGTCACCCTGCACAAGGGCACTGGATGAGCCCATACATAATGCAGCCAAATCCTGTCATGTCCAACCAAACTTTATCCCTGAGTTTTTCTCACATTGTTACTTTGGCACCTTTTAAAATGTCTTTACACTGACAATTTAAAATGTCTTTACACTGACAATTTAAAATGTCTTTACACTGACGATTTTAAATGTCTTTACACTGACAATTTAAAATGTCTTTACACTGACAATTAAAAATGTCTTTACACTGACAATTTTAAATGTCTTTACACTAACAATTTTAAATGTCTTTACACTGACTATTTTAAATGTCTTTACACTGACAATTTTGAATGTCTTTACACTGACAATTTTAAATATCTTTACACTGACACCTTTACATTCAGCAGTCTGAGACAAGAGAGAAAACGGAGCAAAGGTTAACCTACACAGCTTCTTATTTTCCTCTTTACACAGGAGGGCTGCAATACACTGTAAATATGTTTTTTAAATATAATCATAAATATATTTTACAGAATGTATTTTGAAATGTGGAAGTGGCAATAATTTGTATATTTGCCCATGTATCTTGAAGCCTCTTAACTCAATGCCAGAGTGTACTGGAACACTAAGCCTCAGCAGTCCCAAGCCAGTATGGCTGCCGACATTTAAAATTTTTAGATTGATCCTGTCAATGTGCAAACTTCTAATAAAACGCATTATTTTACCTATTCAACTTACTTTTTGTGTTAATGAGGATAGATGGCACTAAGGGGAGTAATTTGCTCCCATTACTGAGACAGCAGCATAGCAGTAGCCTAGTTTGTGATATTGCCCACTCGATTGTTTTCAATTTCTTTATATTCTTGGTGACTGGCACAGAAACGTGTTGGTACAAATTGACGGGGATGCATTATTCCCACGCCTCAATGTTTTTTGTTTTTTTTAAACATGGGATATATATAACCTTAACTTCTAATACTTACATCTAGAACCATGTAAAAACTAGAAATAACTGCCTTGCGGTTGTATGCCTCCGCTAACAAGTCAAGTTTACATCCATGTCTGTCACCAAACATTGAACATTAGATGAATAAACTTTGTTTCATCATTGCAAGGACAGTCTTTATTTATTGAACATATATAATTAATGTGATTATTGGATTGTTTTCTCAGCTACAGTGGTAAGCAAAACATTATGATGTCACAGTGAAGCTGACCTTTGAACCTCTGGATATAAAATGTCATCACTTCATCATTTTATCCTATTAGACATTTGTGTGAAATTTTGTCATAATTAGCATCGGAATTCTTGAGTAATGGCCAACAACGTCTTTTGTGAGGTCACAGTGACCTTGAGCTTTGACCACCAAAATCTAATCAGTTCATCCTTGAGTCCAAGTGGACGTTTAGGCCAAATGTGAAGAAATTCCCTCAAGGCGTTCCTGAGATATGGCGTTAATGAGAATGGGATGGACGGACGGACGGACAACCCGAAAACATAATGCCTCCGGCCACAGCTATCGCTGGCGCGGAGGCATAAAAAGAGAAAATCTGGGTATAGCCTACAAGACGGTAAAAGAAAACTCGTAAATTGGTCATTGTTTAATTTTTCCCCGACTCAAATCCAGAATTCTTTACCGGTGTAGCAGAGTAAAGACGGCTATGGTCGACTATAGTCGCCCTCGGCACTTTAAACCTTTCGTATTTCCGTTGACTAAAGTCGCCCGCGGCACTGAATGAGTTAATATCTTGCCAATATATTTTCAGTATATTCCATTTCCCTGGGGGCTGGCCATAACTTTACCTGCCATGGGTAATGTTAGGGCCAGTACATTTAACGTTACTTAGAGAATGAAAGATAATTCTCCAAGTACATGTTCACCCATCTTTGCAGCTTGATGGTGGTGCCGGGGGGTTCAGACACTGCTGAAGGCTGGGTGCAGTGGTCTCAGCCCCCACGATGAAAGACCCTCATCGAGAGCAAAGAAACGCAGCGTTCCCGGGGTATCTGTAACAGCAGCACTTCCTCCCCCCCTTTCCATCCGGGAAGCCAAGCTTCGCGAAAATCCATAACGCGGCACTTATGAAACGGGATCCACTCCTGAGGCCTGCAGCCCGCACTGAGGCCTAGAGCCTCTCTCTACCTCTCCCTGCCCCGTTCCCCTCTTTAGAAGATCAAGAACGTTTGAAGAACCACTGCAACAATCAGCTTTACGTTCGGTAGCTGTGTGGGTGTGGAATGGATCAAAGCTTGCCACTTTCCAAGGAAGTCCAGCGCTCAGGAGGCGAGTTGGTGAGACGGTGGAGCACTTTGAGGGGAACGCTCCCGTGATTTTGGTGAGAGCGCCGAAGCACACGTGTGCCCTAACAGAGCAAGACGCAACGCTTTTGTAAAAACAAAAGGGGACAAAAAGAAAAAAACAAGCCGATACAAAATGAAAGAAATTAACTATTAAAGAAAAAGCTTTCAGATGATACTCTTGACAGAGAAACATTTGAATCTGGACGACGGAGCATGAGTGTAGGGCTGGAGCGGATCAAGGAGAGACGTGGGCACGTACCCCGGGGAGGCAAGGCAAGATCGGCTGTGGGGGAGAGAGGAACGCGGCGAAAATCCGCACCTGCTTTGGCAGTCTCTGTGGGGCCGAAACCACCCGAGATACTAGCATCGTGCTTTTCCTGCATATTTCCATCCATGCAAATTAGCCCGAAAGCTGCATGCAAAGCGTACCCAAAAGCCTTTGTGCTTTAACCAGAACTACGGAAACTCCTCGTTGCTAGCGTCAGTTTTGACCTCAAACTGTTAGCAGCCCATTTCCTTACCATCCGTGACTACGGATTCACATGAACCAGCTGCCAATCGTATAGCAGCACTCCAAAATAAAGGCTAGTTCGTAATTCAGAGGGGTCAAAGAGGCCCTGGATATACACGCACGCATTGTTTCCTTTGTGAGGCAGAAGATTTCTCTCATCTTCTTAAGACCAAGTTAGGGTTAGGGGTCCCTCAGTAAACTGTGAGTGTCCCCATGGAGGATCACAGCACCCATAATTCCCTGAACAACGTGACACAGGTATGAGGTAGGGCTGGGTGGTATACAATTTTCATGCAACGGTATCAAGTTTTACAATACCGTCGTCAATGGTATGTTATTGTTTTTCTTTTGCGATGTAATTAAGGTGACTTGTCTGTTCAGGCTGAAAATCACACCATTTCATTAAAAAAAGCATGGCGTGATGTTGTAAACACGTGCAGAGAAGATTGTGGAAGCACGATGTCGGAGCGACACCGGCGGTAAAACTTCTCAGCCGCTGCTGCATCTGGCTGCACTTTTAGGAGCGGTATTTTTTATTTTATTACATTTTTATCCCGGAACGCATGGCGATGATTGTTATTATGCTTAAAAAAACATTTGATAACCATTGATATGGTTTATTGCCTAGCCCTACCTAGAAGCTTGGTTTTTTTTATTTGGCTTGAATATTTTGTATAGTAACATATTCAGGTTGCACATTAGGGTTTTTTCTTATATTTGCTATCCAATTATTGAATGTTATACAATATCTCACACCGGTTCACTGTTCATGTTCCTAATAGACATAGTGAAATGTATTACTGCATTTTCTATATCCTTATTTTTCTACAATTAGAGCATATTTCAATTTACGTCTTGTGTAATTTACATCTGAATACCATAATACCGTCCATAATATGAAAAATATCATAATATGATATTTTGGCCATATCGCCCAGCCATTCTCAATATGGATCCTAGTCCACAAGGGTAAAAATGAGTGAAAGCAGTGATGTGCTTTCACTTACTTTCATAGAAAGTAAGGAATAATTTTATAAATTTCAAATAAATACAATCATCTTTTAGCTTTTGGAAACCAGAAAGGGTACTCCCTCAAGAAGAGTGAACTGAAAATAAAAAATGCATAACACTGCGCATATTCAAACTTCCCATATTCATAACCTTAATCAAACATGTAAACACACAATGTGCACTCAAACCAGAAAAGACAGATCAGTGGGACTCACCTTTCACCAAAGAATTTGCGCCAGAACTCGGCGGCATCGGCCTTTGTGATGCGGAAGGTGTCGCCCTGGAACTGTCCACCAGGAAAGATGGCCTTGATCTCGGCCAGCATGTGGCTGAAGATCAGCGATAGCTTGGTGAGGTTTCGCCTAAGAGGGGAGAGAGAGAGAGAGAGAGAGTCACTTTGGCGGTCTTCAAAAAAGCTGCTCAGATCAGATGCACAAACACACAAACACATACACAAACACACACAAATACGCACAAACATGACACTTCCTCATGTTACCACCGTGGGGCCCCCTTGGCTCCCAGGACAACATGTAAAAGCGAGGAAGCCAAACCTTACGGTCTTGCAGGCCCCAGCGGGACGCCTGGGGGATTAGGGAGTGGCAGTAGCCCCCTTCTCCGAGGTGTGCGACTATGGCGCTGGCGGGCCCAAACAGAACAGGCCTGCAGGCTGCCGATAATCAGGATAACCAACCCCCCCTCCAACGACGTCTCCGCCCCCCGCAACGCGCTCACAGAACGGACGCACGAAGGAACGGACGTTGCGTGGCCACAACCTGCAAAGCGCTCAGGAAGAGCTCGGGATAGCCGTTTCCCTGAGCAGCTTCAACCGTACCTCGCATTTCCTCTCAAAAACAATGAAACGGCTGATCTGAAATCCATCGGCTCCTCAGAGACAAGAGATCTAGGGGCTAAACAAATGAACACCTGCAGTCTGTAGAGGAAGAGCGAGCCAGACTCATAAATGAGCAAGCTTCCCTCTCATGCCCCATCATTACCAAAACAGTGCAGGGGGGACTTCAGTTAGCAGTAGCTTCATCTCTGACCCATTAATGTTGGAGGAATTGCACCGTAATAACCTAGCATAATATCTATATATATGTCATTAACCGCAATATAGCAGAGTTATTGTAACTGCTTTGCTTTTAAACTATGGCACATTATTGCAGTTTCTTTTTCATTAATAATACACCGGTTCCCGTCAAGTTAGATGATTTGTTGAACTGAACCCAAAATTAATGGAGCTGCCCATCTCCCCACACATTTGATCGATCTTATCCCAATTAAACATGTTATATGGTAACAGGTCGCAGTGCATACCCACATGGAGCGGCAGACCTGTTGCTAAGAGACCAGCTTGGAGAACATACAGGGCTGATAAAAATTACTGAAATGGTATATCTGCCTACGCAAGTAGGTCTGAGTTAAAGAAAAGATTAAAAATATGAAATCACACTGTACTTTGCCCAACACCCCAGGTTCATTTCTGCACTTGAAAGACTAAACCAAATGACAACTATTCTGTTGAAAAATATGGTGGATCATTTTTGTTTTAGTTTTTTTTTGGATCAGAAGTGTTGCTGTATAGCCGGCAGTGTTATTTGAGGTTTCTTTTCATTTGCGCTCTTTCCGACACTGTATTGTAGCAGGATAGGCATTGTACGGTGTAACTATTTCATGAACATGGTTGGACAGCCTTGATCCCATTCGCTAGTGCCCCCAAAATGACCTTCCAGCTATTTCACTCGTGGCTCTTGATGTTTTATTGATAGCAGGTCTAATAGACCATCGAGTTAGCTATGAAATGATATCATAAATATAAGTAGGAGTGTATACAGAGCAATAACCATCCCTGAAAACATTCACTGCCTTAAAAGCAACAATGGAATTTCCAGTATAATTATTCAACTACTATTATTTGTATATTTGTATAGGCCTATATCTTTTTAGCATTCATCTTTCTTCGCTGAGACATATACATTTGTCTTGAATATACATGAATAAATTTAAGTTAGTTCTGTGCATCAGTGCAGGGGGCATGATGGGATTGGGGGGTAGGTCTGGGCTGAGTGCGTGTGGGGGTGTGAGTACCCCCATGAGGCAGCCTGGCCCTCCTGATGGTGTGGGAGCAGGGACTGAGAGGCAGATCTGGGGCCCCAGTGGCCAGTGGGGGACTTTAATGACAGACCAGTGAGGACGTTAATGACAGACCAGTTGGCATGGCAACCACACCAGAGTTCTGAAGGAATACCAGGCAGCACGGCAACCTCATGGCAACTGCACGCCCATGATGATTTTCACATACGTCCGTCCATCCGTCCGTCCGTCCCTGGGCTTCAACGGACACCACGCCCAGTCAGTAGCATTGTTGTTGTTGCCCCGCCCACCTCCAGTGGGAGAGGCCTTGTTAACCAGTCCTCTGCCCACAGCTCAGAGCTCCGGTAGAGCCAGCCGCCAAGGGGTGAGTCAGAACAGAGCAGCTGAGAAACAGAGCGGACAGAGCACTCACACTTACAGAGCAGCGTCAGCAAGCAGATAAGGAACAAACATCCACTCTTCTTTCTTATTCTCCTTCTTCGAAACAAAGTTCTCACAGTGAAAGATTCTGGAATGTCCTGGTGTTTTGTCAGTAAAATGACCGAGCTGACAGCGCCGTGAGAGATTAATCGTGCTAATGAAAGAACGCGATGCGAGCTGGCTGGAGTCGGAACAACACGGAACAGAAAACACCGCAGCAGCACTTTCGTCACCGTCACACATGGAATATTTTGGGGCAAATATCAGGGCAATGTCTAACAATAACTCGCATTCCCTGTGTCTGCTAAAAACCACAAAGTGTGCCTAAATATAAAGCTATTAGAAAACCAGGAAAAAAAGTCACCATTTAAAAACACCCATTTTTCACCACGGAAACGTATTCTCTACTTAAAGCCAAGGTCCGGCATTGATGAAACCCCACCCCCATTCCGAGCCATAAAAGGCTGACGGATAAGACACTGCCAGGCAGACTGAGGAGCAAACACAGAACCTGGGAAACCTTTATGAACTCAGGGGGAAGAGAGAGAGAGCTAATCCTCCCCTAAGAGGCCTGACACACCAGAAAACACAAATTACACAACAAACAAAAACGCAACAATCAGTGGGCGCAGACGTATCTTATGCAAATTGTATCTTATGCAAATTGCCGCTTTTCCGCCTGTGATGTGTGGTTCCTGGCCCTTATCTCCGCTGCCGTTAAATGTGTTTACTGAGCGGGCTGGGCAGGAATCGCGTGGACTCCTGCCCGACCGAGCCCAGGTTTGGGATTTTGGGCCTTTAGATGGGTTTATTCAGCCTCCCTTTTGAAAGGGCGGCGCAAAGCCAAGCGCTGCCCTCCGTCTGCTCCGCCCCGGCACCGCAGGAGGCTCAAAGTGCAGAGGAGCCCTTAGAAAATTCACCACTGTGTCCGGCCAAGATGAGCTCTGAAATAGTGCTGCAATGGCTGCCTCTTAGCGACTATTCAGAGCGTGTGCATAATTACCTAATGACAACTAAAGAGAAGAAAACATACTGGATTTTAAAAGAACTTAAATTATCGTCTTTGTGTAACGGGTAATCTAGGCGTGCCTCAACGGTTACCGACGTAATACCACACCTCCAACTGTGTTCATCCACTTAGCGTTTTATTTGGGCTTTTAAAAATATAATTGAGAAATTCCAAAAAGAGAAACATTGCACGTGGATTAGAAACCTTACCTGCAACGGGCATTCATCTGTCTGTGTGTGCATGCGTGTGTGTGCGTGTGTGTGCATATGTGTCTGTGGCTATGCATCTTTGTGTGTGTGTGTTTTTTGTGTTTGCGCCTGTGCGTATGTGTGTGTGTCTGTGCATATTTGTGTGTGTGTGTGCGTGTGTGCCTGTGTGTATGCGTGTGTTGGAGCAGACAGTCACAGGACAGAAACACAGCGCTCACTTCCCTACAGCTCCTCGTTACAGCTCCAGCTCACTGTGCCACTATCGAGCTTTATGAGGACCGCTGTTTCTGAGGGGCTGAACTATGATCCTGGGATTATACTTCCACCACAGTGACTATGACTGCACAAGCAGACAAAGGCTTCCCACTAAGATCTATGGCTCTCTGGAGCCTTCTGTACACACAAAGGACAGCTATTATTGCAGGAACACCCTTCTTCACAGATAACGTCATTCTGTGTGACCTGACCGTGTATGGGAGCGCTGTTAGTCTACTTGATGTTGACATTGAGTCGAGAGAACATCCAGGACATCCCTGACATCGAAATTAATTGGGACTGTTGTCTATGTTGGAGCTCGTCTGTGTGTGTGTGTGTGTGTGTGTGTGTGTATGTATGTGTGTGCGTGTGCGCATGCATGTAAGCCTGTCGGAGAGTTGGAGTTGCTGATATAAAGATGTAAACAGAACTTGATAACCTGCGTTCCTGAGGTCCTGCTTTGGACACAGTCACACATGTTTGAGGACTCCTTGTAATGTGTGTGAATCAAGACCAATGCACTGCTGAGCAGGCCTTCTCTTTCTGGAGAAACTCCTTTCAGGTGAACTAATATTCAATCCCTGTGATACAGACTGCATACAGTGGGACTTTATTGCTTCTCAGGTTAATATGTAATCTCCCTCATACAAGAACTCTTTATATATTCAGCACTCCAATACAATTAGATTAATGATTGACAGTGCTATGTTGGGTATGTAACTATGTATGTATGTAACATACTGTAACTATGGCAGTGTTGCTTCAGAAACACCAAAGTGGGCAGGGCTACCATATACTATCAGTGATTCACCTATTTAAATCAATAGCCACGTTTACATGCAGAACATTTCACCATTCTGAAAACATTCATTCCAATTGACGGCTCCAAATGAGCTGTTTAAATACACGCTGAATGAAGTGATCAGATCATTAAGGTGTGCGTTCACATGCAAGCAGGTAATCACAATAAAACCTTCTGACATGCGCAGAACCCCAAGCTCCAGCAATAGCTTTTTCAACATGTGGTGAATGATCGAGTAGCCTAGACAATACACATCTCTAATACAAATAGGCCTATCTCCAAATATGCGTTGTGTGGTGCTACAATACTTGCATTTCCGATTGATCGGATTATCAAAAGGTTTACACCACACCTTTCAAACCGAATGAAATTGCAATCGGAATGGGATAGTCTTTTCCGGATGAGGTGGATAAATGGGACACTTTTATTCCGATCGGGTCGTTAATCCAATTAGGCTATTCATGGAATACAAGGCTTCATGTAAACTTAACTGAATGGCCGTTAATGACTGTTCTGAGATGGAGGGCAAAAGCCTCCTGTTTCATTCAAACAGGTCAGGGATTGGCAGCTTATAGGGTTGTGCATTGAGCACATTCGGGTCACAGAGCCCACACTGGATCTACTGTGGGGGGAACTGGGGCCGTGAGGATGGGGTAGGCTGCGTCACTGGCCGGTGCGTCCCACAGTGATAACACGCGAGGCAGCTCTGGATCTGGACAGGAAAGGCTCTCCATGCAGGCCGGGAGGAGGCGGAGCCTGGCCCCACCTCTACAGATCCCACAAGGCCAGCCACAGAATGGTCATTAACAACTAAAGGTGATCAAGCCTTCTGTATGCAGGCCCAAATATTATGGAATTCTTGCAGAGAACATCAGAGAAGCCAGTGATCTGGCTGAAAAAACTTGATTCCCACGTCGGGCTCTACTGCGCACGCTCCACTGCAGCTGACCATATGTGAACTGCACTCATAAAGAGTGCTGAAGACCGCGTCTCCTAGCTGCTGTGACTGCTTTTTAAAGTGCGGGATGAGAAGGTCGCTGAAGAGCGCGGCAGCAGTCCCCCCCCCCGCTCTAAACCAGGCTGCGCTCTGCCGAAGAGAGCTGTGGCGATTGTAGGGGAGTACGGGAGCGCAGAGCGACACCGTGACCGGGCCCCTCTCAAGCGGGGCCCCGACCCTGCGGCCTGGCCAGTCTTCAAACGTGCCCGGCTCTTGCCCTGCCCCAGAGCTGGTCCCTTTCCAATACTCCCTCGAGCCCGCTGCAATGCTCCAACCCAAACCGCCGAGTCGAGCGGAAGCTTTCAGGCCACTCATTGTAAACGGGACGCACAAGCGTGCGGGCTCTCAAACATATTAGGCTCACTTCAAAATGACATTTGTATTAGTGCTGTAAATAATTCACGTTTCCATCTCATGTAGCAGTCTCCAGTTTAACAAGGTCTCTTCATATTTTTGTGCGGAAAAAAACGGCTCATGTCAAACATGGTGGAAGTGATCTGATGAACACTGAATGATTAACTGCACTTGGTTCAGTGAGGCCTTGAATTCACAACCTACAGAGCTTCCTCTGTCCAACTCTGACCAACTGCTAATAACTTACAGCAGCCAGCATTGCCAGTCTCTCCACCAATCCAAGGCTATCCTGAAAAGTGACACAACGGTAATGCAATATTCTGCCATGTAGTAATTATGTAGAAAATGACAATAAAAAATATATTGCACAGCAGTTAAGTTTTTTTAAATATACTGCAATATCTGAAAGTGCCAAAAAGTTGTATATTTGCCAATATATTGTGAAGTGTTACATCATCTTGACATAAATGACATTTTATTTCATTATATTTTCCGTATATTCTATTTCCGGTGGTAGGAGGGGAAAGGGTAAAAATGACGCTCCAACGGGTTTTTGTCCACGAATGCAGTCGAGAACTCTCGTTTGCAGCTTTGGCGGCCAACGCCGCTACCTCTTCCTGACACCTGTGAGGCTCAACTTCCCGCAAAGTTTGCACAAGCTTTTTTACAGCGACCTAGATTTTCTCTATGAACCTGGCCCTGCAGCTGCTTCAGCATCCATTGCCTTTCAAAAACTAGCCTTACACACCTGTACCTTCACACACAAAACCAGAGATAACTGTAATTTGTAAAGAAGAGGATGAAAGAGATTCTTCTGGTTTATAAGATCTTAAATAGTGCCGGCTCTACCTATCTATCTAACTTGATGTCCACCCACAATCCTACTCAGAACGGGCTATTCCAGACTGCTCAATGTGCCCAGAACACACCCGGAGAAACAAGCTCATATTCAAACGGATAGAAAAGGAGAAACCTTGGCTCTACCTGGAAGGTTAGACATCCTCGTCTCTCTCTGCTCCTGTATTAATGCATCATTTATCTATGCCCCTTCATGGCGCTTTAGACCTCCCGGAGATGGAAGGCGAGATGGCTTATCATTAAAACGGCCTGATGGTCATGGGGCGGAAGCTTGACCCTGGGGGAGGGGACGAGGGGGGACGTGGGGGACGGGGACCGCCGGCGGCGGTCGAGCACATTAGTCGCGGCCCGATCCTCAGATGGGGAGAGCGATGCGGGAGGCTAATGCGCTTGTCCCCCCCCCCCCCGCCACCCCGGCAGGTCTATCACTCTCACCAGATGTCTATCTGGAACCCCTGCCGCCTGGCAAGCTGCTGCTTCCGAGCCAGCCAAACTGGGGAGGGGCCTGGAAGAGAGGGGGCAGGACAGATAAGACAAAAAAAATACAGCAACTGCCAGTCTCTCTTTGTGCCATCATTACCATGAATTATTAAACCAGCTGAAATCATCTACGGAAAGGAAATAAAAACAGCCCGGTCCATTAGGGGGCGGGGGAGGTGGGGGGTTCCTGGACGAGGGCCCCTGTCTTGCTGTAATTTAATGTCGCCGGGTCCCGCACACTCACACTCACACTCACACACATGTGCCCTGCCAGCCTATTAGATAGATTAGGAAAGGCGGGAGAGAGAAATCGCTTTCTCATTGTGAAATCGACGTCATCGTATATCCGCCTCAACAGCTGGAACTCACCCCTCCAATGCAGCTCAGTGCCACTACCTTCATGCCAATGGCTGGGATGCTGGTACCTTAGAGCTAAATAATGGATGTTAAGGTAATTAACTGGTCATATATATAAGCACAGCTGATCCTCACAGGCATGATGCAGTCAGAATTACGTAACTGAAGTGAACCAAGAATGGTCTCATCTTTATTGTTGTACTGTTGAGACGCGATTGGCTTCTCATGACAAGTGCTTGTAAAACAGTCGCTGGCTCTCCTGTAGCACTGTGTGGCCGTAGTGTGTAAAACAGTCGCTGGCTCTCGTGTAGCACTGTGTGGCCGTAGTGTGTAAAACAGTCGCTGGCTCTCCTGTAGCACTGTGTGGCCGTAGTGTGTAAAACAGTCGCTGGCTCTCCTGTAGCACTGTGTGGCCGTAGTGTGTAAAACAGTTGCTGGCTCTCCTGTAGTACTGTGTGGCCATAGTGTGTAAAACAGTCGCTGGCTCTCCTGTAGTACTGGGTTGCCGTAGTGCAGGGATCTCAAACTCCAGTCCTGGAGGGCCACAGTCTCTGCTGGTTTTTGTGATTTCCTTTCAATCAGCAGCCAATTTAGGCCTTGGAAACAAGGTGTGCAGACTCTTTAGCCAATCAATGACTTAAATTAAACACTTAAGTGCAGGAACACATCGAAAACCAGCAGACACAGCGGCCCTCCAGGATTTGAGTTTGAGATCCCTGCCGTAGTGTGTAAAACAGTCGCTAGCTTACAGGCAGGTGCATTTGCTCCAGCCGTAATGCTCCTTGTGCACCTGGGTTCGTAGCAAAGGAGTGACTTTAGGGCCGCCACAAATTGGGGAGGAAATAAAATTAAAATTCTACACACAATTCTGGCCCAATTCATCAATGTCTGCCTCACTACTGTATCTCACTGAGACTGAACAGCAGTCAATGACAAGACAAGAGAACCAAACGCTGATTAGCACGATGACTAAGATTCCTCAGCCAAGACTTTATCTTCTTCATTACATACGCAAACGTGATTTGCAACGCCCTCGCCCTATCAGAGAGCACATCTATATTTGGACTGTCACTGTTGCTGACTGTTGCTCTATTCTTCTGGCTTTCCTGTTAATAATGATTCAGTGAATCAGTCAATACTCAGCACCTTATCTTTTCAAACGAGAAATGTGGCAGTGCCAACATCATGTGTTCCACCCTAGTTTTGAGGAACTGGAGACTGCATATGACTACCCCACTTGAATCAATTCTGGCAACAGCAGAAATAATAAATAAATAAAAGATTATGATTTGATCAGTCTTTAAAAGGTTTATTGGCATATATTCAAAGGACATACAGCAAAAGCGCTGCTAACAAATGTACTGGAAAATGTTGTTTTCTACAGCCAGGTGAATGGGGTTGTTTTCCACAGTAAGATGAAATCGACAACATTTTGTTTGTCAATTTTACTTTCGCATGATAGCCTGCACCCTGAACTCGGACACCCATCAGTCACATCCAGCACTGAGCTGCTGAACCTCCCACTCCCACCGACACCCCCCCGCCCCCCTCCCACTCACCCTCACCCTCACCCTCACCCTCCCGTGGGCTTCCAAGCACAAAGCTCTCTCCTCTCATCACACATGCGGAACTGGAAATATGTAAATGCTCAAGCAAATATTACCATTGATCGTTACCTCTACGTTGCCATACCAAACGTTTCCTCTAGTCCTGGCCTGTTGAAGAATTTGCACAGCCAGTGGGAGCTTTCATATACAATGGCCACAGCTCCTTTAAAGCGGCTGTGAGTTGAACGGCAGCAGTTAGTCTGCGCACTCATTTGATTTTGGGACAAAATATTTTGTGATGTTGAAAATGTGATGCGACAAAAAGGAACACAGAAAGAAAACTTTGTTTAGTTTAATTATTTCATGAGAAAATGCAAAAGGCGCAATGTTTAACATGCAAATCCTCTCCACTGCACACATTCAACTGAACGGGAGATTAGGTCTTCTGCTCATTAACAAAGAATAGGTGCTGTTAACATAGATTTAATACTCACAGCATGGCACCACAGATGTCCTAACTCGGTAATCATAAATGTGAGTGTCAAAACTATTATTAATAATAATAATAAATTGTCTAACATTCAAAACTAACCACCAATACTTCTACTGTGTCAGAGTTAAAAGCCATAATTCAAAACTTATTTAAAACATATTTAAAGCACAGTGCGGATCAATTAGGCTTAAATTCTCTGCAAATTTTGAATAAAGTACTAAATGGTTGCAGATTTGCTGAGATTGCACCCATGCATGTGGAACACTCGGCCAACTAGCAGTCACAGACAGGCATTTCAGGCAACATGTGTCCCACTCAGCCAATCAGCACCCACACATGGGTGGTCTTACTGCAGCATAAGGAATTCTGGGTATCCTTCAAGCACATAGGGAGCATGTAATTGGCTTGGTCCGAGGACAGCATCTAGCCAACCTATCTCTCCAAGCACAATAAGAGGATGCAAGGCATGTCACTTTATAGCACAGGACCAAAGACAACATCCAGACACACAACAAAATTATGCTTAAAGTAATATCTTTTTCAAAGGGGGAAAAAAAATACAATTATGGATGTCCATATGACAAATGCACAGTGTCACAAAGATGTAATAAAATGAGACAAATAAGTGCTTTCAAAGGTGCACAAGCAACATATATACTGAATTTCTATCTGAATAGTGCAATGTTTTTGGCTGGTTGAATGTGTTCCATGCCTGCTGGCGCTAGCTAAGGGAAGGCCGGGCCTAGTCAAAGAACGGCACTGAGCGACCCTGTCCTCTCAGACAGCTGCTTTTGTGAGTCCCGTCTCGCCAGGCAGATATGAAGAGGATCGTACTGTCCCACACGTGTCCCGCAAGCTCAGCTGTGGGCTCTACCAGCTGAGCTGTGACCCTATCCAGGACACCCTCCACCACCCCCTTTTGCATGCAGACGCTCAGACACACACACACACACACACACACACACACTCAGACTCTTGCACACACTCTCACACACACACACACACACACACACACACACACGTAGACACACATAGACACACACAAGCAGGCGCGCGCGCGCGCACACACACTTGCACACACACAGCCCTGATGCACCCCCAATACAGAACAGACTGCTCATTCTACACCTCACTCTCTCCCTGCTCTCATTTAAATCAGGGTCGTCTCACTGTCTGGGCTGCTTTGCAAACAACATATCAAATGAATGAACCAAATTCAGTCACTGTATGTGTAGAAATGCATGCTTTGTTCTTGCACCAATTTCTATTTATTCATAGACTGACTTCCATTATCAGGCAAACACAAGCCTACCTGTCAAAACCTTCAGCCCACATATGTACGGCCTCAGTTAAAACAGTTCAGATGGGGTTTATAGATTTATATATGTATTTATGTATTTATACATCCTTTGACTTCCTCATTTCCTTGCATAATGGGCGGGTAATTTCACGTTCACGGGAAGGACATTCAACTTGGTAAATTACACGTCCCATTTAATTTGCAAAGCAAGCATAACTCAAGGTCCGTCAGTGGGATGCGTGGAGACCGGATAATGGGCGTATGAATATATTCGCTCCGGTTTGCAGGCCCCTGTCAGGTGTTGATAGAGAAAGATGAGGGCGCAGCAAGGAGAGGTGATGGATGTGAACAGTAATTTGCTAATGGTCCCTGCCACATTTGGTCCCGGCGCTGCACGGCGCGGCTCACACTCACAGACAAGGGCCTGCTCCCACACACAGACCTTTGCAAATGCACCGGGGAAAAGTTTTCCGCCCGAGCCACAGGCCGTTTCGGGTTTTCGCTTACTCTCCGCTTACGCCAGGGTAATACCGTTTACACCGTTGGGTCTCCTGGTATCTGTATTCACCTTTAAACCAGCAACCCGTTGAGATCAAAGAAACCAGGTGAGCTGTTAATTATGTAATAAACCGCCTTCTAATTATGTAATAAACAGTTCAGAGTAATAAGGAAAATCAGAAGCCACTGTGGCTCTCCAGGAGCAGAAAGGCAGATTCCAGGTATAACGAAACGCCTGAATGGAAACGCTATCACTGCACTCAACGGCGCTGAAAGCAGTTCATTAAGACTTTGTTACGGGTGATTCACACACAAGGCCGCGTCAGCAGCAATTGTTCACGTCGCGGACGCAGGACCCCATTTCCATTCAATATTCACAGAGAAGGGGAGCTCCTCCGGCCGAGCGGGGGAAAGGTCACAGGGTCGTCACCCCCGGGAGACGCGCGGTGCCGCTAT
Organism: Synaphobranchus kaupii; assembly: GCA_029718625.1. Lineage (NCBI taxonomy): Eukaryota > Metazoa > Chordata > Actinopteri > Anguilliformes > Synaphobranchidae > Synaphobranchus > Synaphobranchus kaupii. Next base: position 6,583,141 of record CM056385.1, read on the forward strand.
TCACAGATGTCCCCGGCCTGCGGCCCACGCCGCGGCCCCAGGGGGCAGCCCGTCTCCACCCGAATCGCCATTACAACCGACGGCGCAGACACATGACTAAGACATGGAGCCGCGTTCATTTTGAGAGTGTGTCTGTCGTGTAATTGCTTTTCCGCGCCACAATTTCTCCAACGTCTTGCTGCAGATGAAGACCAGCTGAAAGAAGATAATTAACTTAAGTCAAAGCTTTAAAGCTTTAAAGTGTCCAAATCTACAAACGAGCTTATTGAGCACCGACTATGAAACCTAAGATGATAGCTCTGGTAATAATACACTTAAAGCAGCTTTCATAAGAACTGGTCCCACTCACTAATCAACAGCCAAGTCAAAGGAACGTAATTGCTGGTGCGCCACTGTGAACAGTTTTTTTTCTTACAAATGATCAAAGGGAAGCAGACGGGTAGGGAGACCGCGCATTAGCCAGAGTTATTTGCGAACAGCTGAACATGTCTGCAGAAATCCAGAGACATCACCTGATAAATAACGTGTAGCATAATCCTGTTATCCCCTTTCACCGGACAAAGAAACAAACTTGCTGCTGAACTTCCTGGAAAAAAAAAACACCAGATAAGGAGATTTTCCTCACGTATCAGAAAATGATTCGCAAAGACCTGAGTCAACACTGTGCTGTTAGTACAGGATGGCTTTCGACTTCCTCTCTAAGATAATATACTTTGAGAGAAGTAACGAATGGATTCAAACTAAAAACCCCTGCATTGACAGAATGCATTGACTCAAATACCTTTTTATTATTAGATCAACTTCTTCTCTCCATTGATGTGTCATAAAAAAAGTGCACCGAGGCAGGGTTACATCAACACCGAGACAGGAATAGTTAATGAACTTCTCGGCACATAAGTGTGATATTCATCGCGCGCAGGAGGGAGGTCACACCGTCAAAAGCGCATACACAGCATGTTAAAAAATGTTCAAGAAGTTGCGGATTGCAGATGATGTCGAGGTGGCTCACAATGTTCTCTCAAAAGACAATCGCACCAAAGCAGTCTCCGTTAGCTACAGAAACTTCCCCAAGGCATTTTAACGCTGTTCTTAGTGGAGTCCCTATGATGAGGAACACTACTCAACTATATGGCAACTTTTCACCTCACCTCGTATACAGACATACGCAAGAAAATGATACATTTTACAATAAGAAGCGTTGCGTCCAAGAAAATGTGCTAATTGTGTCACTAAAAGTGTAGTACTAGTCAGGTAGTCAATGTAGTCCCAGGTGTAGTGAGTAAAAACCACTACACAAACATACAGTTGTGTTCAAATAAATAGCAGTGCATTTAAAAAAAGTGAATAAAGTGCAAATATTTTTTAATAGCTTTTAGTTCCATATTTCAAATGTAGTGGAAACATTACACATTCAATTCCAAATCAAAGCATTAACAAATTTTATCAAGTCTGCATTATTCTTTTACAGGAAGCAAAAAAAAGAAATATTAATCTGTTCAAAAAAATAGCAGTGTCGACATTTTTCTCTTCAAACTTAAACACTTACTGTATAAACTGAAGACATTTTTCAAGATTTAACTTCACTTTAAATTACTGAACAGTTTAGTTGCATAAAAAAAAAAAAATAACCATTGTTTTTGATAACTGCTGCGCATCTGCGTTGCATCGAGTCAACCAACTTCTGGCACCTAGAAACAGGCATTTCAGCCCAGGATGAACGAACTACATTCCACAGTTCCTGTGAATTTTTGGGTTTTGCTTCAGTAACTGCATTTTTAATTTCACCCCACAAGTTTTCAATGGGGTTGAGGTCAGGGGATTGAGCTGGCCACTCCATTACCTCAATCCTTTTTGTCTGGAACCAAGATGTTGCTCGCTTACTCGTGTGTTTGGGGTCGTTGTATTGTTGAAACACCCATTTCAGGGGCATTTCCTCTTCGGCATACGGCAACATAATCTCTTCAAGTATTTTGATGTATTCAAACTGATCCATGATCCCTGGTATACAATAAATAGGCCCAACACCGTAGTATGAAAAACATCCCCATACCATGAATTTTGCACCACCATGCTTCACTGTCTTCACAGTGTACTGTGGCTTGAATTCAGTACCAGGGGGTCGTCTGACGTACTGTCGACGACTACTAGACCCGAAAAGAACAATTTTACTCTCATCAGTCCACAGAATGTTACGCTATTTCTCTTTGGGCCAATCGATGTGTTCCTTGGTAAATTTTAACCAATTCTGCACATGCCGTTTTTTCAACAATGGTGCTTTACCTTGATTCTTGCTGATAGCTTAGCTTCGATCAAAGCTTCTGACTGTAACAGCACTTACAGGTAATTTTAGATCAACTTTGATCTTTCTGGAGGTGATGATTGGCTGAATCTTTGCCATTCTGACTATTCTTCGATCCGTTTTAACAATAGTTGCTCGTTTTCTTCCGCGTGTTTCGGGTTTTTGTTGCCATTTTAAAGCATTTGAGATCATTTTAGCTGAGCATCCTATAATTTGCTGCACTTCTTTATACGTTTTCCCCTCTCCAATAAACTTTTTAATCAAATTACGTTGTTCCTCCGAACAATGTTTGGAACGGCCCACTTAGCAATTCAGAAGGAAATATATTTTATAACAATGTGTGAAACATTTGCTTCCCTTCTTCCTTAATAAAGGACAATTAATGACACCTGTTTTTTCACAGAATGAATTAATTCTCTAATTAAACTCCACACTGCTATTATTTTGAACATGCCCCTTTCAATGAATGAGTCAATTACTCAGAACAAGCAGCGTGCATGTCATGACAGTTGGGTCTGTTGTTTTTCTATTACACTACTACATCTACAAGTAAATTATTTGCCATGCAGAAATATCACTACTACTAATAACAGTGGTTCATCAGGTTACTGATGTTGTACTGCTATTTTTTTTAACACAACTGTAAAGGAGCTTTTCTACAAGGCGATCTGTCGGACCGCCTGTCTCTCTGTTTGCCATCACTCCTACCCCCCCCCAACAAGCTCATCTCCATCAAGACAACGCTGCATTTGAACCCACTCTGGAGCGATGCATGCACGCTCCTGTGCTTTTTTTTTTTTTTTTTTACACACGGCAACAATGTCACAATCACATTTTAATCAGGTCTGAAACACACACACAAACACACCGGAAAGCATGAATAATGTATGAGAAATGAAGGGCTTCCTCTGGCAGCATCCACCCCTCCCCCACGTCTACACGGCCTGTGGCTGTCCATTTGAATTCCTCGTGGACGTGCCGCGAGGCTGTCACACGGGTCTCTCGCAGAGGTGAGTCTCCTCTGCGCATTAGGCACATGATGCGTCCGGTTTGGTTCTGCGAAACAAGGAGGCCCATTTGTAAAGATAATTTCCTTTAGGCGCCAGGAACACGCTGCAGCTAAGTGCTGTGCTGTCCTGGCTCATGTTCAGTGTCCCTGCAGTGTTGGGTTTGTACTGGACCCACGCGAAGTCCGCTCAGCTGCTGCCTAATCCAACAGCACTTACCCGTCTGGGCTGGCTCCGCCTGTCTGCTGGCACTTCCACTGACAACACACACTCACACTCACACTCACACTCACACTCACACTCACACTCACACTCACACTCACACTCACACTCACACACACTCACACACTCACACACTCACACACTCACACACTCACACACTCACACACTCACACACTCACACACTCACACACACACACACACACACTCACACTCACACTCACACTCACACTCACACTCACACTCACACTCACTCACACTCACACTCACACTCACACTCACACTCACACTCACACAGCAGAAAGGCAGAGAAAAAGACAGAAAGACAGACAGATACAGAATGGAGGCGTTGGGAGAAGCCGTACTGCGCGTTTCAAACTGACACTCGAATAGGCACAAAGTGTCACATCAAGAAAGGTGCTTTCCAAACTGTTCTGAGGCTCTGCGGTTTGATTGTTTGTGTTTTTGGACATTCTAGTACACACGTGGATACACAGCGCTTGTTAGCAGGTTTCACCACGTATGTGCGTACGTTAAGGCCCTCTTAACACTCGTTACCTGCAAAACATCCCTGAGAGAGAAGAGAGAGGAGGCCCAGCCTGCTGTTTAGCTGCTGCCATTAGCACTTTGAGCTCACTTTAAATACCGGTGTGGACCTACTATGGGAAATATAGAAATATTGTGTGGCTATAACGTTAGCATATTCAATCCCTGTGTGAGTGTGTGCGCGAGGGCGAGTGTGTGTGTCTGTCCATTCGCGTTTACAGTGCGCGTGCGGCTTTTTATGTGCGCACGTGAGTTCTTTTCTCCTTCACCCCAGAACCCAATCAAGCCAAGCAAATGAGAAGCGCTGTAGCTGTCAGGGAGACACTGGCGGGAGATGAGGAGAGTATCACATTGCACTCATTTTCATTTCCATGCCTTAAGGGGGCAGGAGAGAGGGGGCGGGGGGCTCCACACACTGCACACCATGTCAAAGCAGCTCCTCTCAGTGCCATATAACGCTGCTTATTCCAAACACCGGCCTTCCTTCATGAGCATTTCCTTCTGCCAGCCCCGTATAATCCTAGCAGGCAAAGCCGGGTCATTCATACGATGCGCTTGTGTGAGAAGAACCCCAGCATACTTTTCCTCAGTCCTCACAATGTGTGCCTTTTGACGACTGTCATCTTATCTATGAATCTGCATAGTTATTAATGTAATTGCTTGGCTGGTGCAGACCTACAGAGCATTAGCATTCATCAGTGTGGATCAGTTTTGACTGAAGGCAGCGGTTTCAGAGCCCTCTGTTCTGAGCAGACTTCCCACGGGCTGGAGCTTCTCACACAGAGGTTCTGCAGCCCTTCCAGAGGAGGGCCGAAACCGAGCCGCCCAACCTGCCTCGCCCGGGGTGGCGCCGCGCCGGGCGAAACCCAGCGGCGGTAACGGCAACGGCAGCCCACCGCTAGCATTTGCCGTCGCGGGCCAGAGCGGGAGGCCTTCAGCTCACCACATCCTCGGCCTGTGACAGCGCGGGGAGAACGTGGCGCTCGGCGGCTGCGGCGGTCACGTGGGCCGAGCTTTCCAACGCTGCACCGTGGGCCGCTCCGCCAGGAGGCTGCAAAGGCGCTGGAGAGGCGCGTCTGTGATTCTGGGGCAGAGGAGGGGGGTCAGAGAGACATCCCTCAGTGTCCTCTGCATTATCGGCCTATCAAACTCCTGCAATAATGTATAATATATTCAATCTTATATATCATAGCTTAATAGAGCAAGAGCACATACTTTCACACGGATTTCCTTTACGTCCGGCAAGGAAAGCCAAACTCCATGACCGGGCAGCGGAATGTGCTATAGGACTTTCACGCAAGCACAAACAAACACTGTTGATCCAGGGGGCGGTAACAGAGCCTCCAGTTTGACTTGGCAAGTAGCACCACAAAGAATAACAAACACGGGAGGAACGTCATTTCCTGAGTCAGAACCCATTAAAGCAGAGAGGGGACTAATGGAACTCGGCGTACAGACGTGGCCTCTGCGGCTACCTTCCGCTAAACCGCTAAAGTCCTTTCCGTCTCTATCTCCATTCCTCCATCACTCGCTTTATTTTTCTTCCCATTTCTTCATCTCCCTACCTCTGCCCTACGCTGCTATTCCTGTCCATTTTGTCACGGCAGAATTCCTTGTGCTAAATCAGCTCTTATTTAGTTTAAATGGACAGTGTGTTTGTATAGCCCAGTACATACTGTCCCCAAAAGAGACAACATACTCTAAAACAAGTGCTCTGTCATTAGATTTTTACACTGATCATTTTGTTGTGTACTTCTCTCCCTCTGGCTCCCACCCAGTTTCACATCTTTCTCTCTCTCCATTTGTCTTGTACTTTGTTTCTCAGAAAGAGTGGATGGGGAGAGCTGGCTGTGATGTGATGTAATGGTTTAAAGGAGCACTTTGCGATAAGGGCTGGTAGAGGCTCCAGCTTGGTGAAAAACATTGGCTCCTGCACAAATCGCTCCTCGACCAAGTTCAAGTCCCATCTCATTCTTACCTTCAGGCCCAAAACTTTCCATCCATTTGCGAATTTAAAACTGTGATCAGAAACTACTGCCTTCACACCCTGATGCGGAAAAGGAACATAAACCATTTTCGAAGGCAATAATTAAAAATTCTAAAAGTAACTGAAGTCACCAGTTTTCTGGGAGAAGCCGAACGCATTTCGTTAGGGCAGCACGGCTCAATATCGCCACGTCGAGGACCCAACGAGCCCGTCAAAAAACCCAAGCTGCAAAGCCTGCAAATGAGCTCACTCGCGCCGCGTGACGTCAACGCCCAGTTAATTTCAGGTGTTTCAGAAAACCTTACTTCCTGTCTAAAGCTGTGCGGAAAAGAGAGCGTCTCCAACACGGCCCTTGAAGCTAGACGTTGGCTTACGGCCTCCAGACGCTGGAATGCAGCCAGGCACTGCCGTTTTAATAAATTTTTTATTTTTTTATCACTATAAAATGCAGACGTGGGGCCAGCCAGCAGGCTCCCTGACATCGCGCTTCCATCCCCAAAACGCAGTGGACAGCACATAGGGTAACGAGCAGACCCCTTCTCCTCCCTCGGGGGCAAAGTGGCCACGGCTCAGCCTCCCACAGAGATGGGAAATAGTCCAGGAAATTAACTGGAAACCATTATCATGGCCCCCTGTTCTGCACTGCACTTCTACCCAGCTGGCAGGGCCAGGAAAATCAGCCCTTTAGCACAAGAGTCTGCTTTCGCAATGTAGGCCTTTGTCTCCAAAAACAACCAACAAAAAAGTAAATGATATATCTATGCGTACATGAGCACGAATATAAGGACTGCTGCATGTGGGTGTGAGGAGAGTGCAGTCAGTGCACCATCCTGTTTTCCAGCTTATGAAAACGCACGTATTAGTGGCAGATGGGACCGGAGAACAGCGTCTGAAAAGACTCCATTCATTTGCAAAATGACCTGCATTGTGCAAGTGTCAGCAAGGCAGCCAAATCGGTGTTCACACACAGAGACTCATGAGCTGCTAAGTATAGGCCGCTTGCCCATACGGACGCGGACACACGTGCACAGACTGCACACACTGCCTAAACGCCCACACATGCACGCACCCATATGCACAGTAACTTCCTGGAAAAGCAATAAAGATTTTATTTTCGATTCAACGTACACGCACATACACAAACACGCCGTTTCACACATGACTAACATACAAAAGCACACGTACACAAACGCGCTGGCATACGCATGCATAATCGCGCGCACGGATAAACACGCACACACACGCATGCACACGGCCACATAAACATGTACGCGTGCAGATGTGAGCATGCGCATAAACACACACGCACGTAATCGCACACATATACACACATTAAACACACATGCAAGCACCTGCGTAAACACACAACACATAAACACGCAGGCACGCGTATAAACGCACAAACGCACGTGCACACCCACATCTGTGGAGCAAAAGTGCCAGTCTGGTTTTCATCTCAGAAATCGTGCTTTTGTCATTTTGCTTTACATTACAGTCGGGTTAAATGTCAAAAGATATGCGCTCAACTGCCTGACCTCCTCACGAGTAACTTGTATCTATTTCCACAATGTGTCCAGCTGGTCGAAACAATCACTTTAGCTTGAATCATACTGGATGAAGAAAAAAAGACTTTCACCTACAGTAGTGCTTTGACTGCATGTAAAAATATCTTAATTTAGGCCCAATTATTTAATTAAAATATTTTTGAAACCATCATCTTAGAGCAGACCTTCCATTATATGAGCTAACAAGAGATAGCCTACTCAGAGATGCTGTGCTGGCATTAAACGGAGCGCGCTAAAGTGCGTGCTAACTGTCGGTTAGCGGCCCAACGTTTCTTCCGCCACAGCCCACTTGGCTGAACGTACCGTTGCGCCTGTTACTGAGAGAGCAGACCAAATCTGGCTCGGAGCCCAAGAAAAGGGGAAATAACTTCTCACTCTGCCCATGTTTCCAACATCCCCCGAAAAAAAAAAAAAACAACCCAGCACGCTTAGCAGCTGGCGCCTCCACAGGCAAAGGGAAAACAGCCTGCGGTTTCTCAGAGCAGGGACGGGAGTGGAGGAGGAGGAGGCAGAGCCCCTGACGTAGTGCGGACGGGGGCGTCGGGGGTGATCCCCGGGTTCATCAGCGCGGAAAATGGCTTTGTTCTGGGGTGAGCTGGCGCAGTTCACCCTCGTGCCGAGAGGGACACCCCTCCATTCTTTGCAAGTGTGTCATTTCTCCGAAAAGAGACTTACTCAGAGAGAGAATGAGTAAGAGATTCCCCCCTCCGCCTCCTGTTCCTCACCTCACTCACCTCCGTACTGGTTCCTGTGGGGAATACCTACTTACCCTCAGCACACCAATAACAGCACAGAAATGCAATATCGCAAAATTCACACAAACACTCCACAATATCTTGAAAATACATTGACATAAAATAGAACACTTGACAAAATGCAGAAATTATTGTTCATAGATTGAAATATGTTTTTTTAAATACACCGCTGTCACTAAGTATTTCCTTCAGCACCCTCACACAGTCAATATGCCACTTCTTCAGTGAAAAAGCAAAAGTACCCACTGGGCAAACAGGGCAAAAATGAAGGAAAGGACAGACAATATGCTCTCCCTCAAATTCCAAACATTTCATTAGGATTTTGGCCTTGTACATGTTTTGAGTCAGGAAAACCTGAACAGTACAGAAACCTACACACTGGATCACTCAAGCACAAGGCCCAGGAGAGCAGAGGAAGGCTGTTTGACACAAAGTTCAGAGGAAATTAGTCATCAGCGAATTCAATCTGAAGGCATTACTGTTGGAGGCCGCACACAGGAAATGAAGAGAGGCTTTTCATGTCCTCTGCTATCGTCAAAAGGTTTGCCTGAACCAAAACCTATATAAATACAAGAAGATCATCTTTAATAAAAGCCATCTGGGTCTGATATTTACTTTGCCTAATCCATAAACTATCAGAAGGATATCCTGACAAAGGGGATATCCTTTAAGGACTTGTTTTCTATCGCTTCCAGGATACCCCTCATTATTATGCGTGGCTTCCTGTCAAAACACCCCCCTCCCCCCCTCTCTCTAAAAGAAAACATACCAGTGCCCCAACCTAAATTAAAAGATCACTTTTGTTACGTTCAATGGAACCATCCCCCCTCCCATGCCGTTCCAGGGCCCCCCTACATTTGCCTGTGATTGGTCATTTGCGGCGGAGTCATGGTGACAAGGGGGCGGGATGTGTAACTCTCTGGGGAGACCAGGCGCCGTTTGGGGTGAAGCGGGACAGAGCCCAGCTGAGGTAGAAGATTGGGATTGGAGTTCGCACACAGCTGAGGACAATTTCTGACCTGTGTCCAACAGGCCATTGACTTTTACAGTCACACGTAGGAATGACCAGTCAGTGCAGCCAAACTGTCACTCCAAAGTAGACTGGCCAATAGAGATGCATAAACTACGCGTAGATCCCGCCCAAGGGATTGTATTCAACATGCATCCAAAATTTCAACACGCAACCAAAATTTCAACACGCAAACAAAAATAATATTAAGTATTTTTTATTTGCATTGCAAATAGTTTTTATATCAACTCATGTTTGATCTCAAAAAACTTTTTAAAGGTATATTTTGCATTCAAAAAAATATGTTGATTGCAGTATGAAAAGGTTTGTTTGCATAATGAAGATAGAAATGTAACTCCATACCCTTGAATGTGTGAAAAGACGATAACGTTCAAACGGCTTCGGAAGGCTTCTGCGCGCCATCGATATTTCCAAGCATCTGTCACTTCCTAATGAGAAATAAACTCATAAGGAGAAGCTGGAGAGGGTTCATTTCTTCATTTTTTTAAAAACCTCACCCTTTATGAAACTAGCAAATTAACATATGGGGAAAAGCAGAAATACACTCACAGTATTTCTTAAATACTTATTTGTGAACTTCAGATGAACAGACGGTTCCATCGGTCAGAAGAGTCACTGGCAGGTTCAGGTGCAAACACAAAACATCTCATCTAATTGCTTCTAAGCACCTTCCACCCAGTTTATTCTATGGACATAGTGACTACTAGTTTTATTAAGCTTCAGCCAGTTCTGGATTGCACTGTGGAATTGATGCTATAGAACATTTTCCACTGAATTTTATTTTAGTTTGTGCCATTTGCTATATGATACCGTAATCCAGCAAAGATTGTAATGGCACTGTTTGAAACTAACATCTAGTTTTAATTGCACTGCAATATAGATGAACTAAAATGAATACATGTAAATGCTATTATTAAATAAGACAGGACAGGGGTGTGATCATTTCATTATCGCTTTTTTTTCCAGATACTCAATTCCTCCACAGAAATGTGCCACATATGATTAAAATGTCCATCAAATGTACATCATCACTCTGTTTCACTCATTATAGAATATTTATCGGTTTGCCTGAATGACGATAAATTATTAGAAATTAAATACTGATAAAAAATGTACAAATTGAGCACAGTCACCAAACACCACAAAGGTTAAATGTATCCCTGTATCCTTGCAATTTCCCCGTTTTCAAAATCAACATATTTCAGAAAATGAAAGATTCATTCCATCCGTCTGATTGAGTTCAGACCAATTGAACAGGAAGAGTACAGCCTACAGCTTCTGAAGCACAGTACGGTATGCAGAAGGTGCAGGCAAAAACACAGCTCTGTAATCACTCATACTCATGTGGAGCCGATACACCCTCAAACGTAAATGTCAGGTTCGCCCAGGAAATGTGACAGACCCGAGCAACACTTTGGTCACAGACAAATCAGATGGCAGTCTGACATTTGACTGCTCGGCGGAGTCTTTTTCACGCCTTTACAAAGCCCTTTGGTTGCCCGCCGCGTCCTCGTCTGTTAAAGCCAAATGGCAACGGGCCGGCCGCTAAACTGCGCCAGCTCGCTGTGCACGCTGGGGTTTGAAATGCGGACAAGAAAATGTCAGGAAGTGTCACAATGGCCATGTGGACAGAGGCCTGTATAGCAGGAAAGCAAGAGGTGGGTCAGAAGGGAACTTCCTCCACAATGACCTTTTTAATGTTCTCAGCTCCCCCTGCAAGGTCTAAACAACACAGGCCACACGGAACAGATAATAGAGTACTGCTGAAAAGCGAGACAGAAATAACACCTGCGGCTTGGGTAATTGCAGCATTTAGTTGATCAGAGAGAGAGACAGAGAGAGAGACAGAGAGAGAAATAGGGAAGAAAGTACGATAGATATGTTCAAGTTCAAGATGTTCCAACGATGTCAGCAAAAGAAGACACGATTTGTACGGCAGAAACGTTCATGACTCGACCTGAGGATGAGAGTGAAAGAGAGAGAGAGAGAGAGAGAGAGAGAGAGAGAGTGAGAGAGAGAGAGTGAGAGAGAGAGAGAGTGAGAGAGAGAGAGTGAGGTCACTGCGCTTATGAGACAGACACCTGACGAACAATTCCCCGCTCTCTCCACTGTGTCAGCGAAGCATGATGCACAGTGGAAATGTTTGCGGCCCGTTCCGCGGGCGAGGTGGCGGCGCTCGACGGAGAGCACGCGCGCTTGGCACTGGTGATGTTCAGCTGCAGGAACGATGTTCGGGCGATACTCTTTCCTCTTCGCTTTAAACGCAGAGTTCTGTTAACACCACTCTGTTTCTGAGAAGCCGCGCAGATCGATGGCGGCGCTGGTAGAGGCCGGATCCTGGAAGATCTACACTCCGCCGCTCGTCAAAGTGATTGACAGCGGAAGCCACGTTTTCCCGTGCCAAGAGCAGGCTGAGCCAGGATCAAAAGCTCTGGGAGCGGGTTCTGAGGGCCATGTGCTGGGTTTTAATTAAAAAAGCTTGCCAGAAAGTTCAGGAGATTAATTACCCTAATTAAAGGCAAACTTATTAGAGGAAGAATTGCAGGAGCCCCTCCCCCCCCCCCCCCCCCCCCCCCCCCATCTCCTACAAACCTTAAAAGAATAAAGGATTTAATGAGCGTATGAAATTAGCAAGCTTCTATCTTTAACGCATGTTGTCTTGTATTAGAGCCTTCAGCTTATTACTTGGGAAGCTGAACTTGGGGTCAGTACACAATTAAACGAGCTGAGTACACTAGACAGCTCAGGATAAAGACAGAAGACATTCGGCTTGGCGGAACTGCGGCCCCCGCACCCACGCCATTACCGAGACCGACACTCCACTGGATTTGACAGCCGTCGTACTTTCCAGGCTAGCCACATGGGTTGGCCATTGAAGGCGATGCGTTGCCCCTTTCATTACTGCAGTAACATTGCGGGTGGAGAAACAGTGAGTCACATAATCTAGATTTTGCCATCATTCAAATTATCAATGACTGCAGATTCTATTATAATTTTTTTATAGCGCGTCAAGAGCAGCAGCACTAGGCTAACACATGAGTTATCTGAAGCTTTTGCAATAAGGTGCTTGCTGTTCACACCATGATCACATTACCTGCATGTTAGAGAGCAATCTCAGGAAAGCAGCAGGTGAAGATGAGCCAGAATTGGCAGAAATATTGAGTCATTAATACGATGCAGAGAAAGAAATCAGAACGCAAAAGGTGGCAAAAATTAGAGGGCATAAGGCAACTTCCCCAAGTGCATAGAAATTTTTAAGAAACTGAAATATTAGTTACACAACCCTTATGAGCATCAATCAATTTATTTATTTAATTAGTATCTTTCTGTAACTATCACACTGTCAAGTAGGTACTTAGGTAAGTGATGTAATGCTATTTGTTTGCTAAATCTAGTTCGCTATTATTGACAGGATGGAAGCATTAAATCTTGCTAACGTTAGCATGCGATTGCTACTAGCTATGATGATTACTAACGTTAGCCCCCAGAGAAGCCACAATCTATCAAATCATGTTGAGTAAAGCAGAGAGTAAATGTTAAAGTAACCCCTACTCTTATTTCAAAGATGTTAAACCTGTAATGATGTCATCCTTCATTTTACTATTGCACAGCCATAGTCCGTGCATTTTCCTTGGTGGACAGAACCGTAGCGAGGGGGTTAGTGCTTATTGTTACGAAGAAATATAGAGATGTACATAAACGTAACCTTTCTCATTTATTGAGATATACAACTAAGCACTAGCTATATTAACATAAACATAAGCAATGGTTGAGATCGGACATTCCATTTAGAGTATATCAGTGATTAAATTGTGTGGGTGGTTACTTTAACAACAGAACTGTGAACTGAACTCATTCTATTAGCTTGTTTTTTTACCTGACATTACGTCACTTCAAGACTGGGAGACATACAGGCCTTTGTACAAGACGGAAGAATAACTCCAAAAAAGGTCCTAAATTTATATCAGTGTTCCCCCTACCATAGAGATTAGTGGGCGTGCCACCCACTAATAATGAGTAGCCGCCCACCAATCATTGTGTCATTGATACAATCTGAGCAGCGGGCTCAGATTGATACCGATACCCCCCCGATCCACAATGCCACCCACTAATAAAAACATTTTAGGGGAAACACTGTATATGGTGTTTAATCTGTAATATGCCCTTTAAAGCTCACAAGTTTTTTTCCAGTTGCAGAAGAAAACACTTATTTTTTCCTGTGAAAAATCATATGAAGGCAATTTGGTATAAATTGATATGATTGATATGCTTATGCATCTGCCTTTCAGCTATTTTTCACAGCCTCTGAGTTATTTTAATTTTAATTTTTTATTTTCTCCCATTGACAGAACAGGGCCAGGCTCAGATGGAGATGGCCAGACCAGTGTGGTAAGGGGGGGGGGGGGGTGCGTGGACAGAAGGAGGTGAGCTTTGCGATTAATCAAGCGGACCGCCCAGACTCCCAACAGACCTCGCACAACAAAGAGAAGACACCCCTCACCTTCGCTTGAACACCCCGCAAAACCTCAGACACATCCTGCTGCCTTCATCATCTGCCAGCGCTCAGCAACTCAGGGGAGACCAAACAAAAAAATAATAAAATCATGTATCTTAATGCACATCTGTCACTGTGAATTATGCCAGCAGAAGAGGCAAGCCATTGGGACATGACATATTGCATTGCTAATGTAAAATATTTTGAGGGTAAATTGTTCGAAACAAAGGGGCGGGTGGGCTGCCAAACGCAGGTTTTTTTGGAGGTGGGGGGGGGGGGGTCAATATGCTGATGCATACGATACGATGCTGATTCCAGGCACACGCCGCTGCCTGTACCCCGCAGGAAACATGCGAGCGGCCCTCCGCCACGGTGCGCCAAGCTCTCGGGTTGCACAAACAAAAGTTTGGAAGCCGGGTGGAACCGGTGCTGCCCACGCAAGGCATGAAAAAAAACGGAAAAAAAAAAAAAACACAAAAACGACCCATGCTCTCCCAGCAGCCTCTGATGAAAGACAAAAATGAAAGGGGGGATGAGGCAGAACAGAGAACGAGATGAGAGACGGCTGGGGAGAGAGGAGGAGACCAGACCAGATGTTACTGACATTTAAGACTTCCACAAGACCAAAAAATATATATATAAATAAAATAAAAAAACCTTCAACAAAATCATTCATTAAAAAATAAGTGAGCCTGTGTCTGCAGTGACAGCGAGGGCTCCAGGTGCTGCTTCGCTTGTTTAGTCTTCACAGATGACATCAGCGTAGACACGCAGTCTTCGGGGACAGGGCGAGGCGAGAGGACGGAGGTGGGGGGGGTTAATGGGAGCGCCGTTGGACGGTCTGGCCCTCTCAGCTGGGGCACAGAGCGTCACGGTCCCCAAGGACGGGCAGATCTGAGCGGCCTCACAACGCCACCTTCTGAGGCCCAAATCAAAAAGGAAACGCATGAACAGGATGTTGGCCTACTGTTTCTTTTTTTTTTTTTTCTTCTTTTGTCCACGCTCCCCTCTCCCTCTCTCTCTCTCTCTCTCTCTCTCTCTCTCTCAGGGCAGGGATAACACTGAGTGTAGGCCAAGCGCTGATCTGTTCCCATGGCGGGGGCCGGAGATGCTTCTATTGGGCTGATCCAAGCGCGAGCGCGTTCCGAGACGGCGTGTTCAGCGGTTCCCCGAAGCTCTGCGCGTAGCTCGCTGGAGGCAATAAATCACGGCTCGTTACATTTTCCCCGCTGTGCAGGGACTCCTGGGATGCACGTGGTTCCCATTAAGACTTAAAACGGAAACGAAAAGAGCACAAACTCCAATGCAACGCCTCTGGGACACGGCTTTAAAAACGCGAGCGACTGCGTCCGCATATCAAAAAACCCGCTCGGGCACCCGCTTCCCACTGGCCGTGTACGGAGTTTTCCTTTTAATAGCTGCGTGCTCTAACCGATACCAGAGAGGGCCTGCATGCTGGTGCAGCAGTAATTAAAACACACGCTTTGTAGTGACAGAGCGCAGGGACGAGTGACTAAAAGCAGGCCGAGCTGCGCTAATTGCGCACGTTCTTTTTCTGACGCAAAAAAACGGAGCTCATTAATCAAAACAGTGTGAGACAAATTAGACACAAGGTATTTCTCTGGGATAAATGAAAAACATCCAGCCGGAGAATTAATGACTGACAGCACTGCAAACAGGAAGTCATTCGCCAGAGGCGTCTTGAACTAAAATAGCAAATAACAGATACTAATGGTATAATAAAAATGCAGTGGTCATTGAAATCTCCACACTTCATTTGTGGAGACTGAAAAGCACAGCACACAGCACTTGAAACGACTAGAGTTACTGTACTACACCTATGGCCTGATTTACTAAGACCTTTAGCATGTGCAAAACCTTTTAGCACACGCAAAAACCAATAACGTGAACAATGACTGGACATGGTATTTGTTTTGCGCCAATCATTGGCGGTGTTATTAGTTTTGCTTGTGCTAAAAGGTTTTGCACATGCTTAAGGTCTTAGTAAATCACAGTGTATAGTACATTACAACCAGCGTATGGTATATTGTACACAGACTGTGTGGGATATTGCGCAGAGTGTATAGTACAGAACACTCAGCGTGCCAAGTATAGTACACATAGAATGTGTATTATATTGCACCAGTCTTGCCCACAGTTTAGTACAAAAAGCTTTATTTTTCATATGGCCTGTTATTCTTGCGGAATGGCTTCTCTCCTGGTGTGTGGCAGCTGCTGTAGGAGGGAGTGGGAGCTCTGTGGTATTGCCACAGGATCCCATTTGGCAAACTGGCCATCGGGGGCGGGACGCAACCCCCCTCCAGCACACACAAAGCCCTTTCCTCCAGAGAAAAAGAGTGCAATTACGCTGAAGGATTTTGTTGGCAAATAATTGAAACGAGGGCCAGCAGCCGCGGTCGGCAAGGCAGAGCGGCACAAACGCGCTGCCGCGCGGAGAGACTGCGGCTGATGGCGCGCCGCCCCGGCGGTCCGGCACGGGGAACAAAAAAAGGCCTCGCCTTCACAATATATCCAGCGATAAAGAACCGTTACAGATTAACAGCGACACAATGGCTAGAACACCACCTCTATATTACCTTCATATACTATACACAGAGAGGGAGAGAGAGCAAGAAAGAGAAATGTGGTAGATCAGGGCAGTCTAGCTGAAAACTCAAACATCTCCCGCCGTTGAGACGAGCTCTCCTCTCTCCCTTTCATCCCCCCTTCCTTCAGAGCCAGCAGCGAGCAGCGAGCAGCGGGCTCAGATTACGCTCGCCGCACTATCTGCATCGCCCGCGCACTGCACCTTTTCAACTGTGCCCCGCGCAAACCCGTTTCAAACCACCAACAAGGGAAAAAAAATAAATAAATGGCCAGAGCAACGTCGTTATCCACAAGGCTATTTTCAGTATATGAACTGCTCATACGGTCCTGACGCATTTAGCTTGGACAGTGCAAAGTGTGGGTACTTGTGCCTCTCTGTGTTATGCCATTTAAAGCATTGACACACAATTGCAATTTATTTTGTGTGGGGGAGAAGGTCCGTCTCTGTAAAAGTCAAGGTACACAAATTAATTGCATGAGCTGTAAGCACGGCTGTTTACACAGAGCAGATTGCAGTTTGCTGAAGACTAAGATGTGGCAGAACTACAAGCGAATGTTGTTCTTGTTGCGCGCCAGAAATATCTCCGCTGAAAAACACCTAAAGCCATTTAGTGTGCGAGGGCGCTGCATGCCGTGTGCCACCATTTCAGGACGACTGTCGCCGCAGTCCACATACGAAGGCCTTACACACATCCTCCGGACTGAGGCACACTCGTATTTAGAGCCACGGCGTGTGGCTGCCCTATAAAACCCAATTCAGTTTCACTTCTCTTTTTAAATGGGCAAAAACAACACGGCTTGTCGCATAAACACCTGAAAAAATTGTCTGCTTGTTTTCATTAAACGGCAGGAGAAGATTCTATCACAGCATTTTTCCCTCTCTAAATGTATTTAGACAAAGCTCAAGATTGCACGCCAACTGGTTCAGCAGATTGGTGGCATCATGTTCATGAAGCGAAGTGGGTTTTTGGCGCCCTCCGCACCTCCAGAACACCAGCCCAATTAGGCGGGCTTTGCCCCTTTGTTGGGCTTTCATTTAAATTGCGAAGACGTTTAAAAAAGCAGAGACACAAAGACGTCCTTCAATCATGAGCAGACGAGATGGAGATGCTGTATGGTTTGACGTGAGAGGAGGCCGGCTGGGCCCGCAGCATGCACGTGGAATGCAAAACAAAGCGGGTGAGACTGCTGTGTAGCCCATGCTTATTGGCCTAAACCTACAGCCGTTTGCTCTCGGAAATCCTCCCCGTGTCTGCTCCCTCTGAGTCAGGGAAAGACCTAAAAAGCGGTGCGCAGCTATACTGCTACTGTGCATGTGCTTGTGTGGGCGCGACTGCATACGTTTTCTATTTTGTCTCTTTAACGAGGTAGGTCAACTGAGAACTCGATGTTTTTTTTTTTTTTTTTTGCAATTACGACCGGGATCGATGCGCGTGATATGAAGCGTGTGCATGGGTGTGATGTACTGTGTTTGTGTGGCGTGCGTACCCATGTGCGTGTGTGCGCGTGTGTCACTCAATAGGGGAAAACCAAAGACAGGAGGTTGAAACATTTCGAGGTTGAAAAGATGGCAGGAAACTGGTTAAATCCAGTGTCTTCATTCAGCGCATAATAATTCATTGCATGCTGTACAGCAGGAGGTAGAAAAATCGAATGAAAGCAACGGATCCATTTCCCTTATCTCCGCTTCTCTCAGAATTTTAAATGCACGTCATAAAAACTCTCAAAAGTGTGAGCTGATATGTTTTTGTCTACATAACATAACGGTCGTAAAATGGCACAAAGCTTGGCGCACCTGTGCGATGCTCCTTCCCCTGTCGGGTTTGTGCCATCTGCACGGCCCAAATCAGAGGGAGAACTGCCAGAGCAGCTGTGGGGGGGGGGGGAGAGACCCTTCCCTCCCTCAGCATTCAGTGAGCCCCTCCTCCTGTTCATTTCCCCCATCCGACGCTCCCTACACACCCTGCTAACGTCCATGCTAATTGATGGCGATGCATTTGCAGCGTTTGAGCTTTAAAGAAGTGCGCAGAACCTCTTCAAGCTTTCAGATGTGTGCTTAAAGTGAAGGGGTTAAACACCACGGGCTCAAGTCGCATCAGTGATGTTCTTCAAAGGTTCAACAATATCACATCTTTCACATCCCATTCTTTCCATTTTGCGAGCGTGTTTAGAAAACAAATGTGGCTCATTTAGATACAGTATTTCACCTTTTCACCCACATGTTTATCAGACAAGGTCACCAAACGCCCAAAAGGCTTTACCTTGGAGCCTACCCTAAAATATAGGCTACTATTTACTTAAAAATCAGACAACGGTGCTTCAGAGAGCCATTAACTTTGCAAATATGTTATCCTTTGGCAATATAGATAAAAAGCTCTTGGCTTTGAAATAAAGGTAGAGAAAAGACAGCGAACATTTTTTTCGGTCTCACTCTTTTTAATCCAATCCTGACTTTCGAGCGAGAGTAATTACATAAATCTGGCCTCAAGACCTGTACTCTTTGCTTAATTAGCCTTAGGTATGATTAATTAAGATCACAGCCAACTCTGGCTGTGTTCCAGGAAAAACTGCATCCGCCAAGCTCACAGAGATTCCCAAGGTAGTTGGCCACTCTCAAACTCCCTCTGTAGAATTTAAAGTCAAAACCAAGAGTTCCCCATCGTCGCGAAGCAATTGCATAATGTCACTTGCATCATATTCAATGTGGCTATGTACTGTTTACGTACTGTTAAACCATGAAGTCATCTGGTATATACCGTCTCAAAATGTGAGCCGTCACTCAAAGTACACCCCTAGGCGATTAATATACAGAATATAAAAAGCCCAGTCCAACATTAAGTGATGGCATTACAGTCCTACCATGTGGTAGCTATAGCTTCAGCAGTTATGAGGTTATGAACATTTGATGTCTCTGTGCAGAAATACATAGCAGTCCTTTACTACAAACCAGGCAACCAATTTGTTCTAACATGTGGAAGTAGTGAGACATGCAACACGTGCTCTACTAAAAAAAGCTCCTGCTATTCCCTTTATTTCCAAAACCAAATACATGCATGTCTGTCTTAGCCCAAGACTTCTGAGGAGTAACCAAATGAACACTATTAATGGCATACAATAAGAGGAAACTTGACTATACCATTAAAATATCATTACACCGAACTTGGTTCCAAATGTGGCTTCAGGGTTAAAGACAGTGTGCAGTTGAGGTTGCACTCGCCCTGGAAAGGGGAAGGCAATGCCACTCAACACTTTGCAACTGCACATTTACAGACCAAACATCCTCACAGATATCATATGTCCAGAGGAACCAAAAATGTATTTGTTCAAGAGAGGAAAGATTAGGTTGAAATTTACGGCACGGCCAACTTATTGTTTTAGAATGTGCACTCATACAAAAACTGCATTAACCGGGGGAACATGAACCAGCAGACAACATGTTTACTGCAGCCTAAGCTAACGGGACTCATGTACTCATGTGAAGAGTAATTGGAAATGCACATGTGGAGACTGTTTCAATCATCTTCAGTGGTTGAGTTGGGGGGAGAAGGGGGTTTTTGTTTTTGCGGGGTGTCTCACAGGCTGAAAGCCAGCTGAGCACGGTGCACCGGGGGGGCAGGCCTGCAGACCTACAGCTCAACCTTGTGCCTGTCGCTTCGCTTTGCTCCCCGAGTCAGCCTTATCTGCCCTTGGGGCAAAGAAGCAGATCAACCTGGCTGATTTAAGGCGAGGTGACATGCTGCACGTCGCCCTATCTGTCAGTTGATGCCTCTGACCGCCACTGGGACACCCTTCACCGAACACCTTCACGTCGGATCTACTTCAGGGACAAACTGTTTTTTCTGGCCCATAATAGACAGCTATGTCATTAAACTAATGTGCCATACATGCTCTCAGACTAGGGATATATGGCTTTGTAGCAGCCTCTCTTCTAATAGGCCCTATAAAGAAATCCTGGAATCAAATGCTGACAACAGAACATATGGATGAGAAGTGCACACTCCCACGAAAGAAAAGCTCATTGGTTTGAGCCTCCTTTCACTGCTTCCTTTTTAAATTCCGGAAGAATACATTCAAATTTGGCCAAGAAAAACAAAAAGACCAACAACTGGATTCAATTAAAGCTTATTAGAGTCAATCTCCAAAAGAGACGCCACACTCTTAATCAGGGCCATATACTGTATCCCTGGCCTCAAATTTACTAAAAGTCACGGTGTCCACATTGAACCTGGATGAAGGTGTAAGGGTGCTTCCTCTCCTGAGGCTACAAGACTCAAAGCCCCTCCTCAGGCCTGCTCCAGCTGACTCAGAGTGACGGAGAAGAGAGAATGAGCTCCTCTCTTGATTGGTCCTGGACTCCAGACCTCTGAACCATGTATGAGACCAGTGGAGGCCACCTCCAGAAAAGGTCTTGCCAGGCCATCAGAATGAGGAGGTCAAAGACAGGATTCAGATGTAATTAGCGAAGTCCTTGAGAAGCTGTCAAGGCACTTCAGCGCACAGTAGGGAGGGCCTGGGGGGCATCACTCGCCTAACTCCTACCTCCTATCCCCCAGTCTTGTTCCAAGGCCACAGTATCTGTGACAAAAATGAAATGACTATGCTGGGATTAAAATAACATTCTTATTCATGTGTGAGAATTTGCCTAAAAGACATGTGCTGAAACCCACCCTGTCCCCTGACAAATACTAAAGCCACTACTGAGCTTACTACAAATGCCTTCAGAGAAGGAGGATACAAATTCTGATATATAACTCAGCATTTATGACCTTAAACAAACACTATGCTTTGACAGCCCTGGACACAAAAGACAGCTTCCAGGGAACCACTATGGAATGAAAGAAATTCATTCAGAAGAAGCACAAGTAGAGAAAGTCTCAGGTTCTTAAAGGCTTTAGGGGCTGTAAAATGATTACCAGTGTTTGTGGTTTCTCCATGACTGTCTTCAAGGTGAAGTATCTGGGAGGGTGTGGAATGCGGTTGATGTTTACCCATGTAAACTGAATGAAAGGTGCAACACTCACTCATAAGAAATGATTCTCAGGAAAGTGCAGATTAAGGCAAAGAGGCAACTGGTGCACACGCGCACAGGGGCTAGCTTCCTACCTGTCTTGCGACTGCTCCTCGTACATCCTTTCCTTGCCCTCCTTAAAGAGGCGAATCGCCCTTTTCGATTTTTTCATCAGGCTGTCGATGTAGATCTTAAAGTACTCGTTCTCACTCAGCTGGGTCAGTCTCTGGTTCTCCTCGTATTTACAGAGTATTAGCCGCAGGTGCTGATAGGTGTCCGGCAAGATATCCAGTATGTACGGCGGGCTGTTCTTTAACTGCAGTCGGGGGTTCTGGCACAGCCTCACCTACAAGGAGATCAAACTGTGAATGGACATGCAGTGATTCAGCAAAGAATAAACTCTGCCATCCCGCTTGGGATTTCAAAGTTAGCACTCTGGGTACTTTGAATACAATTCCTTTTCACGCAGTAACCGACAGCTCTCACACCCTGGGCTCTGCGAAGGTGTACTTGGAAGCGGTCACTGTCACACTGTGCAGTGGCCTAGACCATTATTGTTACTGATGCTCCCACCCTATTCTTGTCACATAGTGCAGGCTACAGGGAAAAGTTTGAGAGGCTGTTTTTAGATGACGATCTTTTAGCAGCATTTGATGTTAAAACATATCAGAGCATTTTACATGTAAACCAGTACGTCGTTCACCCCTAACTCTGCAGTTGTCACATTAGCATCTAATTACAGCCGTCCTCAAGATTAAAAACGGGCTGAGACTGCCTCTTCTCCAATAGATGGGGGGAGACGGGTAGCTATTATCACCGACACCACTATGCTCCGATTTTGCCCTTTACTTATCAGACCACATATCCATCGCTATATATTCACGAAATTGCGAGGTTTTTCTGAGGAATGAAAACAACCGCCTCCTCCCCATAAAAAAATCACAGCACAGAAATATTATGCTATAATTTTCAGGAGTAATGGAAAGCTGGTTGCGTCATAATTAGAAGAAAAGTAGCCTACGCTTGAATTTAGGAAGCAGCTAGTACAGTGATTTTGTTGACGAACGGCGTAAGGTACACGCTTGTCACGCATTCATGACTTAATTTTAAACATGTTTTGTGCCACTTCATGACAATGTTAGAGTTAGAATATTAACGTGCGTCCAACACAAGGCGCATTCCCTCTGCCTACCACTTTGTCCATGAGTTTCCATGTCTTCTCCACCGCTCGGCGGTCGGCGGCAGCTTGTTTCGGGGGTCCGACAACATCCTGGATGGCATCAATGATGCCTAAAATCCGGCCTTTTCGTGGGTTGGGTCCGCGACCGCCAGGATTTCGTCCGCTGAGTGCAGTTGCCATTTTCTATAGCTACACTTAAAAAAATACAAAATACAAAATCTCTCTTAACGTCTAGGTAGGCGAGTCACTGAAAGTCGCTACTGGGCTACCAAAAGAGGCTAGATTGGCATCAATAAATATAACAGCATGCTGAAATAGCAAGACAGTTATAGCATAACGTTACATTTACAACTTTGACGTGTGACACCGGCCGGCTACAGTAGCCTAGGCTACACGCAATATTAGCTGTTCAAAAAAGTTTAAAAACATTATCAACTAACACTTGGCAAATGTTTAGAAAAAAAGACTAAAGTTCCTCCTAACGTTACAATATCCAACTTGAGCTGTCAATATCAACTTGAGCTGCCGGGATGCAGTGTTCATCACATATACTAACGTTAGCGCAATGACACAAGTGATTCAAAACCACGGAAACTAAATGGATCTGTAAATGACGACATTTAAAATGTATAAAATACGGTCCGGAGATACACAGTGTTTAGCAAAAACGGGTTTAGTTAGTGATCTCCTGTGTAGGCTAAAGGTACACAGCTAGCCAGCTACATCCATAGGTGGGTTAATAAGTGATTCTCGATAGCTAACTAGCTAGCGAACTGATAGGCTACACATCAGGCAATCGCTTAATTGTAGCCGTTTTCTGAAGTTACTCTGTTTAGACTACAGTGAAGCATTTCCATTTAAGTATCTAACAGTTACATATCCAGACAATCCAGACTTACTGCGGCAAAACACCTGGTAACTCGCTAGCAGCCGAAGCGGGGACTGGCAATGGAGTATCCCTTAGTTCGAGCTTCCCTTAACAAAATTTAAAAAGGCAAAAAGCGACAAAACAATATAAAAACAGCGGAAACTGTGATCGCTTCACTTTGTCGATCAGTCGCTACCCAAACATTATTCCGTGGCTGTCCCGAAATCAAACTGTAGGCTACGTACAAGTAGTACATTTCCCCCAACGCTGAAGTCAATGTTGACGCTACGCGGTTTAAAATCAGAAAGCTTTAAAACCCTTTAGCAACCGAAGCAAAGACAAGCGTCTCACTCACTCACTCCCTACCCGGCCAGTATCGAAATAGGGAGGAGGAGCAGAGAGGGCGGACAGGGTGGATCCATCGCATCAAGTAGCCTATCAAAAACAGAGTAGAATAGGGGGCTGGGTATGAAACATGATAGAACCAGTTTATCGCCAATTAGAAGCAAGAATGGACAGTATGGACGGTATGTTGGCAATTTTTTGTGACCAATAATTTGGCAATTACTCCTTCTGTAGGTTGTTCTTTCAAAAATATGCAAATATACGATTTCCGACCCACTTCGCGGTGGAAACGAATGAGTTGTTTACTTCTACCTACACCACGTGGAAATAGACTACTGTAGCAACAGCTGACAAAGTGAGTATGAACGGCATGTGTTAAAACTGTTTTCTTAATATAATTCAGGAGCTCGGTTTTTTTTTTTTAAACAATACATTCTCGGTTAAAATAAATAAAAACGTCCACATTCAGGATCATTACATTGAATGAGTTTAGCATGCACTGCAATCATACTAATTTCAGCTCCAAGTCCAGCAGCTTCAACTGTACTGGCTACACTGA
This sequence comes from Synaphobranchus kaupii, assembly GCA_029718625.1. NCBI lineage: Eukaryota > Metazoa > Chordata > Actinopteri > Anguilliformes > Synaphobranchidae > Synaphobranchus > Synaphobranchus kaupii. The sequence goes on from CM056385.1 coordinate 6,607,611, forward strand.
AATTAGTCAGTAAAAACCCTTAGTCTGTGGGGTCTACAGCAAAAAGGATTATACTTTTAACTGTGAGACATCTGCAACAGTTTGAGTTGGGCCTTATCAGTCGGAATAATTCCTTCCTTGGAGTTAGAAATCAACACCTGCACTCCTTAAATCGTAAAAAGAAAAGCAGATATTTTTGGGGTGTGTGTTTGCATTTGTGATGCTTGAAAAATGCCTCAATACAAGTCTAAAATTAAATTAATAATTGTGTCTCCACACCATAATTTTTACTGTATGTGTTTCCCTGTCCCTCACCAAATACATATCCACTCTACACCATGTGATACTTGACGTGTGGAGACCATATGTTAAAGACAATCGTGGCTTTTTCCTGCCCACGGCTCATAAATACCTGTAGCACAAATTGAAAAGATTTCAGATAAAGTATGTCAGATAAAGTATGTTGTTATGACAATGTTGCAATGAGTCCTGACATTGAGTCTGTCAGCATGACTTGTAATGGTACAATATGTGTACATGTCTTTATGCTAGTGTGTTTCCAGGTGACACATGTCATGTATTCTTGTTTATTCCATCTTTGGCTTCCTTTCCTTCCATTTAAGCAATACCACCAGCAGCAGGTGGTGGAAAATGAGTCATTCAGTAAGAATACAGATATCTGAAACAATATTTTCTCTCTATTAGACTGGCATATTCTCCTCTCCTGGAATGGAGAACCAGTCCATTGAGAAATTTTCCATCTGACGCAAAGCACTTTCTCGAGACCTCTATGTGCACAGCATCTTTAATGAAAAGCAGATAGCTTGAAGCTTTGACCGCAAAGGTCACCCGATATGGGATCTCACTTATTAAAGCTGAGGACCCAGGGTCTGTCTGTAAGGACATGGCAGCGCACAGAGGGGAAACTGGATCTGGGACTTGTGGACGTAGCTTTCATCTAGAAGAGAACAGGAGGGAGTGACAATCAGAGAGGCATCATCTTCCACCCCTCAAACTGCCAGGGTTCATGAGCATGTCGAGCTATGCGTTTTGCATTACCTGAGGTGAACTCTCGTTCCCAGTGGGGAAAAAAAATATATATATACCCCCTCCGATTTCAAAATGAACATACATTTTTAAAGATCTTATAGCTGTGGTCAGAATGATGTAAGCATTGCAAATGGTGAATAGCTGCAAAACAAACAAAAAAACAACAACTGGAGAATACATCCAATTCATACACAAATGGAAAATATATTTTAAAAAGATAAATTCAATACTGGTTTGACTTTTTCTAAACAGTTATCATTTAGGTATTTTAGTTACCCTGTGTAATGTTTAAATAGCCCTCGCTAACAACTGACCGCCAATGGTATAAAGCTCCAGGGTAATCTGTCATTCGAGCCCCACCGTTGGGAGTAGGCAGGCGAGGCCATGCACAGGAGGCCAGATAAGCCGCATTTCTGGTGCTACTTTTGACATCTTCGGTTGGTCAGCAAAATTCAGACTTCCAGTTGGCATAACAGCATAGCCTGCAAGAGCCGCGAATGCACTTGTGGCCCTGTGTCTAAATCAGGTGTCCTAGAGACTGAAGCTAACCCAAAGCCATTTACCCGGCTCTCACACTACTTGTGGGGTCAATTGCCCCCCTGCAGTTGTCTATTATTTTGAGGATCCAGTTGTTCCTGCTTCAGGACAGGATGTATGAAGAGGTAGTGGCTCGTGTCTAAATGTCTCTAAACTTAATTTTTTTACAGCATTGGTCAGCTGTGGCCATTTTGTTCGATAGCCAATAAAATGCATGCAATGAATCAAACAGAATGGAGTGTGAACTCTCTTTACTGCACCAGACCCCGAGAATATCTTTCCAGTCTTTACCTCCAACCTCTACAAATTTAAGGCATCTCTTTTTGAAGATTATGTATGAGGTGAATGCAATGGAATACTGATCAGTTTGACTTGCATGGACATGCTTTTGAACATAATTCATCAATCGAGGATTCAATTATAGAAACCAAACACCTTGTATTTCTTCATTCACTTGTTCAGTCAAGTGTTCAGGATTCCATGAAAAGATGCATGTGTGAAACCACCGTATAAGGACAGGCTGATAAGTATTGAAACCAGGAGAACTGGTTTGTGTAATTTTTTGTGTTATTTCAAGTATGCAATGACCCTTTATTCAGGAAATGCAACAATACATTTGGAAAAGCATACAACCTGAAACTGGTTTTAAAGTCAAAGCAAAGATTCAGCAGAATGCTTGTATTTTCTGCACATTTCTGCTTCAACACCATCTCAGTGATTTTTGTTCCTTTTTTCTTTTGTTTCCCCCCCACCCCCCCCTCAGAAAGATGAGAGATCAGGGCTGCATTGTGAGGCGGTCATTGTGTAGAGCCAGGAAGTTCTCCAGACTCTCCTTTCTTTTAGACGAGCGCTGAGATGTGACTGTTACCTGGAGAGTGGGATTCAGAATGGCTGAGCCAATACAGTCAGTTTACGCTCTGAGGAATGGGAGCCAGGGAGCCAATACAGTCAGTTTAGACTCTGAGGAATGGGAGCCAGGCCTTTAACTCAGCTTATCTCCCTGGAATTGCATTGTACCCTTGAAGATGGGAATGTATCTGTCCGTTAAAAAAGGAGCATCAGTGAGCGATGCATGCTTAAAGAGGTCAGTCCTGTTTGTCACAGGCTGAGAGCACAAGAGTAGGGTGACTGTTTCGTCTCTTCCTGGCCTTTCAATAGCATGTGTGTGACTGGATGTTTGTTGGTTGGATACAATGGTTCTCAAGTTAACATCATCAGAGTGTAGTGATAGCTATGTAGCTGCCGGGCCATATGTGTGTATGTGTGCGCATGTGTGTGTGTGTGTGTGTGTGTGTGTGTGTGGTGTGTGAGAGAGAGAGAGTGTGTGTTAGTGTGTGTGTGTCTGCATGCATGTTGTGTAAATGTGTCAGTGTGTGTACAAGCATTATAAGTGTGTATGTGTGATGTGTGTAACTTTCAGCCTGTTCGTGTGTGCATGTATACATGTTTGAGAATGTGTGTGCATGTGTGTGTATGTGTGTGTGTGAGAGAGAGAGAGAGAGTAAGAAAGAGAGAGAGTGTATACTGCTTGCAGTATAGTAAACAAAGGCTCAGGATGAAGGAAAAAAAGCAGAAACATCCGGTGGGAGTGCTCAGGCCATGCTGATAAGGTCTGGGAGCTGAATAGGCCCACAGCACTCTTACTGACAATAGAACAGCCTGAGAACCCAACTGACATTATAAATAACTTCCTTTTAAAATGCAAAGGCATACTGTTCCAAGCCTGGAAATGGAATAGTCCAGCAAATTGACTGGTGCAAAACTACCCCTTATCTACTTTTCACTTTTATTACTTTCTTTCATTTCTTTATATATATACACACACACACACCTCTAGATCTCTATTCATAGTATGAGATGGACGGATATATAATATATTAAAGAACTGTCTGAACAACCAACAATAGTTTGGGCAAAAGGAGGTGACTGATGGGAAAGATACTGTCATTCTGAAAAACGTCAGGACCAGCAGTCAGTGCAGCTGGAAGAAGTGGGTCCTCAGGGATTTAAATGAGGGGCCACTCCCACCACGCCCTGAGGGGCAGCCCACATACAGACATTATGCATTTGTGCTTTAATTACAGTCTGTTCAGGATTATAGCTCAGGGGACCCTTTCAAAGCTCCTTTGAGGGCACCTTGGATTGTTCTTGGTTAAAAAAAAGTTTTTTAAAGGTCTTAAATATCTACAGCTACATGATGACCTTAGCTCCAAATATGCTGAGTGACGGAAGTAAGATATCATTTTTCTAGAAACAGTACACTAGTTTGGCCTTCAAAATACCAAAAGCACATAACAGTAGTGCCAGGAGTCTGTGCAGCATAGATACTGCATATAGAGAAGTCTGAATCCCACAGAAAGGATCTTATCAGTGAACAGCCGTGTGTGACACTATGATCCCCATTGCCACATTTAGATTTCCCATCTCTCTGCGGCTGATGCTTCTTGGCTCCCCTTATGAATGGAAGGATTCACTGAGATTTCCACAGGAAGGAAGCTGCGGTGACGTCGTGGGGGCCGTGGGCCTGGTCTGACATCAGCGTGCTTTCATATCCCAGCATCCCTGACTCACGAGCCTGAGCATTCCGAGGAATTTGGGAAAGTCAGGAAATGGTGTCTGCGTAGCAGGATGGAGGGGGTGGCGGCGGAGGGTGGGGGGTGGGGGGTGGGCTGAGAGGGCTGTTGGCTGGCCGACCAATAAAAGCCTTAAAAGGAAGCAGGCCGCGTTCCTAAACATAGCTGCCAGATCCTCTGTTGTGAAACTCGACACCCTCCCTGAAAAAGAGCCAACCTTCTCCTCCAGAAGAGGGGGCTGCTGCCACAACAGTTGTTTCTTAAAGGCAGATACCAATCAGGAAAAAAACCTCAGAATTAATTGAGTTCAGGGGAAAAGACAGGACAACCTGATAAACAATATATTAAGTAAATGAGGCAAGGTGAACTGGCAGCTATGATAAACAAATTATGCAGGAAATAGAAACCTTTCTCTCTGTTGATGCGGGGGTAATGATGAATGCAAAGCAGGTAGGAGATAATGGGCTCTATTTTCCTGGCAGTGGCGAGCCGTCGCATGGATTTTTATGAGTCTGAGCCCATTTGGTAATTTGGTGACTCGCTGTGTACCAAAGTGGGAGGAGAGGCGCTGTTGGGGGTGTGTCGGTGCAGAACAAGCAGCACACTGCAATTTTGGTGCAGCTGATTGCAAATTTGCAATTCGCACCTCGTCGCCCCACCTGCTCAGACCAGGGCTGTGTCTGAATCAACACCCTTCCATACTGTTGAGTAGCTTATTGAGTACACTGGATGAGCAACCCTTATGGAAAAAGAATATGCTGCAGTATATTGTAAATATATCAAAATTATCTTCACAATATATTTAAAATATACTGCAGTATATTACATTTCCATATGGGAAGTTGTTAAGTAGGTGATATTTTAAAATCCCAAGATAATATACTTATTTCTGGGGTTTCACTGAGGGTGCGTCCCAATAGTAGAAAAATGCATTCATTCATTTTATTTATTGGATACCCACTTTGCTTTTAATTATTGAAATTTGCAACATGTTATTTATATGTATTTATTTATGTCCATATTGGCTACATGTTGTAAACATGTCTTAAGTCATGGGATCTATTATATATCAACAATTTTTTGAAAATGTTGAAATTGGATGTGCTTTTTGTTGACTATACTTTTGACTTGCCGCTCATTGTAAAATGTACAAATCTCATATTACGAACCACTTTGCCTCACTTTGCATTCACATGCCCTGGCAGTTCAGAGATTATATATTTAAAGCTGTCTCACAGTAATTCATTATGCACGAAACATAGTTTAAAATCAAACCACCTTACAGATGTTAATTTGCACTCAAGTAAATTTTGCTAAAATAAAGCTGAGGTTCAAAATCTTTTATATCTTTCAACCCCCATGGACTTAGTCTTAGGCAACGACAAAAAAAAAGTGTGGTCTGAAACAGAGGACATCACAAACAAACTGTGATTGAACAAGCTTCTTTCATCTGTAGAAACGGGTTTTGTGCGCGCAGAAGCGGCTTACGTAGCTCAGGGGTATAGGACCTCATCACCTGGCCGATATTTTTAAAACAAAGCGCAAAAAGAGGAGAGGATGCGAGCAAACAAAGGCGAGCAAACGCACTGCTCATCAACTTTCAAGTAATCACATGTTCCTCGCAATGTTATTCAGTAGGATCAGAGACATGTGATTACCATGTTGGATACCGATAGCACCGTCTCTTGTGATATTCACAGGAATTTCATTCTTTGATTTCTGCACATGTTTTAATGAATGCGCTGCCTAAGAGCCAATCTAGGTCACAATGAATGTGCCGCTGCTCTTCTCTGGTGCCAAACTGACAATCGACTTGCCGAGGAGGCTCTTCCTCTTTCTTTCAAAAATACAATGTTTAGGCCTACAGAGCAGAGGCCACATAACTGATCCAGACATAGCAATCATACTTGTTTATAAGATGCTTAAAATTCATTACTGAGGGCACGCAGACCATCATCTTAAACCATCAGCTCAATACTGTTTGAGATGTCAATTACAGTACTAAAGAAACAGGATGTTTAGTCTGTGAACCCACAAGGTTGGATCTTGCGAGGTCTCAAGATGCTCTGGCCTCACCCTCCGGGAGCAGCGCTTACTGTAGCAGCGGTAGGCTTACACACTGGACATTCTCAGAGGACACAAGTGTTTCCCAGTTCAAACGGTTGCTTTCATCTGAGACCCTCCTCCAGTGAGTGGGCGGTTTATACTGCACTTCATATTCCAGGCTATAATGGCGAAGTCTGGCATATATTAAACCCTTCTCTTCCTTGTTTGAAGCACAAACAGGTTGCACACAGCACCACAGTGCATTGTTCATTTTGCTTTATTTCTTTATTAGTGTTATTTTGTACCGCCTGCATTTGCCTTCCGTGCCTGTTGGGATCACCCTGTAATTTATTCACAAGAAAGAAATTGTGATTATCATACTGGATACATGTTTAAGCATTGCTCCGATTTCCCTCTGAAAACATTAAACCTGTACTGCACTTGGCACGGTGACGAGACCTACTCCGCCAGTTCTGTTTGAGTGACCTGCCAGCCAGCTGTGGGAGACTTCCTGCCGCATGTATGCTTTTAAGAAAGCACCTTGTTAGTCCTTGTGTGAACCTGCTGGTTCCACACAGATCCGGGGAGTGGGAGGAACGCGCCATCTGGATTAAATTATACCAACTGGACCAGTGCCATTAACACGTCAATCAAACAACATCTTTCAGAATCAGAACCTGGGGGGAACTTAAGTCTGAATGAAGTGAGCTTGCTTTTGAACATTGTCTGTCGCTTTTGTCTTTGGCAATGCAGCACGTATGGAATTGTAATTTACTTAAAAGGTCACTCTTAAGTCGGTGAGAAGGAATACTGTACACACATACTCTACAAACAGACAGACAGACAGACAGACAGACACACACACACACACACACACACACAGACTCACAATAAAACAATTTAGAATTGCCAAGAGAAAACTCCCATGGTCTCCTTAACATTAACATTAATTACGATTGGTTGTTTTTACCAAAAAAGTTACAGCTCTCCTTCCTCAATAAATAAGTCATTTTAATTCAGTGGTTATGGAAACAATTGAAAAGCAGGGCTGATGGCATTACAATAGCAGCTCATGGCAGAATTAATTGCCTCGTGACTCTCCCCGTTTCTTTGTTTCTTAGGAGTATAAATAGACATGTATATATATACATTGAGAGCATTTTACTCACGATCAAACAGAAGGTTTCCATTTTGTTATCAGAGATCAAAGGGAGGGAAGAATCAGAAAAGTTAGTCACACGCTCTTTTCAGCTCAGACCTGCTGCAAATGGGTTAAGTCCCCTTTTAAGCTTAGTAAAAGGAGAATTAGGAGTGATTTGATAGAGGCTTTTAAATTCATAAAAGGGAATAAAGTTGAGTTCTGTTAGTAGAATGAGGGGGCATAGATGGAAATTAGCAAAAGGTAAATTCCGCACAGACATTAGGAAGTACTTCTTCACACAGAGAGTAGTCACTGTATGGAATAGCTTGCCAGGTTATGTAGTAGAGGCAGAAACTCTGGGTATTTTCAAGACCAGGCTTGATATGGTGCTGGATACTATCTAGATTGTTATACCACCTATGGTACTTTTAGCTATTCTAGGAATAACAAGGAGGCCTGCGCCCTGCGAAGAGAGTTCGTGAGGGATTATAAGGGAAAAGTAAATCACTTAAATATAAGGGGGCAAGCCCATGTAAGACGCTTAAATGCAAATGCAACTTTCTATTCAATAAAATTGTAAAAATCAACCAAAAAAAAAAAAAAGTAGAAGCCATCAAACTTGCTGAAATGCATTATACTCTATTTTTTGATACATCGTAAAATGTTCTGTGTTCAATCCACTCCGATAGTGTACATTTGATCTCTCTTTGGTTCATACACTCCTTTAAAGTTCAATTTAGTTCAGTTTACTATGCAAAATGTGCTTTTCTCTTTTAAAAAGCTAGTTAAATATCTTATTCATGCATGGAAAAGAAAGATCATCTATTATCTTGAAATTACTTACATATTCTGGAAATCTAGATTCACATAACATAACATAACTTAATGATGAGAACAGGCCATTCCGCCCAACAATGCTCACCATCTTCCTACCACTAAAGGGTACCTATAGAGCCTTTTCCTATCATGCTCCTCTCCTATGGAACAAATTGCCTGCTATGTTCAGGGTGCAGACACTATCAGTTTATTTAAAGCTAGGCTTAAAACCCATCTTTTTAGTCTGTCCTATAGTTGAGGGGCAGGAGTGGGTGGCTGGCATTAGCTATAGAGTCTCTGGTGGACTGAGCAGTCAGTGCTGTCACTGGATCATTATTGGTAGTGCTGTGTTAAGCTGGACCGGTCATGGTCTGGTGGTGACTGTCTCAAGCCTGCCCTCATGGCTGTATTGGCCCCTGCCTCTGTTTAGCCCTTAGCTATGCTGCCATAGCCTTATTCTGCCGGGCTTTCCTTATCGCAGCAGGCACCTCTGTCTCTCCTGCTCTGCTTGTTCTGCTACCATCTGAACCCCCTAACAATGTTTTTTCTTTTTTCCTCTTCCCTGCTCTGGGCACCTGCCCGGAGCTCTAGCCCAACTTTCCCGAGTTTCCCGAGCCCTTCCCCCGCCCCCCTCCTGGCCCGGAGCTCCAGCCCAAGACCAGCTAGGCGCCCCCCACCTGCCACTGCTGATCTCTACATGACGGAGTATGAATACCTCCCTATGAAATAATCAACCCATAGGCCAGTGGAGGATGGGCATCCCCCCAATAGCCGGGTTCCTCTCGAGATTTCTTCCCATCGGGGAGTTTTTTCTCGCCACAGTATGAGGGTTTTCTTTCCCTACTAGAGAGTTTTTACCTCTGCTATCTGGGGGCTTAGAGCTGGCTTAGAGCTGGCATTTCCCATTTCCCCTTTCCTCCCCTTTCTGTTCTGTAAAGCGTCTTTGTGACAGTCGTCTGTGAAAAGCGCTATATAAATAAAATTGAAGTGAATTGAATTGAATTTGGCCCAACCCAGGAAAAAAGGCAAATACAATTGGTTTAAAAAGGACAGAGTGAGGTTAATGACACCTGTTTGTATGTGATGTTGATTTGTAGTTACTAGGGTGTTACAGTGCCCACTCTCCCGTGAACGTCTGTTTTAATGCCGTTGGTCATAAATCATGCGCTACATCCAACAAATCATACAAATCAACGAACTTATTTTGTTGTCATGTGATTCGGTCAGAAAGGACGTTCCTGAGTTGCGGCTGGGCCCTGTAATCTGGAAATCACAGGTTGGAATCAGGGCCATGTCATTAGCTGAATGTGACCTGGAGTCTATGGCTGCAGAACTCAGTTCCTTTCAACTGACAAAGGGTCGGGTGGATTTAAGAATAGTCTCAGGTTAGTGTTGCATTAGGGTCTGCCAAAAAAGCCCCAGGTTACCGGTTGGCTTGAGTAAGAGACCTGAGGTGTGGACAACAATCATTGGCACATGGACGAGAGCACTGGAGGAGCGCATGATCTTCAGTGCTCCTTGTACGGGCCCCAGTAGGCAACTTGAGAGGCAGAAATGCCAATTCCGAATTGGGGAGATTAAAAAAGGTTTAAGTACTAATGGCAAGATATTTAGTAGTGTTCTTGAAGAAGGAGCTCAGGAGGATGCGGTGGAAGGATGTGTTATTTTTACTCTGACATGCAGCAGTAGGGATGGACACCTGGCCCCAGGTGGTGCTTTGATGTGTGATGGATGGCACGTCTGGACAGGTAGTGTGAAGAATGGCCTCAAACACCCCCGTCTGTGCGCTTCTCGCACCAGTCCCCAACGCACACCTTCGCACGCCACACTGCGCAAAGATTCCTCAGTGCGGCCGCTGCCGAGGAAAATCTGCTCTCCGACACTTCGGCAACCTGTTTCTGACATAACAGTACGCGTAATTGCTTTCATTAGCCCATATTTTCACTGCGGAATATCCCAGCAATATGAACGCTAAATAAATAAGGCCGGTCCAGTTAAAATAAACCTGTTGATTTTTATTCAGTGCACGGGTCTTTTTATTCATCGGATAGGCCAGGGCTGACCAGCACAAATCCGGAACCAGCAAGAATAGCAGGAACAAACTGGAACATTACTGACAACTCATCCTTCTTGAACAGAACTAGACTCAAAATAAGAGTGGCACAACAGACATCTATAAAAATAATATCATGGGAATGAATAGGTTAGACTATATTTTACTTATCCCCATTTTGGAAATTAACAGTTCTACCAGCAGCCTACAGATAAAAATGCTTTTAAATGTTTAGTTAATATATATATAAAAATACAGAAATATAATGTAGCAATGCGTAGTTACTACAGGGGTCATCAACATCGGTGATGTTATTCTCAGATTCGCATTTCCATGCGTCTGTGCATCTTGGCCCGTAAAGCTAGCTTGAAAAGCATATACTGTGCAGAGTAAGCTAGAAAACAAATGGACACCCTGAGGAGCAGTGTACTAAGCCTGGGGAAGAAAGGCCAATGATTGTAAACCATTTTCCATACTATACTGAACTGGTGAAAAAAGTGCATGAGCGTGCCAGATGTGTCAAACACTAAGGAGTCATGGATCCTGGTTCTCATTTGGAACAAATAAATAACCCCATCAAAAAGGCTTGTGGAGTCTTGCGAATTGAAAGCAGGCATGGGTATCAGGCATAAAAAGACCCCATGAAACATTAGCTGTTCAAATGTGTTCCATCTTTTAAAAAAGCCCACAAGGGTTTATTCAGTAAAGCTGTGTATTAGACAAGAGAGGGAATGAGGGGGGAGTTATTAAAATGTTTAAAGATTTTCATCTCCTTTTGAACTCCGGGAAAAGAGATTTTGTTTGAACAGACCATTCACTGATTGTATATCCAATCAGATCGAAACAGTGCTGTTGGAACAACTGCATCTTTCTTTCATCAGTAGAAGCAGGCCGCAGTGCTAACCCATTCCAGTCCGCTCTTCCTTTGTGTCCCTCTAATGTAAAGGTTTTTTACAGACACTTTGTTTTATGTTTTTCTTTCTGAATGCGATTGCACTGTCTGCTGGCAAACTTTTCAATTTATTTCAAATGTGTGGGATGTCAGAGATCCAGGGTGCTCTTTAAAACCATACAGTTGTTATGGCAGACTGGACAACACGTGAAAAAGTAAAGATATATAAATACTTGCAGATGCTTGCTGCTAAGCAAAGCCCATAGCGAGCCGATACTATACAATCTCTGATATACGTGTGATTAGTAAATGAAAGGTTTTTTGCAAGAGGAACAGTGTCATCTGAAATTGTATTCCTATCATATGAAGTAGATCTCAGTTCCATGTTTGTGTTGGTAATGAGTCTAAACGCTTTGGAAATGACTGAACTACATATCAGCTGATACCACGATGATGCAAAGAAATGTCTGCATTCCTGCATTAGCTTGTGTGCTTGTCTTATGAGCAGGGCCTTGACACCTAGACCCAACATGCGCACATACACACACACACACACACACACACACACACACACACACACACACACACACACACACACACATAGACTCTCTCTCTCTCTCTCTCTCTCTCTCTCTCTCTCTCTCTCTCTCTCTCACTGTATAGGGAACTGTTAAGACTGATGTATATCAAATGCCTCCAGTGAATATCATGTCGTATGCTTCTCTGTGTATCTGTGATTATAAAACCATCCTTAATGTTCTGCTGATCTCGCTCCCTTCTTTCTCTCTCTGGTGATTGGGGGCAAATATTTGAAGTCCTAAGGGGACAAGCTATTCCGGGTCAGGGGTCAGACAGTCCTCCAGAGACCCAGATGCCACAAATAGAAAACAGCAGGCTCTGGCTCTGTATCTCGGGTACGATGTCCGGAGTTAAGGCATGACGCAGATTTAACGCACCCAAGGGAGCTCTGTGGTGTGTATAAGGGGATTGTGGTACTGTGGACTCTTTGAACAACAGCTCTCTAAGCCTCTTTTCCTGCCAATCAATTGGCATTAAATATGATTATTACCATGGCTGCTGGTGTCTCCCTCCATTCTGGAGTGGCTTTCCCAAAGCATGTCGTTGCGAAAAGTATGTCGTGAAAGGTGTCATGGAGATATACTTGCCATTCACGCCACTTTCCCAAAAGTGCTCTTAACTCAAAGAGATCGTGAAATGTGTCGCGAGTTCAAGACAACATTGGACTAGTCGTGAAATCTCAAATTTCACTAGTCATGAAATGTGTCGCGAGATGCGGTACTAGGTGCAAGTCCCACCTCTGCAGACAGAGGCCGCTAATCAACGCGATAGATACAACAACAACTTAATCTAGAGCAGGTGTAATCAATTATCCAATCATAGGGTTCATAAGGACTTATTGTGACCTGCGCTGACATGTACATTGTACATTCACAATAGGCAAAATTATTTCAATAAATGGATCCTATCAGTTTGCCAAAAGCATAGATAGTTAAGACATGTAAAACATGCCAACACATTGTTTCTCTTTGAACTTACACATTAATCATGTCGCTATGAAAATGGTTAAATAAAATGTGATATGGCACGTCTAACTTTTTCATTATGCATGTCTAAATTGTGTCTACGTGCAGACCGGATTTCACTTGTCAAAGCAATGGCTTGTAGTGAAATAGATCCACATTAATCAACACATCGTTTCTCTTTGGACTTAATCACGTATGAAAATGGTTAAATAAAATGTCATATGGCACGTCTATGTTGTAGACGCCTTTTAGCCGGGCTAAAAGAGATCGTAGATATGATTAAGCGGCTCTTTAGATGATCTAATAGACGTCTAGTGCTCAATATTAGATTACTTTGTTTTTCTTTCGTTGCTTGTGTAACGAAAGAGGTTCTGGCAGGGCTCGAACCACTGAACTTCAGGGGGAGAGGGCACCGCACTAAACACTGCGCCAATGATTAATTCATTGTAAGTGGCGGAGTTAGGCTGCCTGACGAGCCTATTATTTACTTATTATATTTATTTTTCTTTCTAGTCTTTTTTGTCAGTTAGGTTTGTTCAGATTTAAAATGAAAAGCAAAGAAAAAAAATATTCAAAGATGATCATAACTCTACAATGCTTTTGGGAAAGCGGCTGATAACGATGTGTGATGCTTTCTGTGGTGTGAATCGGCTTTTCTACATCAACCTGTCGGGTCTGTGTTACTCAAAGTTTGTCGTGAAAGTGTGTCTTGAAATATTCAGTCCACGATATACTTTGGGAAAGAGTCGTGAAAATGTCAAGACATGTCTTCAAAAAGATTGTGAAGTGTGTCGTCAATTCTGAAGACACATCGGAATCGGGAAAGCCACCCCTGTACAGTACGGAAGCCATCCCTAGCTGAGCCCCGTGGTGTGCCCACTTCAGACATAAGGCAAATCAGCAAGGCTGAAGCTGCTTTGTGCTGGAAGTGCAGTACAGTTTTTAAACTGGTTGCAGGTTCAATTCCAAGGTTAGTCATTATGGTACCCTCCTGCGAGCTGCTAAGCTTAAACTGCTTCACTACATGTGGATGACACGTGAAACCTGAGCTCTTGTAAGCTACCCTGCATAAGTTCGCCTGCTGAGCAAATAAATCAAGTAAAATGATTAGGCTGTCAGACATAAAAACAGGAGAGAGGAAAAATGAGCTGTAGTAGGCAGCATTGATCTAACACAGGCTAACACAGGGTAGGTCTATATGAGAAACATGTATCGTTTGTTGCCGTTTACAAATAAAAAGAGGACAGAGGAAATAATGAGCTGTACTAGGCAGCATTGACCTCAGCTCAGACAGTCTAACGGGGTAGGTCTGCATGCAAAGCAAGTATCGCATGCTGTAGCTTATTGGGGTAAGATGCGGGGGAAGGAAAAAACATGAACATTTCAACCGTTGGCCTTCTTCAGTGCATGTCCAATTCTCACAATTTGAAAAAGTGGAGGATGCAGTCACGATATGTTCTTCAGGGGCTCACACAGGATATGGAGATGCAGGGGCATGGCAGTTGAGCGCGCACGTTTTGCAGGCGCTGTCCTCGGGGGTGCAAACCCGAGGGGCGTGCCAGTCGGGGCGGCCGGCAGGGGGCCTTTGTAGCACGCAGACGTACCAGAGCGTCTCTCATTTCCCACAGGGATGCACAAACAGATGTGACCTCTGGAAGGCACGTCACCCGCCATGAAGAGTGCCGAGGAACACAGGGGCCCCGGGGGGAGGTGGGAATGGCCCTCCCACGGAAACCAGCAACACTGATAAAGGAGATAGTCTGCTATCCGTCACGTAAACAAGGAGCGAATTTAGCCCCAATATTTATTTTTTTATTTTTCAACTTACTGTCTTATAGGAGGCCTGTTGGAAGAACCCCTGTTTATATGCGCACCCACCCCCAACCCCCCACCTTCAAATGCCTCTAATGTGGGAGCAGCCCCCTTTGAGAGAATTCCTCAGACTGTCTTGAGACAGAAACTTCAAGGCTCATTGAACGCAAAGAGCAACTCCAGAACTTCAAAAGAAAAGTTGAAAAGAAAAAAAGGGACACAAAGTAAAAGAAAAATCGCACATCCTTACCATCTTGACTTATTGTTGCTTATAGAGGCCTAATTCCCCCCACACCTTCAGTCCTACCATCTATCAGAGGGACGAGTACAATCGGTTTCATAAAGTAAAATGTGCCTCAAGCATGATAGTGTCTCCACACACCCGTTGCTACGGTAATTGCCATTGGTGTTGATTGAGGAGTAAGGTGCTCCCAGATTGGCCATAGCCTAACAATGCTTTCAGCAGCTCATAAGCAGTAGACTAGAGTGCTGAAATCCAATACACAGTAAACCTTCCAGTGATTTCAACTTTAACAAAGAATATATATGTATTTATATCCATAGAGTTCAATAGGAAAATGAGTCAGGAGAAACAACCCTTCAAGTGATCCATCCATATCTACTGCATATCTGGCAGCAGAGTGATGGCTTGAGACTTGTTTGATACCGCAGACCCTTGATGACTTACAAACATTTAGCCAACCATGGGTTCCATGCTATTCTCCTGTAATTTACAGCTAAATCTAGTCCCACCCCCCAATTCCCATAGTGATCCATTCAAATGCAGAGAGGTTATAGTATCGTTGAGTACCTGAAAATAAGATATCAAGAGTCTTTTGATATCCTTTCATACCCAGTCAAGATAGCCTCACCTGTTTACCTGTTGAATGTTCCAAACAGGTGTTTTTTGAACTTCCCAGTCTTTTTTTTTCCCCTGTCCCAACTTTTTTGGAATTGGGGTTTGTATATGGGGGACAGCGGAGGAGCCGGGGGAGGATGGTTGAAGAAGGGAGGAGAGTGCTGGAGCATGGTTTCTGACAGAGAGCTTTTGTCCATTGAGTACCTGGCTCTCTCTCCACGTTTTTCACTGCCACCCCCCGCCTTCTAGCCCAGGGCCCCTCTGGGCTCTGGGGTCGCGTCCAAAGTGCTCTTGTCCTCGGTTCTTATCATACCGTCTCACAGACAAAGACACGTCCTCCCACTCCACCCTGGCACACAACACAGGTGCTGTTGCATAATCTCTATGACTAAAGAAAAACAACAGAGACATTTGGAGTAGCTATAATGTAGCTTCAACAGTTTGCCGTGACTGTTGCTGCCGCTTATCGAACAGAAGTGTCCGAATGCCATAAACGGGGAACGTTTCCACGGTTTCTGTGTGAGCAATGTTGGAGCGGTGCGAGCCTGTGGGCTGTGATTACAACGTGACAGGAAGAGCTGAGTCTATTTTTTTGGTGGAGAGGATCGAAATGGAAAGTGCCTGAGTGCGCTGTTACGCAGCACCCAAAAATGATAGGAAGTGAGCACAATCCCATGTAAAACACTAAGCTTTTATCTGGATGACAATAATCTGTGGGAGAACCGAGAGGCATCTCACCACAAAAAGCTATTTCCTTATCCCCAAAATAACTATTTTTCGTGAACCGTGCCTGGGACGTCAGGTTTGATTTCGGGCAGGAAGAGTGCAGGTTGCACCTGTGCCCCATTATCATGAAGCCACCACAAAGGGACTTATATAACATATTCTATTCTGAGAAGTCTTCTGAACACATCAAATAGTCACTGTCTTTAACTGGCGTGCATCATCGTAACCAGTGTTCATTCACTGAAAGGATTCTCAAAATCCAGCTCAAGTTAAACAGTAATGGTACCATATAACAGGGCCTCAAACTGGAAACATTTCAGACCAAACATTAACAATCCTATAGGGAGTAGCGCATGTAATTTCATGGAGAGAGCACAAGCAGTTTATGCGCCATCCAAGCCAACGCACATGGCTTGCTACTGCAGTGGATCTCAGCCCTCAGCTCAGATGTCTTCCATGTGGCTTATTTCAAGGTGATCTTAACAAGACACAAAGATGTGTCCATATGCGAGTGATTCAGTCCTTTGGCAAACAAAAGCCTTTAAAGTCCTAACACTTCATTGTAAAATATAGGCACTAAACCGCTGTATATTATATCATATCTCAGACTTAGGGGGCTTTGTACTTGAGTTTTTTTTTTTGCTTGGCTTATTATTTTACTGCATGTAAGGGCATTTACAGCTTACAGACTGCAGTGTCTGAGCCTTTGTTTGATCAGCTCTGTACTGTTGCAATAGGCAGAAGCAGCTGGAGACGGTCTGAAAACTGTACAATAGCAGGGCCCATGCAGGCCTTTGTCAGCACTGACCTTTCAAGTGCGGTCCTTAAGGCATGCATTTCCAGGGCATTTAAACTCTCCTTATTTACATCAAACAATTTTCAGATGAAATAATTGCCTGCCTGCACCTGTGACTTTGCCGCCGATGTCTCCCCGCCCTCGGCTGGCTGTGATGAACTGAAATAGAATCTTCATGGCTTTTACGAATCTGCCTCACCGTTTAGAATTTAATTCAGATTTTGTCATGCTGGCAATCCGTCTCTCTTGCCAGCGCCTGCCGGCGCTGCTGTGACACGCCACTTGGGTGATGGCAGAGTGGCGTCGTGTGGCGGCTTGTTGGCCATGGTGTGGTTGTGTACTTGTTTGTATGTGCGCGTGTGTGTGTGTCACCTGAGATGCATCAGCTCCAACCTCCTGGTGAAGTGGACTATGGCTGCCTCTGAGAACATGTTTTCAGACAACTCCTGTTCTTGACCCTTCAGTTGTCTCCGATCAAACCACACAAAAAAACACAGTTCTGTCAGGACAACTCAACGTATCGAATATATGAATGAATATACAATTGTTTTGGTTTGGCGCTGAATGGATCTGCTCTATGTCCTTGAAGTTCACGGTACCAGTGTGCACTACCTATCAAACAGGGAGCACGACACATCTCCCCTACTAAACAGGAGATATATCAACCCCCCCCAGTACATAGAGCAGATCCAAACAACAGGTGGAAGCTGTGGAAGGGGTGGTGGAGGGTGAGCAGCTAGGTTTTCTACAGCACCAGCAGCAGTAGATCATACAAGCGCAGCGGCAGCAATAAGCACCCCAGGAGAGGTCCGACTCTCGCTTTTAAAAAGGGGCGCTCCGTTAGTGATGTGTGCATGTGATTGGTTGAGGACGACAACATGTGTATTTGCTTGTCGGCTGCAGCAAGAGTTTCCTGACAGAACTTTGCTCCATGCGCGATTGAACATGTATCTTTTCAGAGGAAAGAAAATGATGCAACAACCCGAATAGAATTTACAACATCATTTATTTTCACAGAGCTAAGCCCATTTTTTTCTGCTGAGAATAAGAAATACCCCTTGATACTATTTGATCTTGGTGAGGAGAGATTGGGTAGCGCAGTCATACGCTATGCTACAGAGTCAGACGCTGCTCTGTCCTTCCCCACTTGCAACTGACGAGGACGTGGTGTCAGAGGTCACCTGGAGCTCCGCAGAAGCTTGAGTGAATCTCACACGTGGGCTAGCAGCCGCACTCATTGACACATGATCGCATGAAACAGTTTTGCTCTAGCTCCCTCTTTCCGCAGTTCTCTATCTGCATTTCCGCACCCCCCCCCCCCCCCCCCCCCCCCAACCCAATATATCCCCACATGCAGGTCGTGCTGTTTCTGTGTGCTCTGGGTCTGTCGGGGCCCTTTTACAAACACTGAGCAGTTCAAAGCGAGCCACCACACGTTACCTATCAATCAAAATGTCAAAGTGCAAGTCTTTTAAGAAAGTACCCTATTTCCTCTGGTCTGTGCCACCCCCTCAATGTGTTTTTTTAAACATTTTCTTTTTACAATCTTTGTTCATTTCCATTTAAAAAAAGGAGAAAAACTTTTTTGATACACATGGGAGCAAACTGCAAAAGCCGTGACATTAATCTTAGTCAGTAAAGAAAAAGGGAGGCATGGCCCGTGGGTGGCCTGCTGTCTGCTTTTGATGTCGGCCAAATTATGTGACTTTCAACTTGATATACAAACTGTGTGCGCACTTGCATGTGTGTGCATGTGCGGGTGTGTGTGTGTGTGTGTGTGTATGTGGTGGTTTTGTGTGTGTCTGTGTACGAGTGTTTTCAAGGTTTGGGTGGGGGGGGGAGTGTAAGCATTAGCACTGTTTTTGTTCTATATTTATTACAATCTAATGGGCATTTATATGTGACCATGGATCTCTCATCTATCATTTTTCACTTTTTGTTAATGTGCAATTACCCTTTTGGAAGACAATGTATTACAGTGAGTATGTGCATGAGAAGATGGCATTAAATAGTTAATATTTGTTGCAAGAAGGACACAAATTAACCTGCCCAACTGCTACATCTACACTGCAAATCCTAAATATTTTTAAAAGCTGAAAATGTGCTTATTGTGGTTTCGTTGTTGCTGTTGTTTTTGCTGCTGTTGTACCAGGCCTACTCACAAATCTACAAAGTCACAAAAAATATATATTTTTATCAACATCAGTAAAGTGCGTGACTAACACACTGGTGTAATAATTCTGCTTCGAAGAACATTCATAATAAATGACAGCCTGACCGGAGTACAGGAATTGTATTAAGCTATTTGAAGGTCAAGACGACGTTCCATTATTGATGCCGTTACAACAGTGCCACCTATAGGGGATTTATAGTACTGGGGCCCCACTGACACATCTACGTAGGACATTGTAGTTGTTGACCAAAAAGCCCTGCTAAATCGGCCTGTACTGACAGTCCAATGTGGGATTGCTGTAGTTGCCCTATTGAATCACCCTATATCAGGACAACATCTTTCATTGCTAATGCTGGTTGTGAGTTCAGATGTGGCCAAAGTAACTGACAACCTGTGATGTCAACAGAGAATATGGACTAAACAGAGAATATCAATCATGTAACACCGATATGATAGTACTTCATTTACGAGTTTTTTGTCTATGCTTCTTTACATAACCAGTGCTGAATGTACAGTTGAAGTCGGAAGTTTACATACACTTAGGTTGAAGTCATTAAAACTAATTTTTAACCACTCCACAGATTTCATGTTAGCAAACTATAGTGTTGGTAGTAAGTCAGTTAGGACATCTACTTTGTGCATGACACAAGTAATTTTTCCAACAATTGTTTACAGACCGATTATTTCACTTTTAATTCACTATATCACAATTCCAGTGGGTCAGAAGTTTACATACACTAAGTTGACTGTGCCTTTAAACAGCTTGGAAAATTACAGAAAATTATGTCATGGCTTTAGAAACTTCTGATAGGCTAATTGACATTATTTGAGTCAATTGGAGGTGTACCTGTGGATCTAGTTTAAGGCCTACCTTCAAACTCAGTGCCTCTTTGCTTGACATCATGGGAAAATAAAAAGAAATCAGCCAAGACCTCAGAAGGAAAATTGTGGACCTCCACAAGTCTGGTTCATCCTTGGGAGAAATTTCCAAATGCCTGAAGGTACCACGTTCGTCTGTACAAACAATAGTATGCAAGTATAAACACCATGGGACCATGCAGCCATCATACCACTCAGGAAGGAGACACATTCTGTCTCCTAGAGATGAACGTACTTTGGTGCGAAAAGTGCAAATCAATCCCAGAACAACAGCAAAGGACCTTGTGAAGATGCTGGAGGGAACAGGTACAAAAGTATCTATATCCACAGTAAAATGAGTCCTATATCGACATAACCTGAAAGGCTGCTCAGCAAGGAAGAAGCCACTACTCCAAAACCGCCATAAAAAAAGCCTACAGTTTGCAACTGCACATGGGGACAAAGATCTTACTTTTTGGAGAAATGTCCTCTGGTCTGATGAAACAAAAATGTTTGGCCATAATGACCATCGTTATGTTTGGAGGAAAAAGGGTGAGGCTTGCAAACCGAAGAACACCATCCCAACCATGAAGCATGGGGGTGGCAGCATCATGTTGTGGGGGTGCACAGGCAACTGAAAAAGCATGTGCGAGCAAGAAGGCCTACTAACCAGTTACACCAGTTCTGTCAGGAGGAATGGGCCAAAATTCCAGCAACTTATTGTGAGAAGATTGTGGAAGGCTACCCGAAACGTTTGACCCAAGTTAAACAATTTAAAGGCAATGCTACCAAATACTAACAGTGTATGTAAACTTCTGACCCACTGGGAATGTGATGAAAGAAATAAAAGCTGAAATAAATCATTCTCTCTACTCTGACATTTCGCATTCTTAAAATAAAGTTGTGATCCTAACTGACCTAAAACAGGGAATGTTTACTAAGATTAAATGTCAGGAATTGTGAAAAACTGAGTTTAAATGGATTTGGCTAAGGTGTATGTAAACTTTGGACTTCAACTGTAGCATCTTTCTAGGAGTAACATATAAGAAGACCAGTATCTCAGTTGCTCTAGTATATCTAAGTCATGTAATTCTACAAATTTCAGATGTGCCTTTATCAACATCTAGCCCCAAGAGGCTGTTTAATACATACTACGTGCTTTGGTGACACTAAAAGTAATCTCCATCTTTCAATTTGATTAATGCAAGGGGACCCTCAGCTCCACAAGGTTAGCGGTTGTTGCTGTTAGTCTGATGGCGGGCATTTTTCATTCCCTAATTGCCTGCTGTATTCATTGTGAAGTGGCTAACTTCCACTCCGGAGGTGGATCAGCTGCAGTGTCAATAAGGAGATTTTCATCTTGCACTGTGGCTTTCATACGATGAATGTTCAGTCACAAACAAAAAACAATTAGTCATAGCTTGTGGGCATTTTAAAGGAAAAAACCTCAGTGACTCCAAATTGATTTCCTTGCCTGGATGGTCTGATAACAAATGACAGGGGCACATAAACGGGGACCCGTGGCGATTGGTGAATTAGAAGTGTATTATCCTCCTCTTATTATTGACTGCCCTGAATAAAGGTAGGCCACGGCAGTTGGAAAACACGGTTAATCGCATCCTTTCCTGTCGACAGCAGTAAGAAGATGAATTGAAAAAAGAAAGAAGGGAGATAAAAGAAAAAAGATTCCCTCCCCCCAACGTTGACGCCCCCTCCTCAAAGTGTTACCATAGCTCAGCACATCCGCATGCTCAGTCTGCGGGGCTCTGGCCCAGGTTTAACACACACCATCTGGACTGGAGACGGAGAAAGCAGCCCAGGACTTCACACCACCTCCGTGGACGTCGCATCCTGTTTTTGTGAGGCGTCACCTTGAACAGTGAGGCCCAGGGGAGGGGGGGGGGGGGGGGTGAGACCACTCTAAAGCCGATACTGTGGATTTTGGGATGCTGTGAGAAGAATATTGGGCATAGAGCGAGTCATCTTCCCATGATGTTCACCCCTTCTCCCCCACTGCTCCCCATCCCACAGACAGCCCAGTGGACCTATCACAGAGCAATGACTCTGTCTTCACACACACAAAGAGTTTGTTTCACACAAACTTCTCTCCACTAATTGTTAGGAGTGTGTTATGTGCCGGTACAGGGATCTACTACCTACGTTCTCAATGTTGCCATATATCAACAAAAGCAGGTCATTGCAATCCACAAATACATACATACAGAAGGAAGTTTCCAGTCGTTAAAATAACTAATAATGTTGAATAATGAGTATTCTCCATTGCATGCAAGTGCAGAGTAGCATGGCGGAGATTTTAATGAATCCCCAGAGACACAATAAAGGCAATATTCTGAATGCACTCAATGGTGCTGCTGTGGAGGAAAGCAATGGAATATCCGCCTACGCAAAATGTAAATATTATTAACTACTCAACTGATTTCATCTTTTATAGATGCAGAATTTGGAGGTTTTTTTTTTTTTTTTTGTAAATGTACATGAGACATTAATCCAGTGATCTATCTGTTCATGTAAAATAAACCACCGCAACTCGGAAAAATGCTCCAAGGGAGATTCCACCTCATTTGAAATCCCGACATAAACCGCAATCTGCGCCTCTCATTATGTTTGGGGTGGTGAAGTCATTGCCCTTGAAGCACAAAGTCTGAGTGACAGCCCGACCACACAGGCTCATGGTTCTTGTAAAGCTGGGCCTCCGGCTTTGACCCTTGACCAGGAGGGGCCCACAACCAACGGGACAGCGATGGGAATAAGCCCAGCCATAGGCCGCTTTATTCCATTTATTTTATTGTGTTTATTGTTTTGTTAATACATGTATTGTACTGTGATTTTGTTGTGGTTTGTTGTGTTGTATTGTAGTGACTGGAAAGCACTTTGGCTCAACTCCTGTTCTTTTAAATGTGCTATATAAATAAAAGTGACTTAACTTGACTTAATACTGTGTGCTGCGGTCACACATTTCCAGAGCTATTCAGCCTCTGGTCACCTGACGCTCTCAGAAAAGGAGGAATGGGCTTCTTTATCGAAGGTGGCAAGGCCATACGGAGGAGGTGATGAAAGCGGCGGGCTGCTGGCGGGTGGATAAGCGTGAGCCATGCTTCTTAACTGTCGTGATTGACCTGGGTGACTGCACTTACCTCATGGTGACTGAGAGGGGTTAGGGTTAGAGGGCGGGGCACAGGCAAGCAGCCCATCTCACAGCACTGGGCCTCTGAACTGTCCCGGGGGATAGATCAGTCCACTGGGTGTCCCCTGTCCCTGTGACATCCGATGATAAGCGACGTGGATCACAGAAGCCCATCTCCAGGTCCCCATTGCTGTGGCTGACTTTGCTGACCCCCAACATGTACTTCATTGTGCCTCTTGGAGCAGGTTGATCCCTTTCACATTTCAACAGAAAGTACATCCCCACACACACAAGCGCACACATGACTGCTGTGAGATATCAACTGTTCCCAATGCTTTACTTCCTGCCTGATTCAGAAAGCTAGTTCAATGCTTTTCTGAATTGTTCAACAATACCACAATGTCTACAATGACCACTGGCTGCAGCACCCGCTCTTCAGATGAGAGAGAAGCCTCCCACGTCTCACACAGCCATCGAGTTTAACGGCGCTGTGCACAGCCAGTGACCCTGGCACCATGAGCAATCCTGCCCACAGGAGAAGGTAGCTCACAACAATACAAAAATCACTAAATTCAAAAAATAATGGGTCTTTTGTGTGCTGAGGTTTTTCCTATATTTTTCCCATAATATACATGCTTGAGCCAGCTGGGCTAGAAGTGGGCTGGAGTGCATGTAGATCTAGAAATGTAGCAGAATATATACATTTCCACAGATTCCGCAACGGTGAGCACAAGGAAGTACGCTTCAGGCAGGAACCTATAAGGCAGGGGATGGGTGGGGTGGGGGTTTAGCTAGAGGATTAAAATATAGAATATGTTTTAACATCAGAGTAATGGCATCCTGTGTTTCTGAGCTGTCGATCTGACAGAGAAGGCTAGAAGTCTCTCTCTCTCTCCCTCACTCTGTTGTTCTTTATCTCTCTCTAAATAAAATTTTTAATTATAAATGCTTTATTGGCATGAAATATAAAAAAAATGCATATTGTTAATAAGCGCTGTTTGTATAATAGTTAAAAGAAAAAAGTGGTGATAATAATCATCGAGCATTATAAAAATAATATAACTTGCAATAATAGTATTATTAAAAATAATTGTCAAATAATTGTCAATTAACAAGCTCTCTCTCTCTCACACACACAAACACACACACACACACACACACACACACACACACACACACACACACACACACTCCCCCATTTAAGATCCGCTGAAGCAGGAAGCCATATCACACCCTAATTGAGTTACACTAAAGAGCTCTGGGTTGCAGTCTCTCTGTGAAATGTGAAATGGGATGGAAAGAAAACTAAACTAAAAGAAAACACAGCAACCAGTCGCCTTGTCGATACGATGTGTTAATTGTTCCATACTGCTCATGCACTCAGTATTATGTGCTCATTTGAAAATAGCCAATAACGATGAGGTTGATGGTGAATCTGCTGCTACTTTAGTAAATGGACATTCACCTCATGTACAGTCACTGACGCTTCACAAAAACATTGACTATATTAAACGCATCACAGCCACTCTAAGAGGGAAAATGAACAGAAAGGGGGGAAAGACTAAAAGCGTGTATTCTGGAGGAGAGCAGAAGACTGTTGAATGTGTGTCTGACAGTTGCGCGTCTGCCCAACAGAGTGCTCTCTGCTGGAGGTCTGACGTCAGGGGAGAGAAGAGCCACCTTCTCGTCCTCCGTCCATCAGTCACGGCAAATGACTCTGAGAGGCCAGGGTATCTCCATTAAAGCTATGGGAACAAGCTCAACGCACTCCAAATGGCACCGTTAACTACAAATATACACACACACCACTACAACACGTGTGCTATTTTATAGTATTATTCTGTTTATCTCACCATTAACCAGATGATTAACTTGATTGCCTCTTCCCTATAGGAGAGGTGTTAACACAGCTCAATGGGAACTACAACTCTGGTTGTTTGATGGTCGCACAAGTACCTATAACAGCTATTGCACAGCTAGAGCTATTTTCTTCAGATACCTTATTGCGCAGATAGTGGGCTAATTGGGAATTAATCAATATGAATGGGACTTAATGCTGTTTTTAGCCTTCGCTAACTGTGGAAGTGTTGCCATGACCCACCTAATAGCTTCCTGTAGGTGAAAATAAAGCTTGATTAAGCAAAAGATGCGGAATGTGATCAATAGACCTTGTTTGGACGACGGCTAATTTAATAGGCCCGCTGCAGCTACTTCCGCGGCAGGAGATCTGATGCTAAACACATTACCTCGCCATTTACATTAGACCGCGCAGCTGAATGCTAAACAGCCTCGCCGCCCGGTCCATCCGTCTCCGTGGGAAATGAGAAATAGATTCCGTCTGACAGAGACACACCAGTTAAATGGACGAGATCCAAAACAGCCCTGACAGGCCTCTATGAAGGACCATATCTATCAATCTGTTGCAGTCGGACGTCTCAGGGCATATCGGAGTGACAAATATTTCAGTTCCCGGGGAAATATATTATTTTGTTCCCGGGAAAATATATTATTTTCCGATGCAGAGCAACGGATATCTAACTTGCATATTTCTCCAACGCCTCTTTAATATTCAGTATTCAAATGTAGCCTACACTTGGCTGTACATATTTACTGCATTTTATTTTTGAAACAGAGTACTCATTGAGAATGTCGGAAACATTATAGAGTATTTAATATATATTCATCTGTGAACATGTATGAAGTGCATGAAGGGGGTGAAGGAAGGCTTTGGTCATCATCTGGCCTCTGAACTCAGAGACAGAGTGGTTCATGCTGCCACCTACTGGCTCAATAGAGAACAACAGAAAGGTAATTTCCTATTCCTATCTAATAACATCATCACCAGAAGAAAATACAAAAACAAAATTAATCTTCTTTTAATATTTTGAGCCGGGGTGGGAGGGGGATGTAGACTACCACTTCCTGAGGAGATGATTGATAGCTGGAGACAGACAACCTGTCTTCATCTCATTAGTGTGAGATAAACGAGGAAAGTGGTGGAACGGGGGTGGAGTTGGGTGGAGTGGGATGAGCATCATAAAGCCCCCCTGTGTCCCCCTGAAGACAGGGCAAGAAGGATTCCTTGGTATCGTTAACCCAGCAGAGTGTACAGGGTGGCTGTATGTGTGTGTGTGTGTGTGTGTGTGTGTGTGTGTGTGTGTGTGTGTGTGTGTGTGTGTGAGAGAGAGAGACAGAGATGGATCCACAGAGCAATTCAGTGCACGAGGCTGCCCTTCTGTGAAAACCACAGCAGTGCCCTGCAGCACTAACCTAGAAATCCCCAGCCAGCCAATGCAACAGTAGCATGACTGGCATGACACAGCTTACATTTACATCTGCTGTTTACATTGCCTTTTAAAGCTTCACAAAAAAACTAAAAGAAGAAGAAACCTCCTTTCAGTCTCTTTCTCTCTCACAAAATAGTGTCTGCACAACACCCGGCTAGTCACATGTCACATAGTGAAAGAACGCTTCAGCCACTGGTTTGCCAGATGAACCAAAAACTTGATTACAACACAAGAGAATGCTGGGTAATAGCACGTAGTCATCTATCCCTCAGTTCTAGAAGTGGCTGCAAATTCACCTGAGGCAATCACCCTGCTCCACCCCCCACCACCTGTGTGAGGGTGCTGGGAATTCTAGGATATCTGTGTTGTACCAACACAGTCTCCCAATCACTGTTTGAGTTTCATCGTGTCATTTAGAGTTTAATCGTCTGGCAAATGAATCGAAACTTCACAACTATAAAGAGGCGCAGGAGGACAGAGACAGAATGCATTGACTCTGACTGCAGCAGCAGGCTCAGTCTACTAAAGCTGTGGATCTTTAATACCATGAGAATGTGACTAATGGACGGTCTTTCGGCGCAGTTCATTCAAGGACAGGCTGGGCGTGCAGTACATCACAGCCACATTAGTGGAACTTTCCTCCATGTTACATTTATTTCTGTCTGTCAGGATACTTTGTTGCTGGTGCTTGCAGAATTGCACAGCTGTCACCAAACTGGCTGACCAGTGACATCCCCGATTACAATTCACAGATCCACAATAACATGGGGAACCTGGTGTTGTTTTTCCAGGGAGTATTGAATCTCCTAGATTGTTAATTTCACTTTGTGCTTTAACAATGTGAAGAGGGGAACCAGCAGTCTGTCTGATGTTAACCCTTGTGTGGTGTTCATGTTTTCGTTATTCATCCAGTGTTCGCGGGTCTGTTGGACCCACAACATTATTGGGTTTTTAAAACAATGAAGGCATAACAATTTATGTAAAATTACTTACAGATATTGACTTTATCAACAGAATATATGGTCAATATTGACCATTTACCTCTGCTAGATCACATTTATCAATAAATGTGCTATTAATTTTTTCATATTTTGTGATAATAAATGTAGGAATAAATGGTAGGAATAAATCATGTTTATGTTGAACAAATATAAATGAAACAAGGTTTTCCTCACTATTGATGTTTATTGCTTTGAACTGAACAAATTGGAATGACAAATCTTCAACACAAATTCATGCCGGTCTACACACCACATGAGGGTGAGGAGAGATTATTTTTGCCATACTGATCGATTCTTGTAAGGAGCCACACATGCTAAGCTATTTATTTGTTGTGTCCCTCCCCCAATTTGCAGCTGGGGTAGAGTGTGAGAAAATATAGATAATAATTTTTGTTTCATTTTTACTATGTTTATTTGTTTTCACCTACAATTTATACACTTGTATGACCATCGGGTCCAGTGGACTCAAACACCACATGTGTAATTTAAATGTGTGTGTGTGTGTGTGTGGGGGGGGGGGGGGTACACAGTGTGCACTCACTGTTCTTTTACATGTTCATCACAGAAAATGAGCCAAGGCCAATTAATTGTATCATTTTTCTTTTAGTAATCATTGAAAACGAGTCCCACAGACC
This sequence comes from Synaphobranchus kaupii, assembly GCA_029718625.1. Lineage (NCBI taxonomy): Eukaryota > Metazoa > Chordata > Actinopteri > Anguilliformes > Synaphobranchidae > Synaphobranchus > Synaphobranchus kaupii. The sequence goes on from CM056385.1 coordinate 6,635,534, forward strand.
TGAACACCACACAAGGGTTAAGGGGCACAAAAGAGGTAAGCTGTGTACACTTGCCTTGATCTATTTACTTTACACTGTGTACTTTGTCTTCTCCAGATCTCACCCCATAATGTCAGATGACAGAGACTGTGTTCCTCTTCACTGTTGAGACAGTTACAGAAAGCTCACAGTAAACAGGATCAGAGATAAAAATCACTCAATCTGCCTCTTTAGTGCAGCAATTTAATGGCCACTGAAAGCTATTAGTTTCTGCTATTCCAGGTCCACATGTTTTAAATATTTAATTAGGCTTCATAAGTAACATTGCCACCCCAAAACAAGGTCTAATGGAATTACAATACTGTATGTTCCACACAATTTAAATATAAAAAAACAATTTATTGGTCAAAGCTATGATCATAAGAGCAAAAACAGGGAGAGAACAGTGTAGCAGACATTTGAGCCATCTGTCATCAGATATTGTCTAAAATATGATTGTATATGACAAACTATTTAGGGTGGGGGTTCTAGATGTTAGCACATCTGCCAGTTGAAAGGAATTAATATAACCCTGTGGACTGTGGGTCTCCTGGACTATGAGGGGGTGCTGCGGCTATAGAGACTGAAGATGACCTTTCACCTCCCCTGACCCTGACAAAATGAAGATAAAGAAAGCTTTTTCCTTAACAGAGGCATTCAGACTTTAGAGAATGTGGGCTCAAAAACAATTATTAACCTTCACATAACCTAAGAAGACATGACCTTATGAACAACCTTATTTTGGAATGTCTACAAAGCACTTTTTGTACCTGCAGCTATACAGAAAATTGCTGGATAAATAAAGTTATTACTAGCATTATGTAATTGTTGTATGTTGAAAAGTGATGGATTACATAATACAAAAATCAGTACCAAAGCAGCAATAATTGACATATTTTGCAATATCTACTTACTATTCAATACATCTATTAATAAAAATGGCAATATATTGTTTCAAGTAACAGTTTCATAATGTGACAAAAAGTCAGTGTGAGGTCTTGATGTAATTGGAATATGTATACAATAGACAAAATTCTTAACTATTAATAGAACAGCCATCCACTGTGATATAAAGGTGTATATCTGGAAATATTAGATCTCCATATACGGACAATATGTTTTTGTTGCACAAGAGTCAGATCACTGCCTCTCTCTCCTCGTGTCTGGTATCTTTTCAATCTAATCACTCAGATCAGGACAAGCACGGCTTTCTTTGCGGAGCTTTGTCTTGATGAGATGCAGGCGAGGCCGTGGCGGTCCTGATGAGAATCCTCCGGGCCAGCAGTCGTCACGGAGACGCATCCGCCACTCGCATCCCTTAGCATCTTAAGAGAAGTGCTGCTGGTTCCCTTGACCACCAGTCCTTCTCACTCCTGACAACTGTGGGTTCTGAGGAGGTGCCTGATGTTTTGCTGCATTTAGAGAAGCTAATCTACCAAGTTTGTCTGATAACAGATTAAATAATGTGATAAGACACGGCAATCAATTTTCTCTTCCAGAGAATAAGAAATAGTGCAGCCAGAGTAAAATTTGGGAATACATCACACAGCTGTCATGTTTCATATACTGTAAATGTGATTATTTAAAGCTACGTTGGTTATTGAAAAATAGATTTGATCCAAGCTTTGATGTTTACCCATTTTGCTTGAGGAAATTTTATAAAACACTCAACTCCCCATAATTCATTAATTGTACAAAAGTTCATAAAGATGTACATCTGTCAGCATGCATAATTCACTGAATTATAATTCACAAAATGTATGATTTATATTGTTCTGCTTTATACAATTACAAAAAACAATATAATCTTCCAACCTTTATGCAGCAGCATAAAGAAGAGAAGAGAACAGAGAGTCTTTTCAGTCTGCATAGACATAACCTTCATCAGCAATCAATTAACAACTCAATCAAGCATATTTATTCAAAGAAACCCAGCCCACACAATGTGAGCTAGAACAATGTATCTCCACCACTGATACTCTAACCTTTCACTTTCACTCTGCATTGAACAGTCCATTGGGACATGTGTAACATTGGAGAACATGTAGTCCTCAACCATGCCGACTGTGGCTGGGAGTCCCACAAAAGCATCAGGTGACTTCATGAAAATTGACAAGCCTGTTATAATATGTTAATATGACACATTATTTGTCTATATTTTACTAATGTGCCACCGTTCTTCTCAATGCCCAGTAAGGGAATGGTGTTGGAAATTAGCTCTGGCCATAATCAACATAACATCAATGTTTAATTGTGCTTATCCCGAAGAAATAAACGATTAAACTAAACGAGAACAATTTAGCACTCCACACTGTGGAGTAAAATTGGTCTTAGTTCACAAATAAAAAGCATGGCGTTCACAATAAACAAAGTCTGTTTATTAAATTCTTATTTCCCTAGTTTTATGATCATTAATAATTTAAACATTTAAACATAGAACTGGAAAAGCTGATGGGGCTGCAGCTGTGCTGTGATGGGAGCTGTGCAGCCATAATGCAGAATCACAACAGTACAAATTTAACATTCCTGGCTTCGCTGAACACAAAGAGATAAAAGAGGAATCCCAGGGAGCCATGTTCTTATCAGCTCAAAGTGACAATCCACTTCACAAGGGAAGAAACTGGGTTTGAAGAAGGGGTAGAGAAATCATTTCTTAAATAGGCACCTGTGAGTTAGAGAACATGAAAGGGTCCATGCACAACGGATCAAAATGTAATTCGCTGTTCCAAACTATGACGTCTGAACTTACAACACCACCTAAAAACAGAGAGGTGTTCCTTTGCCAGTCTCTCTTGGGAGATCAAGTAGAGACACCTGCAACTGGACTTCGTTAGGAGGCATCAATGATGTCATAAAGGACTGGATAACACCCAGAACAATACAAATTAAACTAATGATGTCATATTTAAGGTGACATCAAGAACAATGATGAGGAATAACATAAACATAATACCACTTACAGTGAGTGTCATAAATAGCTATGGATAATTATTATATCATGAACTACTAGTTACAGTATATCCGTGATTATGCTTAATGTTCAGTACAACTAGTGAGCAACATCGTAAGTAAAACTTTGAATAACTAAGGTGAATGCCTCATCAATCATCGTGTTAAGCAGCACCTTTTTGGAGGGGTACCATCCTGCAACTTAAATAAATACACAGTGTGAGCAGGACCTCCTGAAACACGACAGCTACAACTTGTCATGGTTATTTGCAGCCTTTGCTTTTCTAAGTTTTTGGTTTCCTTTTTGGCGTCGTCAGGACGCTCTATCGGATTTTTTCCGCCTCCGTTCCGGTATTCGTATCTTGCCCGACAATTATTCCCTTCACCTGTTTTGCGTTTCCTGCCGGCTATAAATACCTCAGGACTTCCGCATTTCCGCACTTCGAGATTGTCTTTGCTATGTTGACATACGAAGTCGGTAAGGTATAGGAATTTCGGTCGCTGCATTTCTGGTTCGTACGAATAGGAAACGCAGCAAGTCCGGTTATAACATTTAGGATTAGATTGGTTTTCACTTTCCTTTCCAATCTTTCTTTATCCTTTATTCTTTTCACCTGTTGCCAGTTGTGTTCAGCTCTTTTGCCACAAGAGCTTTGGCTAACAGTTCTTTTCTATTCTTTTCCTTCACTCGTTTTATCAAGTTTTGTTTTGTTTCATCACCTCTTGTTACACCTAATTGTTTAGTCCGTGAGGTTCTTTTGTTAGTTATTCTCGCTGTTTATCGAGATCGCCTCAGTTTTTGGAGGTTGCTTTGTTTTGCCTTGTGCTAGTGAAGTTTTACTCCCGATCCTGTGTTATCTCAGTCCTGATGCGGCTACTTCCGCGTTTTGTGGCGTATCTCTCTATATACGCTTTGAGAAATCCTTATCGGTCGCGTTTGGTTCTCCGAACTTTACACTCCCCCTCACACAACTCAGACTGACTGACTGATGCTCTCAGGTTGTGAAGGAGATATACTTGAGAAAGAACAGCAATTGAAACGTAAATTTACCTTACAGTTGAAAGCATTTCAAGTATTTTAAAATTAAACTAACTGGTCAAACACCACTGTTGACAAAGCCAGTGGATAAGGACAAATGTTTTTCTCAGATGTCAGAGAATTTATTTTGGCATAGTTTAACCTTAGTAACTCGGTAGTGGAAGCAGAGAGCCTTAGATTGTGAGACCAGGTTAGAAACAGTGCCACATGGATTACAGACTACAGTGAAATGGTGCTTTTATGGTTATTGACTACATTTCCTTCTGAGACCCGTCAGAAAAAGTTCAAGTATTTTAATTTTTTTGATATATTTAAATTTGATATATCTCTCAAAAACAGAGATGAAGAGAAACCAACAGTGCTCTAGATCACACTCATCAGCCATGCCCTGTCATGTAAACTAGGCACAGTAGGGTCATGATAGAGCTGAAAAAAATTTAAATGTATGGTGCCAGGTACAGGCACTTGCTGCCCACAGAATGAGATGTCCCTCTAAATTTCTGCAGGGCAGCAAATAGATGGGGGGCTAAAATCTCAGTTAATACATTATCCATACTGACAGCTAAGATGCAATAAGTTGTTGAGAGGCAGCGCCCCCATGTTTGAATAAGCTCAGTGGTGACCAGCCCAAAAGGAGTCCTGGAAGCCAATAAAGAGCTAGACAATTGGGAAGCACATGTACAAAATCAGTTCTGAATAATCTGAGAAATATAATTAGAACCATCATTGGACAGATCCCAGAGATATGTTCACTTATAAATGGAAGTTACTGATATGGTATCACTCATTGACACGTCAAGTCTGTCTGTCTGCCTTGACTGCCTGTCTACAAATGACTCATTAATCACACATAAAGATTATTGAGAAAACCAAAGAGTCATCATTGGGTCATCCTCAGACGGGCCTCCCATCTACGTCTCCAGCCAACCCGATCTTCCATGCATCCAGCGATCTCCCCAGTAGTTTCCGCTCCCACATCCTTCTTGAGTATGTCCACGAACGTTGGTGTGGGCCGCCCCCGTGACCGTCGCCCGCGCCCTGGGCTTGGCTCCCACAAGACCAGCTTACTGGCTGGAAGCTCTCGATGTCTGTGGCAGTGTCCAGCCAGCCTCATTCTCCTAGCTGCTATTTTCTCACTTAGCCTTGGCCGTCCTCCGTACAGACGCATGTTGTTAACGTGCACATTCTGGTCGATGTTTAGTGCCGCACGCAGCATTCTTGTGTAGCACCCATCCAGAGACTCCTGCAGGGAGGGCTTTAGGGTCCAGCATTCACAGCCATATAGAAGAACGGCCTCTACGGTGGCATCAAAGAAGTGGAGCTTGGCTTCGCGGGAGAGGTTGGATTTCCATACACTAGCCATGCCGTTTAGAGCCTTCCATGCGAGCGCCTTCCTCACTCTTAGGTCCTGCTCCGTTGAGTTGACCCAGGAGCCCAGGTACTTGAAAGAGTGGATTTGGGGAAAGGATGATATCCTGAAATATCACCGGGTAATGTCCTAAATAGCAAAGACAGCTACTACAGTGGATACTGTGCATAATCGCATTCGCTGATTTCAGTATACTTTCAACAGCAGACAGTACATGAAAGACTATGGAACATTCCCAGATCTTACAGTGACCCGATTCATATTATCAGTAAGGGCAAGTAATTGTACGTTCATTTTTAGTAGTGTAAGGGCTCAAATTGGCTCAACCAGTCGAGGGATGATGATTCAAGCCAGTCCTTCAATTCAGCATTGTGTGGGTGGTCTTCATTCAACTGCTGCTGAAGTAAGAAGGGAGACTGTGGAGAAACCTAAGATCTCTAGCTGGTCTCACTCACCAAACTCAGTCATCATCAGTCTGGGAAAACAGGTCCTGTAGTACTGGACAATATTGTGTGCCACAAAGGGAGTGTAAACCTCTCCCTTCTCAGTGTGACATGGGTTTTGTAGCCCTTTATTTTTACTGAATGACAGTTGCATTACATTGCCAACATTTAGCAGACACTCTCATCCAGGGCAACGTGAAGAGCTTACATTGTTTTACATACAATTCATTTATAAAGCTGGATATTTCCTGATCAATTGAGGTTGAGTGCATGAACTAGGAATCAAACCTACATCCTGAGAATTGTAAGCCCAGTCCACTAACGATTATGCTACAATGCCACCTTGTTAGTCAATCTCTTTAGTTGTAAGTTTATGAGAAATTAAATTAAACTGTTCATGCAGTGCTACCCAACAAGTAATACATAGTATTAATTCCTGGAAATTCCAAAGAAAGGAAAATTTTTGTAACTACCTGTAGGCTATATAATCGCGATAGCCAAAACTACATTATATTCTCATAGGGAAAATAACACAGTCTTAAGCTATCAGGTAAAAGTCAACTTATTAGGATCAACTGATGATGACTTTTCAACAGATACCAGAGATGTTGCTTTGTTTTAACGATTCCAACAAACCTCCCTTTCCTGGGCCCTGGGAAGATAAGGTAGGTACGCCGCTGTTCCTACTTAGATGATTTGTAAAGTAGATATGGATGGATCACTTTAAGGGTTGTTTCTCCTCATTCATTTTCCTATTGAACTCTATGGAAAAATAAGTCAGGAAAAATAACCCTTCAAGTGATCCATCCATATCTACTTCATATCTGGCAGCAGAGTGATGGTTTGAGGCTTGTTTGATATCGCAGACCCTTACAGCCATTTAGCCAAATGTGGGTTCCATACTATTCCTGTGTAATTTACAGCTTAATCTAGTCCTACCCCCCAATTCCCATAGAGATCCATTCAAATGCAGAGATGTTATAGTATCGCTTGTAAGAGTACCTGAAAATAAGATATCAAGAGTCTTTTGATATCCTTTTATACCCAGTCATGATAGCATCACCTGTTTACCTGTGGAATGTTCCAACAATCTTTGAATATCCCAGTCTTTTTTTTGCCCCTGTCCCCTGTCTTTTTTGGAACGTGTTGCAGGCATCATTAAATATAAAGGTAAAACCTTAAATATATTTTCTTTGTACTGTTTTCAATTAAATATACAGTACATAAAATAGAATTTACAAATCACTGCTTTCTGCTTTTATGTGCATTTTACATACTGTCCCAAATTTTGGATTTGGGGTTTGTAGAATAGAAAGCTGTATGTAAATGAGGTGCTCGCAGTTGGCCACATAGGTCTTTATCGCAACACGGATTGCTGTTCTATGTACATTACCTAAAGACTGAGCCAGTTGCTGGCATTAACACTTGATGCAGTCTTTAGGGCCACAACCATCCCTGGGCCACACACTTGAGATTTTAAGTGATGGTTGTGATTTATGTTGGAGCAATTTGGGCCACAACAACATTCTTGTTCAGGGCCACTAAACCTCTAGTGCTGGCTTTGCTTAAAGAGGATATCACTGCAAGTGATTGAGAAAAGTAATTCAGTAAAGTAAGTAAATCTGAATGAGTAATTCACAATGCAACTAAGCGTGTGAGTGAGGGAGTTATGAGTAAGTGAGTGACGGACTGGTGAATGAGTGGTGAGCAAATGTCTGACTGATGAGCGAGGGAGTGTTGAGTGTTTGAATGAGTGAGTGAGCAAGTGTGAATGAGTGACTGAAGAATTAGAGAGTGATTGGCTGGTAAGTGATTGGGTGATGAAGGTCCAAGTGAATGAGTGAGGCAGTGAGCAAGTGAACAAATGACTGTGTGAGCGACTTATGAGTGAGTGTGTAAGTGATGCATGACTGTGTGAGCGACTTATGAGCGAGTGTGTAAGTGATGAATGACTGAGTGAGTGACTTATGAGTGAGTGTGTAAGTGATGCATGAATGAGTGAGCGACTTATGAGTGTGTAAGTGATGAATGACTGAGTGAGTGATTTATGAGTGAGTGTGTAAGTGATGAATGACTGAGTGAGTGATTTATTAGTGAGTGTGTAAGTGATGAATGACTGAGTGAGCGACTTGTGACTGTATGTGTAAGTGATGAATGACTGAGTGAGTGATTTATGAGTGAGTGTGTAAGTGATGAATGACTGAGTGAGCGACTTGTGACTGTGTGTGTAAGTGATGAATGACTGAGTGAGTGACTTATGAGTGAGTGTGTAAGTGATGAATGACTGAGTGAGCGACTTGTGACTGTGTGTGTAAGTGATGAATGACTGAGTGAGTGACTTATGAGTGAGTGTGTAAGTGATGAATGACTGAGTGAGCAACTTATGAGTGAGTGTGTAAGTGATGAATGACTGAGTGAGCGACATATGAGTGAGTGTGTAAGTGATGAATGACTGAGTGAGTGACTTATGAGTGAGTGTGTAAGTGATGAATGACTGAGTGAGCGATGTATGAGTGAGTGTGTAAGTGATGAATGACTGAGTGAGCGACTTATGAGTGAGTGTGTAAGTGATGAATGACTGAGTGAGCGATCTATTGCTGTGCGGCTCTAACATTAACACGGCCAGTATTTTTTAATTATATATAATACATATTTATCACTGATGTCATTTAATTTCAAACTTTATTTTGATCTTAATGTAAGTTCATTCATTTGTCACAAAATAAATGACACATTTATTTGAGAGTAATTATTTATAAATATGTGTGAAACCCAAATCAACCACAGAGAAATTATTAAGCCCAACCCTTACAAGTATTAAACAATAAATGCCCAATATTGTGTATTTCGCATATACCAACATATTAGTGCAGTGTTCCATTATGTTATTATGACTGATAGAAAGACCTTCACCATAGGAAAAGTGCTCTTTGTGTGTTGACTATTCATTTTGCTCCTAAGAGAACACAGTAATTGTTTTCCAGAGGTGAGCACTGAAATGGTATGAATTGGTCGAATTTAGGTATATACTCAGGATGGCCATCATAAAGTTGAGATGCCAGTTATTATCTTAAGAGAACATATAGGCAACTGCATCGGATGCATTGGCAAATCTGACATGTTTAAAATGGGCAATAGCATTGCTTGAGCAAAAACAATAAAACAACCAAGACAATCTTGGACTTCTGTAGTTGCAGGAAATATGCAATGGGGGGCAGTGTAGAGTAAACTAGTGTTGTGTACACAAATGATCACTAGAGGGCGCTAATGACCTCAATATCATAAGCAACTGACCACAGCTAAACTACAGCATATTCACAATTTTAGCTGCTACTGATAACAGTACTTTAACATTGATAAACAATTATTATGTTTGATAGTTACAATATATGTGTATCACTGCCAATTTATTGATACAGTTCAAAATTGTTTTTAAATCACAGAGAAATACAATTGTCATTTTTAGCCCACAGCTGTAGTAATAAATCTCTCATTGATGGTACTGTGTTATTTTGTGATTGAATTGTGATGTGATATACAGGCAGATATATACAGGCAGATAATGTGCATACATCCGCCCTCCACAATTATTGGCACCCCTGGTAAAGATGAGTAAAGATGTTTTTTTTTTGGTGAATTAGCTTAATCTCACACTGAAAAAATAAGAAAAATCCAACCTTTAATTGAAGCAAATTTATCCCTCATCAAGAAATAATTATTTTTTAACAAAACCACGTGTGCCACAATTATTGCCACCCCTAGACATTCGGATGAACAAAATGTAACTGAAGCATTTTTTCCATTTATATTTTACTGTTTAAAGTTGATCAGAGTGTTTAGGAACTTTCAACCAGTAATCCATGACTTCCTGTTTCACTGAGGTATAAATATGAGGGGACACTGAGGACATATTCCATTATTCATACATCAACATGGGAAAGATAAGAGAACACACAAATCAAATGAGGGAAAAGTGTGTTGAGCTTCATAAGTCAGGGAATGGCTATTTAAAAAAATAGCTACTCACCCATATCTACCCTTAGGGCAGGGGTTCCCAAACCGGTCCTGGAGTACCCCTGTGTATGCTGGTTTTTGTTGCAACCACAGTTGCAATCCCAGAATTTTAACAAGCTGTTAATTTTTCTTAATTAGGTGCTTGTCATGTTTGGAGGAATTATACACCCTCTTAAGCCACATTATATCAGAAATAGCTATGGATGCCATGTAGAATAAACACACCATGTTCACATTGTGTTTATTGTGCTATATTATTTTAAAAAGATAAGAAAATTATTTAACAGATCAATTTAAAGACTGATTTGAATCAATAGGCTCCTAATTGATGAAAGTGTGGACACATGGCCACTAAAACTAACCATTTGGTAGATAATGAAGAATTCAAACACAAAGCAAATGATAACAAGCCAAACCTGCATTGTGTTAATAAGCTTAAAGAAATAATTGAGTTAAACACATGTGTTCAACAACCTAATTAGGAGCCTATTGATTCACTTCACTCTTTAATTTGAGTGAAAATACATTATTTTGTAACCTCTTTTTATGTAATTGTTGCAATATAGTACAATAAGCACAACGTGGGGAGTTTGTTCTACATGGCATGCATAGCTATTTCTGACATAATGTGTCTTAAGAGGGCAAATAATTCCTCCAAACATGAAAAGCACCTAATTAAGAAAAATTAACAGCTTGTTAAAATTCTGGGATTGCAACTGTGGTTGCAACGAAAACCAGCATACACAGGAGTACTCCAGGACCGGTTTGGGAACCCCTGCCTTAGGGCAATACTTAAAAAGTTCAAAAAAACTGTGTGCCAGTATTTGTAAAGATAGCTGTTTTTCTCACTGCTCTGCTGCTGCACGCATACGTATTATGGTTGCTTTATTGCAGTAATATTTATGTTACTAGTTTGCCAACTGAAAAGAACTTTATGAAAATTGTTTCTTCTTTGTGTTTGCTACAAATATTTCCATCCCAGATTTTTCTGAATAAGCCAGCAAATGAAATGGATATTAATGACGATGTTATAACTAATTTATCATTCATATAGTAGGTGAAAGATTACAGTTTTTCCTCAGGACAGGATCAGGTGATGGTGCATTTCAATTTCCTAGGTATGATATTGCATCAATTCACAATATATGGGCAAATACACAAATGATTTCCACTTTCAGATACTGTAATGCATTACATTTCACATAATTGTAATGTATTACAGTATCTGAAAGTGGAAATCTTTTGTATATTTGCCCATATATTGTAATGTATTCTATATGGGCAAATATAGAAATTATGTTCAGATATTGTAATACATTACAATGCTGTGAAATATAATTGTCATATTTTCAAAAACAGTCCACATATACAATATATTACAGTATTTTCCATTTCCACAAAGACATATTGAGTATGGAGGATTATTCAGCCCAAAATGAAAATGAAAATAAAAAATGAAAATGTAAAACATTTACCATTTTCATTTACCGTTTTTATTTTTGTTTTTCATTTTCAAGCTGTATGTAAATGAGGGTGCGGCCCTCCTATCAATAAAAGCAAGCAGGGTTGGGTGCAGTGGCACTTAATGAACACTAGGGGGAGCCATAGCATAAGGGAATGGGTAACGACACTAGACTCCCAAAATGCTCTCAGGGCACTCGTAAGTTTAATGGATGAAATTATTAAGAATCTGAGCAGTGTTATAAAGTAGGCTATTCTTGTTTTAAAACAAAAACAATACTACATCATGTCACACTGACCAATCAACAAAGGTGTCACCCACGGCAGAAGAAAGCAAGACACATTTTGGACAATGAATATGAATTAATACCGTTTCTGTCATAAAACAAGAATAGCCTACTTTATAACACTGCTCAGATTCTTAATCATTTCATCCATTAAAACTTACGAGTGCTCTGAGAGCATTTTGGAGTCTTGTGTCAAAGTGTCAAGCAACCCATTCCCCTATGCTATGGCTCCTAGTGTTCGTTAAGTGCCACTGCAGTGCCACGGCCCAACCTGCTTGTTTTATTTATGGATAGGATCACCCTGATCCAGATTCAGACTTTTCAAGATTACCAGATCCTGAATACCAGTGCTTTAATCCTACCTATCACCACCTATTGGATATGAAGAACAGCACAAGGAAAACACACAGTATAGCAATTTAGAGCCATTTATTAAGGATATAACGATTCATTTTTTTTTTTTAAGTACATACCACTTGCTTAAAATCATAATGGAATTGCACTCAAAAATAAGGAATCTAATAGGGTAACAACAACAAAAAGTTCACGGTTCCTCTTCATTAAAAGGCAGCTGCAGAGCAGCAGGATTATCAAGGCGTGCTTTGAGGGGCTGAATCCAAAGTCTGGTTTTAGTTCCACAGCCAACACTCCCTCACAGATGTGCTACAACAATGCCCATGGAAGAACAAGGTGTGCCATTAAGCGCCTAAACGGGGTATTGAAGAGGCGCTTTGTATGTCTAAACTATCTGCGAGTGGAACCAGTGAGCATGTAGCATAATACTGTCTTGTATTGTGCTACACAATATCACTACCTGCCTCAGTGTCCCCCTTATTATCATTATTATCTTCCCCATAATATTGTTCATAACACTCCCTTGTCCTGTACTACTTGTCTTTCCTTTTCTCCTCCTTTTCTTACTACCTGCTCACCTGTCTGTCTGTCTAATTTGTGTTAGTGTGATCACGTTGGTGTTACATTACATTACATTCATTTAGCAGACGCTTTTATCCAAAGCGACGTACAGTAAGGGGAGGCGGGAGGGAGAGGGCGGTGGGGAATTGACGGGTAGGGTTGGAGTAGCGACGTCACCGCTGTTTGTAATGTATGTAAAACCTCAATAAAAAAATGACATGTCTGTGACATTGATGATCCTCCAGAGCCCCTTGCTCCTGCTGATGATCCAGGCCCACCTATGGATTTTTCTCTAAATGAGAGACTGGTCATGCAATGCGAGAAACTATTGTCCACAATTACTTTTGAAGGTTGATCACAAATGAGGGCCTACTTTGTTGATGATAGATTTTGATTAATCAAAATGACAATACTGATTGACATAATTTTTGTTGAGATAATTTTATGAATAGCTACACTGTTCTGAGAGGTAGGCAAGAGGCCACTGCAAATGTGACAAACAAATAACTGAAAATGTATCAACCATAAAGACTGCAAATGATGTATTATTTCAATTTACAAACTTTACCATCTTATTTATGTTGAAACATATTTTTAAATTAATTGTATAGTACATTTTGCTCTGGTAATCCACTCTAAATCCACCCCTCCAGTTGTATCAAGGTAATCCTGATTTTGTGGATCAAACCGATCCCAATCCTATGTTTTTGTTTTGAACTACCCGTTTTGTGCTTGGATTTGATTTCCTGATCCGATCGCATATCAAAGTGATCCCAACCCTGTTTTTTGGTGTTTACCCAAAATCCAAATCTGATCCAATCGGATAGGGATTATAAATTTTTAACTACTGGGCCCAGGAGATTGTAACAGAGCTAGAAATGCACATTGCATCCCCATGTGATCCTGGAGATATGTATGACATCCTGTGTCTTTGGAAGTCTATGGCCAACTCATTATGCAATGGAGAAGACAGACTGGGTCCCATATCACTTGAGGGCAGAGGGAGGGTCCCCTGTTCTACCCTCTAACTATTCATGTCAGGGTCCCATCAGTGCTGGATATCGGCTTGTATTTCCTGTGTTAGACCACAGACAGATATTTAACAAGACAGATATCTCCCATGGTAAGTTTGTGTTCAGCTGCCTAAGCTCCTTAGGAATAGGGAAGACCGCACACAACGAAAGCTTCAGAAGGATGTTCATCTGCAACGTAACAACTGAAACCGAGTAAAACATGGACATGGAAAATCAGCATTTACTTCAGTTATTTCAGAGAATGAGTGGAGTGGCTTGACTCGAGGAATCCGACAGTTGTAGCCCATTTCCCGGATACGTCTGTACGTGGTGGTTTTTGAAGCACTGACTCCAGCCTCAGTCCACTCCCTCTGCATCTCCACCAAATTTTGGAATCGTCTTTGCTTGACAATCCGCTGAAGCCGGTCATCTCTTTTGCTTGTGCACCTTCTCCTGCCACATTTTTCCCTTCCACTAAACTTTCTATTGATATGCTTGGACACTGCACTCTGTGAACAGCCAGCCTCCTTAGCGATGACCTTTTGTGGCTTACCCATCTTCTGGAGGGTGTCAATGATGGTCTTCTGGCCAATTGTCAAGTCTGCAGTCTTCCCCATACTGAACCAAACTGAGATAAACTTTGCAGGTGTTTTGAGTAAATTAGATGATAGTGTGACACTCAGTCTAAAACATTCATTCTCTGAAATAACTGAAGTAAATGCTGATTTTCGACACACTATTCTAATTTCTTGAAATACTGTTTTGGGGGTTTTATGGAGCTGTAAGCCAAAATTATGAAAAATGAAACAAATAAAGGCTAGAAATATTTCACTTTGTGTGTAATCTATAATCTATGAAAAGTTTCACTTTTTGAATGGAATTATGGAAAAAAAACAACTTTTCCATGATATTCAAATTTTTTGGAAGGGATCTGTATATATATATATACAGTGCCCTCCACTATTTTTGGCACCCCTGGTAAAGATGAGTAAAAAGGGTTACCGTTTGGTGAATTTGCTTAATCTCACACTGAAAAAATTAGAAAAATCCAACCTTGAAGTAAATTTATTATGAGAAAAAAAAATCCTTCATCAAGAAATAATTATTTTTAACAAAACCACGTGTGCCACAATTATTGGCACCCCTGCATTTATATATAGAAGAAAGTAATCATTTTTAATTTTGTCACATATCCTTTGCATGCCTTGACTTTCTGATGTCTGTGACCCAACAACATCAAAAGACTCTTGATATCTTATTTTTCTCTTATAAGCGATACTATAACGTCTCTGCATTTGAACGGATCTCTATGATAATTGGGGGATGGGACTAGATTTAGCTGTAAATTTTTTTTTGGCCAGGCAGTGTATATATATATATATACACTGCCTGGCCAAAAAAAAAGTCACGGACTCTAATATTTCGTTGGACTTTGATTATGGCATGCATTCATCGTGGCATTGTTTCGACAACCTTATGCAATGTCACAACATTTATTTCCGTCCAGAGTTGCATTCATTTTTGGCCGAGATCTTGTATTGATTTTATTTTATTTTTGATCAAAATTTTTTTATTCCAAACAATAAAGGAAACAAAAATAAAACGGGGGGGGGGGGGGGACAACAGACCATACAAAACAAGGAACAAGTGAAGGGACGGATCAAAGGAGCAGACAGGCAAAAAAGAAAGAAGGAGGTAGTGATATACCAGTACATATCAAGTATTCACACTTCAAGCAGTCACAAAGTCTCTGATTGCAGCTGACAACAAACTCCACGCCCTAACCGTGGCTGGCCTGGCCCGGTTCAAGCGCGCCGTCGTGCACTCCAAGTTCACAATCCTCAGCAGGGAATATAACCAAAAGTACCTGAGGTCAAAGTCTGGTGTTATCCAGTTCTGTAGAATTGCCTTTTTGGCCGCCGTGAAGCCCGTGAACAGCATCTTCCGCTGCATGACCCTTAAGTCCAGACCTGAGTGGTCATTCAGCAGGCATAGGCATGGATTGGCAGCATACTGTATCTCAAGCAATTCAGACATCATGAAATTTACATGGTCCCAGAATCTGGCCACTGCCGGACAGTCCCAAAACATGTGGAGAAAGGAACCTGGGGCGTCTCCCGTACAAAACTGGCAGTAGTAATTGGGTTGTAGCTTCATTAGAAATCTTTTATAAGGGGTAGCGTACGCTCTATGAATAACTTTAAAATGGATCAATTGGTGAGCAACATTTTTTGAAGTGGAGTTTAGATTGGCCCAAATTACATCCCAATTGGGGTGGAAATCCAATTTCCGGAGCTCCTGACTCCACAGCGCTTCTACAGCGAGTGGTTTGTGGACAGCGTCCATAAGCAGACGATAAATTCTAGAGACACCACCACGAGATGTCGGGGTAGGCACGACCCAGCCCGACATGGGGTGGGGCTGGGGTGGGCAGTTCCACGGAACTCCATACGCCTTCAGGGAAGACCTCAACTGCAAATAAACAAAAAAGGATGACTTTTGAAGTGTGAATCTTAACATCATTTCTTGTGTTGAAATGAGAGTAGGCCTTTATCATCAAACAGGTCCCCAATCGTGTGTACACCCTGCGAGCTCCAAGAGCGGTTTGTAAAGGGCTCCTTGCCCAACAGTAGGTTAGAGTTGTTCCATAACGGAACGGAGGAACATGGACTAAAGGGGCCACCTTTAAGTCTCTCCACCGTCTTCCACACTTTAAGGGTGTTGACTATGATGGGGCCGAATTTACTGCACTGAGTCCTGCGGCCTGTACCCGAGAAGGGCAGATCCTGTAACCTAATCGGGTTAGCTAGGCCAGCCTCAATAGATCTCCAAGGCACTTTAGAGCTCAGGTCCATCCATCTACGCATGGCTTAGATTTGAAAAGCGAAATAATACATTTTAAAATCTGGAACAGCCAGCCTGTCTGCCAATTTGGGCTGCTGTAAGGTAGTGAGGCGGATTCTTGGGCGCTTGCCAGACCAAATAAATTTGGAGATCAGCGAATTAATGTTGTCAAAATGTTTAGGGGGTGGGGCCAGGGGCAACATAGCAAATAAAAAATGTATTCTTGGGAGGACATTCATTTTAATTATCGTGGCTCTGCCCTGGAGAGATATCTTGAGAATGTCCCATCTATCAATATCTGACTTAATCCTGACCAGGGTTGATTCAAAGTTCTCCTTGGATATCCTCGACAGGGTCGGATGTATATCAATACCGAGGTAGGTAAAGGTATCTTTCACAGGGACATGAGCCGGGAGAAGGGACGTTTTGGCGGCCTGGTTAAGGGGCATTAGGGTTGATTTAGACCAATTTATCTTGTACCCAGACAGACTACCGAAGTGGTCAAACAGCTCTAGTACATGCGGGACAGAACTGTTGATATTATTTAGAAATAATAAAATATCATCACAGTATAACGAAATGTGATGATCATGATCAATAATTTGAATAGGGGAGGAGATTACTTTGCCTAATCGATTGGGCCAATGGTTCGAGGGAGAGACAAAATAAAATGGGGGATAATGGGCCACCCTGTCTGGTTGAGCGTCCCAATTGAAAGGAGGGGGAATGATTCTGCCCGTCATAACAGATGCCATTGGCATGTTGTACAGGGCTTTAATCATGCCAATAAAGTTCACCCCCAAAACCCAAAACGTTCCAGCACTGTCCACATGTACCCCCATTCAAGCCGATCGAAAGCCTTCTCAGCGTCAAGGGGAAAACACTGCACATGGACTGTGAAAGCTATCGGTCAGATTGATGATATGATCAGATGCGAGGCGTCCCTTCGTGAATCCAGACTGGTCTTCATTGATCAGGACGTTGGTGACAGTCTCCAGCCGCAGAGCTAGTACTTTAGCGTACAGTTTATGATCGCAAGAAAGAAGAGAGATCGGTCTATAGCTCGAACACTCTAAAGAATCCTTTCCTTTTTTCAATAGCAGAGAAATAAGGGCTACCTTCTGATCCCTGTGAAAGTCACCTGCGGAGACAGCATAATTAAACGAGTTCAGGATAAGATGGCCCACTAAGTCCCAAATTTCCAGATATAATTCTGGTGGTAGACCGTCCAAACCGGGTGACTTTCCATTCTGTAAGAGCTTAAGAGCATCGTGCAACTCCTCCAGACCAAATGGAGAGTCAAGGAGTTCCTTGTCAGATGGTGACAATTTGGGTAGCTCAAGCCCTCCAAGGAACGCCTACAAATTAGAATAAAACATTCTAAAAGCTTCATTCACGGTTTTCGGGGCAGTGGAAGTGTTACCAGTGTTATCCCTGACAGCATAAATGGAGGCCTTGCTTTCATTTTCCTTTAACTTGAGAGCGAGCAGCCGGCTGGGTCGTTCGGCGCTCGAAGTAGTACCTCTGCCTTGTCCTATGAAATATAAATTCAGCCCTAGAAAGAGACAGGGCGTTACATTCTCCTTTAAGAGCTGTGAGTTGGGCAGATTGGCCAGAGGTGGGGTTTTGTTTTCTGCAAATTCTCCAATATTTTGATAGTAGTCTCCAATTCGTCAAATCGCTTATTGCGCGCCTTGGGACAGTGTTGAGGAAAATGAAATACAGAGACCTCGAATCATGCATTTTGTCGTCTCCCATAAGATCTGCGGATCAACTCCATGGGCTCTATTTTAATAAACCAAACGCAATGGTGAACGCAAGAGTAATCGCTTGGCGGTATCGCTCTGAGGGCGTGTCGGCGAGAAATTTGGTAATTTCATGACGGCAATCTTGGCGCACCTTATGGCGGTATTGCTAAAAGGCTGGGTTTAAACGTCCAAGGTGTGTCTCTATGGTAGCCAATCAAATTGTTGTTCTCATGCTTTAAAAAAAAGCCAGTTGGAACGCAATCGCTCCATGCAATTTCATAATGAGCAACCCAAACGCACTGGACCGTCAACGACAAGAGCGACTTTCCGCACAGGAATCAGACATACTTGCAACAGAAGTACAGGCTAGGACTGTAGTAATTTATGGATCACAATCCACACCACCTCGTCTCCCAGAAGTTCGGAAGGCACGGGAGGAGGTGGCGAATGGCATTAATAGCCTACATTAGGTGATGTAGGCATAATTATGATTCAACTGTGTCAATGTGTAATTTATATATTATAGGCTATTGGCCTACACGATCGCAAGTTTCTTGTAAGCTGTCCTGTTTTATTCTAGTAGTTTAAATTAAAATTAATGAATTAATAATAATTATAGGCTATTTGTTCATTAAATGGAAGTGTAATGTTGGCATCACCTATAGACACTACATAGAACTACATGACGAATAAGTTGCCAAATTGCCAGAGTCTATTGCGTTCCCGCTAAGAGGTGGTTCCAGCTGATCATAACGCAATGGGTTTTCGTTGGTTCAAATTGTCACTGAGCCGAAAGTATTTTAGAACACGCCCCAGACAGCGCCACCCATCCCACTGCAGCGCAAGCGAAAGGATGTTATGTTGAGAATTTGTTGATCCTAGCGGTATTGCTGAGAAACGCCATAGCGCCAGTTTTAAGACGTTGATGCTGTCAACAAGCTTGCGTTTGACTATACCGTCCCCTTGCGCTGGTTTGAAAATAGAGCCCCATGTGTGTCATTAATGACCAGGAAGGCCCTGAGTTCAGCCTTGAGGAACAGCAAAAGGTCAGGATTGGTCAGTAACGAGGAGTTAAACCGCCATCTAGTGGCCCAAGGTGTAGTTGTCGAGGGTCGTCAATTAAACAAAAGGGGGCGTGGTCGGATAGGAGACGGGGTAGAATAACAATAGGAGCTATAGAGGGAAGGAGAGATGGGCTTGTGAAAATATAATCTATCCTGGATAGAGACTTGTGTCTATTCGAATAGAAAGTGTAATCCAGAGCATCACCATTCTGAACCCGCCATGCATCAACCACATTTAAGTCCCGAATAAATGATTTTAGAATTGTAGAGGTCTGGGAAGATAGTAGGTCGTTGATGACCTATCCAGAGACGGGTCTACTACCGCGTTGAAATCCCCACCCACTATCAAATGTAGGCCAGCACCAGTTCCCTAACAATTTGTTGCTGATGTCCGGTAAAAATTAGTTTGTCCACCTCATTTGACGCGTAGACAGATGCCAGTGCTAGTCTAGTTTCGCCGATTTTCAAATGAATAGATACGAATCTGCCCAGAACGTCGCTCTCCACCTGTTCAACAACCAGATGCAGACGCCTCTCAGCTAGAATAAGGACGCCCTTAGTCTTGTTCGGTGCGCAGGAATGCGCAATTATCTTGAAATGTTTATTTTGGAACCTCATCACATCACAGACCTTGAGATGTGACTCCTGAATTAACGCTAAAGATACTCTTTTGTGGTGAAGGAACTCAAGGACTCTGGTACGCTTGATCGGGAATTAAGGCCATTAACGTTTGCAGACATAATATTAATTTCAGACACCATAATAAACTATGAAGGGGATACGGCAAATCTTAAAACACAAAAATAAATTAAGCAAAGAGTTATGACTGCTAGGTACAGAAAAGGCTACCCTAGAGATCCTATCTGTGAAGGGCATGGTCTGTCGGGAGGGACAGGGGAATAAGACAAGAAAAACAAACACACACATAATCACAAACCGCGGGATACTGATTCCACAGATTTGCGCACCAACAATTAGAAATAGTGACGTGACACAAAACCTCAAAACATCAGCCCGCTCATTACACCATCTAGAACTTAACAGAGAGAGACATTGTCGAACTCTAACGAACAGTAGGCTACTTCTCATAAAATAGATGTGCAAAACAATACCGCTGTCCCAGTGTCCAGCTATGAGAGGAAGCTAACCTGTAACCAGGGCGGAGTGGGTCCGCGTTGATATCGTTACATCGGGTGAAAAGAGAAAAGGGGGTTATCCTCAAGGCATATTCAAGGACTAGCAATCGCAAGTGGGAGTTCCATCTCCTGCTCTCCACCGGAGCCTGGCGAGGGGGACCGGGACTTTGCAATGGATCCCAAGTCGAGTTTCTTGGCAGACTTGGGGGGCCCCCTTGCCGGAGGTAGTGCAGCGCCCCCCTGGACAACAGTGGCGTAGGACGTGTGATCCTCCCGGTGCTCCAGCTGAGGCCGTGGACGTCTTCCCAGCGAGCGGATGAAATCATCTGCTTCTCTCGGGCTGCCGAAGGTCATCTTGTGCTCCAGTTTTAGTGTGGCAGGATAAACCAGGAACGGCTGGAGACCCAAGGTGTGCACCTCCTTGATGACCGGGTTAAAAGCCTTCCGTCTGCCAGTAGTCTCTGAACTGAAGTCGGGGAAAAACAGCAGGTTGGACTGGCCGCTTCTCACAGGATAGACCTTCATAGCCTCGGTCAATATGGCGTTCCGGTCCTGCCATCTCAGCATGCGGAAGATGAGGGTGCGCGGACGGTCCCGGTCTCCATTCTGAACTCGGCCACTGTAGACGCGGTGTGCTCTGTCCACCTCCATGGTACGACCAGCCAGGGACGGGATCCATTTCCCCAGGTTGGCCTCCAGGTAACCAGAAGCATTTGTGCCCTCAGAGGATTCAGGTAAGCCCACCAGACGGATATTGTTACGGCGATTTCTGTCCTCCATATCTGTCGTCTTCATCAGAGCATCTTCCACCTGTTTCTGGAGAGAGATAATGGTAGCCTTGCTCTCGCGCACCATGGGCTGGATGCTGTCCAGACGTTGTTGAACTAGCTGGTTTGTCTTAGCCTGGGTAGCTAGCACAGCCCTTATCTCCTGCACAGAGTTGCTATTTTCCTCAACCCTAGCACCAAGCGAGCTGAGAGTAGTAGCTAGCAGTGAGTCAATTGCCGTCGTCACCGCATCATTCACAGTAGACAGCAGAGTTTTTTCGAGGAGCACTCTCTGGTTAAACAAAGCTGTCTCAATAAACTCCCTCATGCCGACACCGCCATCTTCATCCCCAACAGCACCTTTGGGCCTGTCCTTCGCTGGCGACTCGGTAGCATGTCGTTTCTTGGGGCCAGAAGCAGCAGACTTGGATGCTTTTGTGGCATAAGTAGCCATGCTCAATCCAGTATAACTCAAATGACAAATTTGTAGGTATTTAGCAGTTTAAATGGCGAAAATGAGCGGAGCTGAAACTCACTCCTCCTGCATTGCTCAGAGCGGTCATGTGACCGAGATCTTGTATTGATGACGGGAGAGTCGAACCGCTCCGTAAAGTCTTCTCCAGCACATCCCAAAGACTTTCAATGGGGTTAAGGTCAGGACTCTGGTGGCTAATTCATGTGTGAAAATTATTCCTCATGCTCCCTGAACCACACTTTCACAATTTGAGCCCGATGAATCTTGGCATTTGTCGTCCTGGAATATGCCCATTGATGGGATAACCTGGTCATTCAGTATATTCAGGTACTCAGCTGACTTCATTTTATTGCTGCATAACATCGCTGAGCCTAAAATATAAATGAAAATGATGAGCCAGTTACAGTAACATAGTTTCACATGTAAACAGAACATAGCACAAAGAGACTGAAATGATGAAGGAATATAGCTCATCTTTAATATACTTGTTTCCATATAAGATTAGATAATGATTTGGTATTATTGGGCATAAATAAAGTTGTCATCCTATAAGATGAGGGGAGTGGAGGTGGGTTTAACATCTAATAAAATTATCTTATCCACTAATATACTGATTAGCCTATACTTTAGCTTTATATGAAAGCATCTCAAATCTCATCTAGGGCTCTGGAAAAAAAAATCATAAATGATAAAAAGTTCATAAATTAAACAAGTTATTTTAGAAAATGCTGTGTGAGGTTGTGTAGAAATGCAGGAAATTAGTTTTAAAAGGCTCAAATTGTCATGTTCTCACTCCCGTCCTCTTGTTTCCCATGTTTTTCTTCTCCCTTCGTTTCATGTTCGCCTCTCCCTAGTTTGTTTCCCTCGTGCTGCAGGTTGGGTGTGGTTTTTCCCTTTCGTGTCACTCTGTCTCACTACTCTTCCTCCGCCTATCCCACTCCTCCATTTCGCATGCATTCCACACACTCTCTGCTCCGTTAATCACTCTCTCATACATTCACACGCGGCACCTAATTGATACTTGTTAATGTTTGTATTTAGTCACCCGGTGTCCTTTGTTCTGGGCTAGTGCGTTAAGTGTTGTTCTGACCAAGTTCGCAAAATTCTTGTTCGCTAACTCTCTTTGTCTGAAACCTCTGGTCTTGTCTTGATTCCTAGTATCCAGTCTAGTCTTGCTATTGAAAGTCTTGTCTTGTACCAGCGTTAATTCGCCTCTCTACTCCGTCTAAGGTCCCTGTCTAGCTCTCGTCTGGAACGACATTTCCCGCTGTTCATTATTCCTGCCTCGCTGTACTAACTCTGTCTACTTGAGTCTGCCAACCTGCAGTTGTTTGCTACCCCTGCCTGTGTTGCTGTTTTCCTGCCATCCATCTGACGTGTGTGCATGCAGCCGGGGCTCCTGCTCCTCCACTCTGCGGCGGTGCCCGCCTCCTGCCTGTGCTGCTGCTGCTGCTGATGTGCTGCTGCTGTTGTTGCTGCTGTCGCTGCTGCTACTGCTGCTGTTGCTGTTGCTGCTACTGCTGCTGCCCTGCCGCTGCGCCCACGCCCTGCCCGGACTCCGCTCCACTGTCCTGCACTTCTCCTGCCACTCCACTCAGCCCTGTTCCCGCTCCCGCTCTACCTCTGCTCAGCCTGCCTGGTTATCCGTCTCCATCTCCAGCCCCTGGCCTCTCCTGTTCCTGCTGCTCCCCTGCTGATCCCATTACCCGGACTGTCCGTCTTATATGTTCTCCCTATGCTTCAGGAGTATTGGTCGAAGCATAATTTATTAAGAGCTACGCGCTCTGTCTGTCTGTCTGTCAAGTCCAGTTCCGGCTTGGAACAATAACTGCCTTTGCTTTTCTCCCCATGCTTCAGGAGTGAACCCTGGTCAAGCAATAAAATAATTGAGTATTGGCATTCCTGTGTTTGAGTCATGCATTTGGGTCCAGTCCATATCCGGGGTCGTAACACAAATTTAACTTTTGCCCACCCAATCAAAGCAGTCTAGAACTGGCCCCCGATTATTATATTGTTATTTTAGTGGATTGGTGTACATTACCTCCTATATGATGCTTATTTGGATGTTTTGCAGTTTGTTAACACCCAGTACCATAGACAGAATCAAATCATGGTTACCACACAAAAATAGTTTATACACATTTACAAATCCCTTTGGAGATGACTGTAGCAGAAGGCCAAACCAAGAATCAAGTTATTTTGGGCTCCATGTTTGGCTGTTTCTTCCAAAATGCTCTTGTCAGAAACATTCCTTTCCTTCCCCTGGACACTGGACTTATAATGGTTCTCATGCCCCGCGGTATGCCAGTTAAAGTGATTACAGCAGTGGGATCGATCCACAGTTGCTGGTTTTCATCACCTGGTTGTTTGTCATGGGGTGTAGGCCGAATGTACTTAGCATAATGGTAACACATTTAACCAGGCAGTTTATTTTAATTTCTTATCCAACACATTTCCTTGTCATTTGAATTCCAATGGTGTCTACCGAATGGTTGTGAAAAATGCACCGTTTTCCTAAGATTTGTCATAAAAAAGGACAACACCCATTGCACTTGATGAAGTGCAATGAATCTAACTGCCTTCAATTTGAGGACACTCAAATTTAATGAACAAGGGGTAAATAGTAGTATGGAGTAATAGGTTGAATCTGGTCTCTTGTCTGACTCCATTATTAAGGAGAGTTAATTTGTGGTTTTCAGTAATGATAAATGCTGGTGAATCAAACCTGTGAACTTTCAGATAGGATTTGATCAAAGTCCACTAAGGCTGTACTATGAATCTGTGATTAATGACTGTGTCAAAGTCTTGATTTTATCATGTTCCCTCATCACTTAACCTTATGCTTTGTCATTCACTATCTTTAATTATTAGGAACCCTGAATGTAATGAAAGGGGGACTGACAGAAGCTTTGTTCAAACGCTTGTTTGAACCCCTTTCCTGTGCTGCCGTGATGGCATGACATCCACTCACAAATAGCTCTGTTCACGCACCGTTTGGCTCTACTACTTGTAACATGTAGATACCATGAGATGACCAAGTGTTACTGTCAGAGGGATAATGGCTTCAGATTGATACAGAACACACACCTACAACTTTACTTACCCACTTTCAATTTGTTTTGGGTATTATTTTATTCTTTAACATTTGGGTAATTCTTCCTGTTTTGGAACTCTGAAATTGCACGCTGTTGGCATAAGCAGAGTGGATTGTATTCGTTTTGATGTAATCCTAACTATTGATCTGAAAATGATATGGACCTATTAATGAATTCAAGTTAAAATTTTGCAGCCCTGTCAATAAAACAGATGAAGGAGAGGGCAACGGAAAAACTTGATACATTCTCAAATTTCTCAAGTATTCCAAAATACTTCTACTTTTCTACATCTACTTTCAAGCATGGCATATTTTTATGCCATGGATTGAATACTATTGTGTTTGATTAGCGGTGAAATTGATATCATTTAACCTTAATGACCACTTGCACAATGCAGAAAGAAGCTCTTACAATATCACATCCTCCTAGAATATTGTATATTCATATGTTCAGAGTTTGTAGGTGTCATAGGCCTCAGCTAATTAGTTTTTACTTTGTTCTTAATGTTCTGTTGGTAACTGAAAGTTAAATGCTACCTATTTACAGTTTTTCTCAATTGTTCCAACACTAAACTATAACTAATTTCTCAAAACTATAAACACAAAACTAACACGGTCAACTCTTTCTGAAAAACTTCAAATATCTTTCTTTTCAAAATCAAACACTATGCTAAGAACCATGCATCAAAATGACATTTGTCCTTCAAATAATAAACACTAGTCAACAAATTAATACAAATATAAATGCCAATTGGTGTAAAAAATGAAAGACACTATTACCATTATATTAGTTAGGCATCAGTATTGTAGAGTGTACTGGCCAACTCAAATATACAGTCAGATGTTTTTTGTTATTTTTTATTTTTCTAAATTACAAAAATGTTGGGAGTAGACAATGTAAAATAAAAACAAACAGGAAAAAATGAAGAAAAAAAAAACTACTGTAATGGGAGTAAACAAAAAATGTAAAAGTAAAACCAAAAATAAATGATTCTGGTCTCTACTCTTGATCAGGCCACATATTCTTATGTACATCACACATATTTTCTCTGGCCAAGCAGCGGGAGAAGTGTCTTTTGGAATGAGACAACCACCCTTAGCATGACTCAGAAATTAAAAAGCAATGGTTTCATTGAACCAACTCCGAAACAGAGCATCACACTGGAAACTCACATTGTCCCATATGACAACACGTGTGAGCTACTCTGGTCTATGGTGTATGTGTGTGTGTGTGTAAGTGTGTACACATGTGAGTGTGTATATGTGTGTGTTTCTGTGTGTATGTGAATGTGTGTGTGTGTGTGTGTGTGTGTGTGTGTGTATGTGTGTGTGTGTGTGTGTCTGTGTGAGTGTGTGTGGAGCTCATTTCTGCAGCACTGCGAAAGGCATATTTCCCCCATGTTTCAGGTCCTCTTTAAAGCTCATAAGATGCTGAGACCGTGCTCAGCTACTCTGAGCTGCAGAGGGGACAGGCTTTCCCGCATTTGCTCCATGTAGGGGCGGCTTCGGTATGCACATGAGGGATACCAGCTTAGCTTGTGCACACTATGCTGTCCGTACTGTGGTACCCTTGTAGTGGTATACATTAGATACTTTGCAGTACAGGAATCACTGAGTATTGATATGTTACATATAAATAATAATAGAGCAGATCTACCTATTCTCATTTCTAAATGTTCGTCAGCCATTGTTCTCCACATACAGGAGAGCTCACATTTTGCCCTTTTATTTGTGCTAAAACTCTGATTGCTGATTGAATAATTAAATCAACTAGCCCTATCTACTGAGTCCTGTCTCCTGTGTACTCTGTACTAGCAGTTGTGTACTGTTTACTGTGTCCTGTTTATTATGCGATGTGCAGCATGCTGCTAAATACCCTCCATACCATTTTACAACCGTACTGTGGAAGTGTCGTAAGACATCCCACCATTGCACGGCCATTTCACATGTTTTTTGTTGATATTGAAGGAAAACGTCAGCGAAGCTGTGCCTAATTTTTAAAACAAAGCTGCGCTTCATTTTTACGCATCCAAAATGTTTGCGTACTTCTTGAAAAAGTACGCCCCCTGAATATAGGACCTGTCCCATTATGCACGTTTTTTTTTACGGTTTTGTCTACTTAAGTGCTTGTTCACGTGGCATGAGTAAGTGTGCAAGATTGTCCCATGTCAGAAAAATGCCAACACGCAGTACACGTAACCCACACTTAATGCACCCTAAGTGCATCCCACAATTCATCACGTTCGGGAGTGCAAAGAATCAGAGGCTGCATTCAGATCCAATTGTACACATTCCCTTCCCTTGCTCACTTCCCTCGAGTGAGCTATCTTGTGATGTAATTTGCTACGTGCAACAAACAGACTTAACAGGGGTGCATTTCCCAAAAGTATCGTAAGGCTAAGAAGTCGTAAAACCCTTCGTACAAAGCTTCTTGAACTTTGGGTGCATTTCCCAAAAGCATCTTAACTTAAGACACTTTTAGAAATGCTCGTAGATTAATGATTACTCCAGACCAGTCGTAGATGGTTAAGTGTGTTTTAGAAGCCCATAAATTACATACTTTATTTGATTTGTGTTAGTGTTCATTTCATTTTACGGTTACCATAACCTCTGATTGTTTTTTTTATAATGATGTTAGATGCAACAATATTTACATTTATTTTTCATTTACTTATTTTTATATATTTGGAAATTACCCATAAAAGCCATTCCTTAAATAGCCCTATAAATAAAAATTTTTGAGACAGGTAAAATCAGTGGGAAAAAGATTTTATTTCAAAAGAAACTTTGACGCGACTAACCGGCCATGTATTGGGCATCGCAATGGGGTTTGCGTCTCCCAATCTATCGCCCCTCCTCCTCCCATATCAGCAGCACCACAGACAGACGTACAGAGATATAAAATCCAGGAATAAGAAAGGAAAAGTCCTGCTATGTATTTCTTCCACCCATGAACTCAGCCAGCTGATTTCACTAATTAGTTCTACCTCCTGGCTGAAGCATTGTGCTAATTAGCAAATCCAGGTGATTGGAACTAAATACTGGGCAGGACTTTTTACTTTCTGAACCCGGATTTTACACCTCTGGTTAAGTAGCATTTAAGAGGTGACTGCGCGTTCACACTTTAAGAACTGTTGGGAAACACGTGTTACAAATTAAAGAGCCATCGTAGAATTGCTCGTTGAAATTGCACTTAACCCTAAGATTGCTCGTTATCCGGAAACGCACCCCAGGTGCTCTGCAAGGGAGGATTGACGAGAAACAAACAAAAACGGAACTATACCGCCCTCGCAACATATAGGAAGTGCAACACCATAGAGTTGAAATGTGACCGCCCACTTTATCCGTGTGGAGCATTGCATTGTGGGATTCCTTCTCAAGCTTGCATTTTATACCCTTGATGGAAGGGAGGATAAACGAGGGAGTGAGGGAATATAATTACTCCCTCCCCTTTCTTAAGTTGGAACCGATTTATACTAGTTATGACGGGCCCCTTTGCAAGATATTTTACGGGCCCCCTCTCACCGTCAGACGCATGCATGCACACGCATAATTAGGCCTAGATATTTGACAATCAATAATAGTATGGAGGGCAAACTGGAGCTTTAGAACGTAGACAGCAGTGGATGCAGTGAGCAGTGAGCTTGACAATACATTTCTCACAGAAAACGCATTTTGTTGATTTTTTTACTTAACTGCAGTGATGATAAAACGTACAAGAAGTAAGTGCTTGTGTGTTGTTAGCCTTTATTGATCGCTGTATGAGGCTAAATGATGCATCTACAAACCAATAGCACTAACCCGTAAGAAATTTATTTCTAACGTTACTTGTTCAATCAAAGGGTAAAGGTGAAAAGTAGGCTACTCACTGATTTTAAAGGAATCCGACGAGCAATCTCCTTCAAATTCAGAAAGTATTGCCAGTCCATTCAGTCTCTCCTGTTCTATGCTGCTCCTCAGGTAGTTCTTGAATAATTTTAACTTAGAAAATGCAAACTCACATTACATGCAATGTGGTAAACAACAGCAGTGCAGTAGCCTACACACCTCACTGAAGGTAGACGTTATGGATGGTGTTCACAATAAGCATTTTTGCAAGTTGGGAGACAGAGGTGTGTGTTGAGCGATCTGAACAGGTCCTGAATGACGGTTGAGCAGGGAAGGTTATTGATCTCTCCTGACGTTAGTGGTCAGACAGACGTTTTGACATGGTTGATTCACGAGTTTGGCATCTGCTTTTAAAAAAGCCATACACTTTGGCAACTTTGCTCCCTTTTTCTCCTGGTCTGTTTTCTCTTTTGAGATCTTTGTGTTTTAAAGGCATTTGATTTGCTTGGTTGTCGCAAGGACTCCTCACTAGCTAGCTGACCTTAAAATGTCACTACCAAAACTAGCTAACAGTTACGTAATTCTGCATCATCACGATAACAAATAGACACTTGACATTGGACAACAACATACACACACATTTCCCAGCTATCTTTGCATATCAGAAAATAACACTAATAAAAGAAATGACCACAAATTATTTAATTGAATAGATTACAATACGCTATCTGTAGAATAGACATATAGTCTAAGTTTGCATTGATGAGACTATTGTACAAAGAAAATATAGTAACCATGACAGAGATGAGTTTGCTTATTTAAAGATATATAAAATAGATGATTCTTGTCTTCATAGAGTTCTGTGCTTGAAACGCAGAGGTACGTTTTGTCTTAATGAGCATCTCAAATTTAAGGGCCTGTGGAAAAACTGACTTATTTATGTAGGCAGTAGGGTCCGCTCTCCGCGATGGTGACATGGGCCCTCCCAGACCACGGGGCCTCAGTGTAGCAGCACTGTCTATATCTCCACCACTGACTATGTGTACAATCTTGGCCTGCTGTTGGTGAAGACCCCCTAAACTGCACAGCCAATTAGAATGCAGAATAGTATACTTTATCATGTAAGTTTATGTATGATGCAAATACACTGTGGCATAAATAACACATGCAGCACTTCCACCATTCACTATTCACTATTCAGAAATGAACAGAAGGAGAACAATTAAAGAATAATGGTAGTAAACTTTAAAGGCTTACACTTAAAGCCTAAAATTGAAACCAAAATACCAGGGATGTATATTAATGATAAAATAAGTATATTTTATCTACTTATATTAATAATACCTTCAGATCATTCTGGGTGAATTTCTTTACCTTTTACACCTTAACCTCTCAGATCTTTCTGATATTTGACACCCATAATGTAATCTTGGATTATTGTTATACTTTTGAGAAAAAAAACACACAGCTCCAGCCACACAGAGAGCATTTTTCATGTTGTTCTATACAGTCTGATATACACATGCCAATTTACAGAGTGGGATCTCTTGTACTATTCTTTTCAGTACTATTACAAGGGGTGATTGACTAGTTAAGGCAGGGGTGCATGGCTCCGGTCCTGGTTTTTGTTCCAACTAATTACAGATCCGACAAAGCCAATTTTCTCACAACGTAGGAGCCATCCCTAGTAATGAACATAGAACACGGTCAGCTATACATTCTTAACTATAAAATAACAAAAAACACAAGTTAAACAGAAAACCAGCAAAAAAATATATTAAAATAATTTTAAAAAACAGGAAGCAAGTACTATAGAATTGGCCCTATATAGGTAGTTTAGTCGAGGTAGAGTCTGAAAATGTGCGTTTTCAGACCACGACGGAAAAGAGACAGTGTTTCAGCTGAGCGCAGCGGAGTGGGGAGTTCGTTCCACCACTGGGGAGCTAGGGTGGAAAAGCTCCGCAGTCGGAACGAGCGAGAGCCATTAACACGAAGGGAGGGAAGTGCAAGTCGCCCTGCAGCAGCAGAGCGAAGTGGTTGAGCAGGAGCGTAGTTCTGGATTAAGTCCTGTAGGTAGGAGAGGCCTGACCTTTTGGCTGCAGTGTAAGCCAGGGTCAGAACTTTGAACCTGCTCCTGGCCACGACCGGCAGCCAGTGGAGTGACCTCAGCAGGGGGGTGACGTGTGAGAACTTCGGGAGGTTGAACACAAGCCGAGCAGCCGCGTTCTGGACCAGTTGTAGGGGCAGAATGGCGCAGGCTGGTAGGCTTGCGAGAAGGGAGTTGCAGTAGTCCAGACGTGAGGTTACCATGGTCTGGACAAGAAGCTGGGTGAAGTAGGTGGTCAGGAACGGCCGAATCCTCCTGATGTTGTACAGGAGGAACCTGCAGGACCGTGCCGTTGCCCTGATGTGTTCTTTGAAGTCCAGCTGATCATCCAGGACCACCCCCAGGTTCCTTGCAGAACCCCTTATAAACCCTATGATGGGATAATTGATTACATCAGCTCTAGACTAAGTACTATTACTACTATTATTATTATTATTGTTGTTGTTATTATTATTTTGTTATTATTCTATCTATCTATTGCATAGATTAGCAGCCTCTGTCTACAGAGGTGGGACTTGCACGTAGCACCGCTTCTCAAGACACAGTTGAGATTTCACGACAAGTCCAATGTTGTCTTGAACTCATAACACATTTCACAATCTATTTGAGTTACGAGCACTTAATATTAAGGTCTTAATATTATGCTCGACTCTTGCCGGACTTAACAAGGTGAAACCACTGTTTAAGACCTAGAAGGCAGCCAGCTATAGCTTTGGAAAGTATTCAGAGCCCTTCACTTTTTCCACATTTGTTGTGTTATAGACATAATTTTTAATTGATTCAATTTATTTTCTTGTCATCAATCACACAAAATGCCCCATAATGGCAAAGCAAACATACGTTTTTTTTTAGAAAGTTTTTCTAATTTATTAAAACTGAAGTTACATAATGATTCAGGCCTTTGCTATTACACTCCAAATTGAGCTCAGATGCATCCTGTTTCCTTTAATCATTCTTGAGATATCTCAAGAACTTGTCTGGAGTCCACCTGTGGCAAATACAATTAACTGGACATGATTTATAAAAGCTCACACCTGTCTATATGTGAGGTCCCACAGTTCACAATGCGTATCAGAGCAAAAACCAAGCCATGAAGTCCAAGGAATTCTCCGAAGACCTCCAAGATAGAATTGTGTTGTGGATCAGGGGAAGGATATTAAAAAATTGCTAAAGCATTGAGTGTTCCCAGGATCACAGTGGGCTCCGTCATTGTCAAATGGAAGAAGTTTGGAATGACTAAGACTCTAGGGCTGGCCGTCTGGCCAAACTACGTAACGGGCAAGAATCGCCTTAGTTAGGGAGATGACAAAGAACCCAATAGCCACTCTAACAGAGCTTCAGAGTTTCTCTGCAGAGATGGGAGAATCTACTCCGGAGGAAAAGGCATGACAGCCCGTCTGGAGTTTGCCAAATGGCATTAAAGGATCTGAGAGCATGGGGAAAAAGATACTCACGTTAGATGAGACAAAAATGTAACTCTTTGGCCTGAATTCCAAGTGCTACCTCTGGTGAAAAAAATGTACTGAATATACCGATCAATATGGCTAATACCATCCCTAAGGTGAATCATGGTGGTGGCAGCATCATGCTATGGGGATGCTTATCAGCAGAAGTGACTGGGAGACTGGTAAGGATTGAGGGAACGATGAATGGAGCCAAATACAGAGAGGTCCTTGATGAAAACCTGCTCCAGAGCACACAAGACCTCAGACTGAGGCAAAGATTCACCTTTCAGCACGACAATGACCAGAAGCAAACAGCCAAGACAACAAGGGAGTGGCTTCAGGACAAGTCTCTGAATGTCCTTGAGTGGCCCAGCCAAAGTCTGACCTTGAACCCCATTTAAAATCTGTGCAGGGACCTGAAGATTCGCAGTTCACCGACGCTCCCCATCCAATCTGACAGAGCTTGAGAATCTGCTAGCAAGAATGGAAAAAACTGCCGAAATCAGGTGAGCAAACCTGGTAGAGGCATATCCAAGAAGACTCTAAGCTGTAATTGCTGCAAATGTGCTTCTACAAAGTACTGAAGAAAGGGTCTGAATACTTATGAGATTTCAGTTTTTTTTTTTTTTTCTTTTCCTAAATTTTCAAAAAATTTTAAACGTGTTTTCGCTTGTGCATTAGACCTATAGGGTATTGTGTAGATTTTCTGGCAAAAAATAAAAAACTATATAAAAAAATCACAAAAAAATGTGGTGAAAGTGATGGTGTCTGAATTCTTTCTGAAGCCACTGTCTGGCTATGGGATTGTGGATATTGTAAACACATTGTGTCGGAGTGAAATACAATCTGACTGGACCTTTAAAAAAAGGAAAACAGTGACGTAGGCTACACATGTCCGAAAGTATATTTATTTACTTGCTCTACAATAAGCATGACTTTAAGTAGGCTATGACTTTATCCACTACTCTATACTACGTAGCTAATAGCTATTACCCTGTGTTTCGCCTTGCAGACAGGAAACATAGGCTACATTAAAATAATGAGGGTAACTAATTAGCCTACTGTGCATGTTTCTAAACTGGGCCCATGTCGGCCAGTACTAGACTATAGCATCGACACAGCAGCCATGTAGGCTACGTTTGCCAAACAGATTCCATTTTTTCGCATGAGCAAATCGTTAAAATCCAGTATGGTGACAGTTTAACAACTGTGTAATTGCAGCTAGGCAGCTAAGTTAACTTTGACCATTTTCTTCTAGGTGGGGGTCATTTGGACGAGGAAAAACAGCATTCTGAGAAACACAACGTTACATGACGTGAAACGGTGGGAGGGAGAAAAGTCCATCAAAATTGTGAAGTCCACAGAGATTTGCACGAGACGAACACTCACACCTCCCCAAACATAACATGAAATGCATTTATTTTTCTGTGATGCCACGAATGACTTAGGCTACTTGATATGACTTAACCTGAACTGTTACTGTAAATATCGGCTTTTATAATATCCGCTGCCGCTGCTTCTTTCTCTCTCGTGCCTGTAGGGTTGTTGTGTGGCGCGGAGACTCGGTAGACCGATGTTGCCTCTATTTCACTGTCCTGTTCCTAATTAGTTGGGTGAGCATTTTACTTCCCCTACCTGGTCTGTTGTGCAGTGTGAGTGTAAGCTTCGTGTCCAGAACATGATGAAAATTTTATATTAATCTATCTGTCTGTTAGCGCTGCTCAGTTGTTATATGCTCTCTGTGTGGCTGGAGCTGACTGTCTCTCATACCAGCATCCAATCACCATCAGCCTTACATGAAAAAAATAAATAAATTATCTCAGTGCATGAAGAGTACTGTATGTTGCAAAAACTGAGAGAAATAGCCTACTGGGCGAGGGTGAGAGAGGTGGACAACGGCTTCTTGGAGTAGCTACCACGCTTTACTTTACAAATAATTTCACTGGGTGGCCTGTCGCGGGTAAGTGCTTGCATACTGATACTGTTACTCTTTATTTTCCAAGCACTTCTCCAATCCTTTACTAACACAACACCCAGGAAGCTATATTAAGTAGTCACACACGACAAACAGAGATAGTGGCTCACTGACTGGGCAAACGTAGTCATCAGTCTCTCTCCCCATTTCCCGGTGACACCTCAAGAGTGACTTCCCCCCCCCCACCCCACCCCACCCCACCCCCCAAAAAAATCATCGCAAAAGTTAGCAAAGATGCGTGTCTTGTAAGGCCAGAATCAGAATGATGATGTTACTCGAGTAGGCCAGTAAGTGCTAAGCAATGAACATCCACATTCAGAATTAGGTAAGACGAGAGAGAGCTAGAGGGAGAGAGAGAAAAAAACACTTGAGCGAACGGGGGGAGGGCAAGGAAAAAAACAAGCCGAGAAAATTGTTCGAGGAAAACGAAAGTACAATCATCAATTTTCAATTGAACGATTCTGTTATTTCGTAGATAAACATCACATTTAATAGTTAGTTTGACTAGTTGTGGCAGCGCCGTTGCGCTAAACGCTGAAGGTTGCATTGCTCTGGCAAAAGAAGTGTTCGGAGTCAGTCGCTTGTATTTGTGATATTGTAACGTTACTAGCCATCAGAGCAGGACTGTTATGAGGTGTCAATAAGTTTAAAGGTGGACTGAGGCTGGAATGCGAAGGCCCTGGTATTTGAGCTGCTGTTTGGAGGTAAGTTTTCGTGTTTATGGGCCGTCATGACAGAAAACTTGCAGGTATTCAAGATATGCTTCATTAAGATCTGAATGCCGTTTTCATCTAGTGCGAAAATTGTGCCAGTTTGTTGCACGGTGCTGACAGCGGCAGAGTGCAGCTTTTCGTTTTTCCGAAAATTATTCAGCGCATATAATCGCATTGAACAAATATACATCGCCATTAGTAAATACATGCCCTCCATCAAGGCATGGCAAAGATCTTTTAGTTAGTGTTTGGTAAAACTGACGATGCAAAACCTGGAGACAATATGTAGCTACGACATAGCCCAGTCAGAAGCTGTTCGCTTTCCTCTCTGAGGATTGTTATGGGCACTTCCCCTCATCGAATGCACGACTATTTCCAATCCCAACAAATAGAAACATACTCTGATCAGCTAAAAATGGTTAAATCAGTAAAAGTTCTGTTACAAAAGTGCGGTGATGTCGGTTACAAAGTGACCGAAGGGCTTTTGAAACCATTGCATGTTCTGCTAATGACACGTTCAGTGAGCTACAGCAACTCGCATCAGGAGGCTGCTGGTTAGCTAGCTGGCTAGCTACTTTTATACCGTCTAACAAATCGGAAACGGAGATCAGGCCAAATGATCGAATTTTTGCACAGATCTGGACCGATAACCCCAAGTTTAATTAATGAAAGAGGTCAATTTGTCATTAGGGGAAATATTTTATAACGATTACATTTGCTGAGTTTGACAGGAGTGAGATTTATACTTAGGTTTCCTCAAAGCAAGATGGACTCTCGCTCGCTTGTCTGTCTTGTCAGACCCCAGATCGACATTTTGCACTGAGATGCGAATTTGAGCTTGGTCCGACTGAGATTATTAGGACAGATTAAGTAAATAGTCATTCGTTGAGGAGGAACATTTGTTTCGATGCAAGACATTTGTAAGATATTGTTTCATATTCCACTTCTCGACACCGTGAAAAAGAGCACCTCGCTTTGCAGGCAGCACCAGTCCGGTCTTACCTGAAAACTGCTCCAACGTTGCAATTATTCTACATCCAACCGACTCAACTGTAACTGGCATTGTTTTGTTTTTTTGCCAAACATAAATGCATCGTAAGGATTTATACTCAGCAAAAGATCAGGTAGCTTCGAAGAGAATGTCGATGGGTTGTTTGGATTTTGAATGCACAACTTTACGCCTGAACTACGAAAAATAATGTGCCACCATAGTTTTTGTTGCTCGACTAGGCTACAGCACGTTTGCCTCACACATGTTACAAAGTTAAGGCGACATTGTGAACGGTCTGTTGTGAGCCCGACATGTAGCGGATTGCTAAAATGGTCGAATGTTAACACCGATGGTAGTTTGGTGCAGTGACTGAGAATAGCAAGATGAGTCTCTTGACTAAGGACACAGTGTTTTTGTATTTTATAGGTCATCATCCTCATCGCATGACAAAGCCGGACTGACAGATTCATCTTCATCTTTCAGATACAGTCTTTCCATTTTCTGTGTCTAAGTAAGTACGCTTGCAGTTCATTTTAGTTTGATTTAGTTTCTATTCATCCGTTGGTAACCAAATTACTTATAACATCACTATGATAAATGCCACTGTACTCGGTAGTAATAAACATCTGCGCAGAAATACCATACTTTCATTGATTACTTAGGTGCGTGATGTTAAAACGGTCAGTGGCAGTCATTTGTGCTGACACGAATAAGTAGTGTTGCAAAAAACATATTAAACCTTAAATGTTAAATAATAGCTCCCCTTCAGTTTGGAATTAATTTCGGTTCAAGATTTTAAAAATAACATGCTACAGTGCTGTGGATAATTTGTGAAGAATGTTATTGCATCATTTATGAGAATTATATAAAAACAATTATGTTGTTATCACTGGAATTTCATGTGGAAATTATTGTGTATGTAATATTGATCTGGTATAATTCCCCAAATTGTTATAGATGTCTTGTAATATCAGATGTCAGTGTTAGTGGTCTTACTTATCAGATTGACAACTTTTCACTTGAACTACAGAAATAATATACATCTGTCATTTTGTGTTGGAATAGGCTACAGCATGCATGGAGTGGACTATACTGTACTAGTACATCTCAGAGCGTATTCCATAAACTAACCTCGAAAGATGTTAAATTGGATTGTAAAATTGCAAGTTTGGAATCACATTAAGATATCCAGTGTTTGCCTTATTTTAAAGTCATTTTAGCTGCTTGCTGTTTATGCAGGTGTAAATCAGAAAATATATCTACTGTGCTCATCATTTTTTTGTTCCACAGTGTCAATGCACAACATGAAATGGTGTCAGTCAGTCCGTTAAATACCAGATCATATAGACAAATAGTGATTACTGTATAGTCATAGTCTTTTCTGGTGTAAGATATGTACCAATAGGCACTGACTGGGTGATGCGATGGTCAGATCATTCAGAAACCTCACCAATCACTAATACAGACAATAACTTTTTGGAGTTCACATATAAAGTTTGCAAGAGTTCCATCTAAAACTCAAAAACGTACAGCTCTCCAACTCGCATAGGTTAGTTTTGGCTTGGGATGTATGTTCCAAAGTGGCATCATTGGCTGTATTTCAGTGTATGTATGTTACAGTTTACCCTGCACTCATAGGGGGTTCATCCAGGAGATATTGCGGTATAGGTCTATGTATTTCTCCATTGGTGACTATTCCTCTCTTTGTGTGAAATTTGAATGAAAAGAACTATCGGTACCTTCCAATGACATTGGTTGTCATCAGGGTTGAGATCAGTGAAGTTACACAGGTTTGGTGGTCTTTTTGGTGTTGGCTCTGGACCATTGGTGTTTCACCCTAGGAAGAAGCGTTTTGAATACTGGCTCTGTGATGAAATGTGAAGTACACTATCTGGGTGGTGTTCTTGTCCACCCATGGCTGCTTCGAACCACGGAAGTTGGTCAACTCCAAACATCAGCTGCCAGAACTCCGATGCCATCCCATCCCTTCTTGTCAGTGTTTTTCTTTTCATACAGTAAATCTTAAAATCATCTAGCAGTTGCTGTGCATGGGAGCATGTGCTAATTAAATTTCCAATAGTTTTTTCAGTGTTATTCAAGAGACCACAGGGTCATTCCATGTCATTTCACACGAAAAAGTGGATTTCGAAACCCACCATCTCAGATCATTTTGGAATGTTTCCGGTAGCCAGAAACAGATAACCATTCATATAATTTTTAAAAAAGACAACCATTCATGTAATATTATTTTATAGAAATATAATGTTACCTGTGAGAAATCAATCTAATTGAGGCATCCAAATTTAATATTTTGTTTTGGTGCGGTTCACATCATATTCTGTAAATACCCCCCAAAGAAAAAAGTACCCAACATCCTATTTGTACCAAACCACTTGCTTTTAGTGATTAAGACATGATAAATCCAAATAAATGGACAAAATCCACCCCAATCCCACCACAACAGACGGTATTAGTTCTCTAGGTTTGATTAGTAGCATGGAGCTATGGCTTGGAGTACTATTTCATCATACTATCTAATGTACCCTTGGTGAATATGGTGTTGGTTATTATTATTATTTATTTTTTAATGTCTTAATCATGATTATGAGGGAATTTGGTCATTATAGGATTTCGGGTACTATATTTAATATTATGTGAACCGTACCATGTAAAATGTACAATTTGGGTGCTATCAATTAGCTTGATTTCTCACAGATCAAATTATATGTTGACAAATTAATATTACATGAATGTTTATCTTAACTGTGTCTAACTGCAGGATACATTTCAGAACAATCTGAGAGGTTGAGTGTCATGGCATGGAATGACCCCACATAACAGGTCTTAGAGCAACAGAATAATTGTCATCAGGTAGCTATTTTTGCGAACTTGTGGTATTTTATCAGCATTCTGCCATTATAAATTATGGTCTGATCTTCTCAAACTGTTGGGTTATTATTTCTGAGATGGTGTTCTGATCTGGGGTGAGTTGCACCATTTTGGACGTTTTATAAATTTGACATTAGGGATAACAGATTAATCAAAATGATCACAATCAAAGCAATATGCATTGAACTAGTATGTTTTTAGCAGTTTGTTCAGTACTGTTCTGCCCTCTGAAATTGGAGCGTCTTTTTAAACATTAGGTTTTGTCTGCAACTAGTATAGAATCATTTCAGTTATTATAATGGTGATGATAAATCCTTAAATGGATGCCACTGTTGATGCCACCTGTTAGCAGAGATAAATTAAATAGCTGAGTAGCAGCAATTCAACCTTTTCTTACAGGTGGTGAAAGGGAAGGAAAAGATGTAGTGTGATTATTTGCCCCAGTGGGACCTAATTGCAGAGGTTAGTTTATGCTGGTTTGATGTATCAGTTGTATCAGTCATTGTGGTTAAATGCATTGTGAAAACTCTGATAAACTAAATTTAATGCATGCATATTCATATACCTTTGTGTAATTTCTGCAGACTTCCAGAAGATTGGCAAATTTGGCACTTTAAAGTGTTATTTTCTATACAGGATACATTTTCCGGTACATTTCTTACTTTCTATTTGACTTTGATTTGTTCAATAATGTATACACTTACTTAAAAGTATTTTAGTAACCTTTGATACATTTTTGATATTTCTAATCATAACTGGAGAGATGCACCAGGGCGGTTTCTCGTGTTCAAGTGTCTCTGTGTCGTGATGCTTGGGGTGGAAAGAGACAATAGGGAGTAGCTGTTTAAATAACTTGAGAAGAGGTGCTGCTCCTTGCAGGCAAAAAGGCTGTCATGTATTACTTGGGTATTTTTTCCACAGATATATTCCCTCTTTTGGTTTTCTTAATAGGTGGATTCCTTATTTGGGTCAATAGGTGCCCTCTGCCCTGAACGGTGAATGTGACCATTTTGTTTTGGTTGTGGTAATTGAAGCCAGTTCCATAACTGTTATGATCATTAGAAATCAGTGATCTGGTCAGTGTTTGTTTAGCTCACCTTTGATCATCACAGTTTGTCTGTGGTCCTTTTTTTAAACCTTCAATCTGAGATTAATCCACGGCAAGGTGCCAAACTGCTGACATAGCTCTTTAAATCAATTTCATTTTTACAATTTTATGTATGTGCATACAGTATAATATACTATAATATTTCTTGAATGATGAATTGGCAGGTGCTAACATGTAACTGTGGAGTGAATTGTTTTTGCACACCTGTTGATTTGGAGTGCCAGTTTATTTTTGATGTGCCAAATTTTAGATGGGATACTTGGGAATCTTGAGCAGACATGGTATAACCCATATAAGATCTAGGCTGGCATTCACCCTTTCTTGCAATGCTGTTTTTCTTCAAGCAACAAGAGTAGAGTGGCTGATAAACACAAAGTGTCTCATTAGGGGAATAGTTGGAAAAACACTTGTCTGTTTTAAATACTGCAATGAAGTTAAGAACAAACTTCAGTGTGTAAGGGTGGAATTCTTCCATGCATGTGATTCTGTGTACCTGACCTGTCCATTATAATTATGATCCAGTGATCATTGTAAACCTCATAACAATAAGTCAGTTATGGCACACCTGTGCACACATTATGAGTTTAGGTAAAGCATGTCACATTACTGATTAAACATTACATCACAATCTACAATAAGCCTCCCATCCAAACCTGTTGATTTGCTGTATTTGGGTGGACTTTGTATAAAACATGTATTGTATATACTTGTATTATTGTTGTGTAGATGATGCAGGTTGTGCACTCCCCAATGAAATACCTTGCCTCAGGGTGTTCAGACAGGAAAAGTAGCATTTTAGCAGCTTATTTTCTATAGTGTATAGACGGTAGGCTAGTTAAAGCTTTGTAGGTGTCAAATACTTCTTTTCTTTTTCCAAAAAACTTTGTGGGCACACCAGCTGAAGAATAGTACTTTACAGTAAGCGCACTGTTTCGAGATTTGGATATTATCGTAATGATTTGTGTATGTAGTTTACAACCTACATTATTTATGGATTCAGGAAAGTGGAACTTTTTTTGCAAACATTTGTTTTTGATGAGCTTTGTTAAGTGAAATAAGTTGGAATAGAACCTTTTTTGAGGAAATCAAGAGGGCATTGTCTCTGGAGGATATGAACACCTAAGCTGTCATTCTTAAGCCTGCACTGTGCAATTGCTATACCACATGCAAAGGGCCAATAGTGGAGTTCTGCTGGCTGAAGACGATATGGAGGGATCAGCACAACCCATAGCGTTTAAGATTACTGCTAACCACACAGCCCCAAAGTGATCTTTTTTTGTGCACAATGCAATGAAATTTGGGGTAGTAATGGAGCCCATTTAGTAATGGAGCCCTATTAATCAGAAGTGCTCTTAGCCATTTTGTATTGGGGAAGAAGCGCAACTTGATCTAATGAAAACCCCTTGCATTTTCTGCTACTGTACCTCGATTTGCGGCAGTCAGCTAGAACCCTTTGGTAAACATCCATATTATTATTATTATTATTTTTTTTAATTTTTTTTAAAGGGGACCGGGTGATCTCCTTCTACCTGCCTTTTCATATATATTTTTTAAGAGGTAAAGCAGTGGGGGGTGCAGATGGGATGGGATCACAGTACGGAAAGTGTCACAGCTGGGAGCCAAACTCCTGACCACACTGGTGGAATGGTGTATGGCCTTGAGAGTTGGCTGCCCTATGGACTGTCACAGTACTCCCAGATTAATTAAATGGATCAGGCCTTTATTTTGTGTTCTCGTATGCAGCGAAAACTTTGTCCACACTGGCAAGCATAGGGACCAGTCTTGTAGAGCCATTCTCACTAAGACGGCATGTAGTAGGGATGAGTCCGTCTTATTTTTGGTAAAGAATAATTGTCTGTCATAAAGGGATAATTGTCTGATGATAAGGGCATCATGAGGAGCCGACTGGTGTTTTAAAAGGTAAATAAAATGCTTTTTGAAATGATGAGCCTTATCAGCATAACAAAATGCATTTATGTATGTGACTTCTCACTTGTGTCAGGAATCCATGCAAAAGTTCAAGCAATTTCAAATTTCCACAATGATTTCAGGTTTTGACTGAACAATTGAGATTTTTGTTAGTTTTTTAAAAATGACATTGGCAGGCAGTAATGGTGTCTCTGAGATACTTACAGTAGAATTCATGCTGAGGCATTTATCCTAGACGTAAATACTGGAGCACGCCAGGTCCTACACTGTCTGGTAGACAGCATCGCTGTTGCCATGGAAGACTGAAAGTGTCCCACAGTTGAAGATTAAAGTTGGGGGTGGACACAGTTAGTGAGCTGTGTCTACAGAAATGAACAGACTGCCTTAAAGCATTTTGTTGCATCCCAGATACTGGGCAAACAAGAGGCAATATCCATCTAAAGCACACTATCGGTTTTGTGGAAACATAACATGGAACTATCAAAAGACCAAAGTGGGCAAGAGAAATCTACAAAGTTTACACTTCATATTTTTTACCCATGCTTTAAAATGTATGAGATTATTAATGCCCAAGGGGAAATTCTTAGCTAATTGTCCGCCTGGTTTCCCTTACAGAAGTGGAAATTGCTGAAAATGTATTGAAGTACAATTCACTTATAATTATATATTTTCAAAAAATTCAACATATATGGGATAATCAAGTTATTTCTCACTTTCAGATGTGAAAATATATATATTTTATATATTTTTTAAATACTGCTGTGACGAAGGCCTATGTCATGTTTGAAAAATATATACATTTTCAGCATATTCCACTTTTGCAATGTTATTTTGGACCTGGTTGAACTAAAAAATGCTTTGCCAGGCATTGCGTATTGACTCCTCCTGAAAGTTAAGTAAATTAAATTCAACATTACATTAGGTCGATGCATTAAAGGATGTTTAATAAACCTTGGATATTTTAGATATAAAAAAAACAGTATTTAAAAAACATCTTTCCTGTCTTCTGTTAGAGAAAAAGACAGTGATTAAATTGTAATTGTGAGTCTTTATTCCACCACTGAGTCCTCTCAAGAACTATATTTAAATGAAACTCTTCTGGGGAAAAAATGCTTTGCATGTAATGCATAATTGATATGGCTTAAGAGTATTGTGGCTCTGAGAATTTAGCAAACAAAGAATTGCTGTAGGTTCTGTCTGATGGGCAATAAACATTGTCATTACATTCTTCCATTTTGTAATATGTGTTTCCATTATGGAATCTTCTCTCAATGTAAAAGCAAAACGGGCTATTGGAAAGTCAAAATCACTTTTTTGTATTTTACAGGTTATGAAAATTGAGTGCTGGTATGCTTTGAATATCCTTAAAATGTGTCCTTTGTGCCTATTTGCCTGAGAACTGAATTTTGTCTTTGAAAATCGATTATCTAAAGAATATATAATGATGATAAGCTTAAGATATGTACATAGCACTGGTATATTTTTTTCCTCTGTTGTATATTTGCATGTTCTATATTTGTATACAATGTTGTTTCTGGGAATCCTGGGAAGGAGTCTTGGGATTGTGAATGATGAGTTAAATTAGCTAATCTTTGAGGCTCTTGAGTAGAGAAAGTGTGCCCCTGTAGACAACTGTTTGAG
This sequence comes from Synaphobranchus kaupii, assembly GCA_029718625.1. Lineage (NCBI taxonomy): Eukaryota > Metazoa > Chordata > Actinopteri > Anguilliformes > Synaphobranchidae > Synaphobranchus > Synaphobranchus kaupii. The sequence goes on from CM056385.1 coordinate 6,678,796, forward strand.
GCTTGGCCCTGTGAACAAATGTTTTAGAGGCTTGGTCCTGTAAATTAATGTTTGAAGTTTAGCCCTGTAGTAGACCATTTGAGGCTGGGGTCCTGCAGTAGACTGTTTGAGGCTGGGGTCCTGCAGTAGACTCTTTGAGGCTGGGGCCCTGCAGTAGACTCTTTGAGGCTGGGGCCCTGCAGTAGACTCTTTGAGGCCGGGGCCCTGCAGTAGACTCTTTGAGGCTGGGGCCCTGCAGTAATTTGTTAATTATTAATACATTTTATATCTCATTCTTTTTTCCATGGCACAGCCGAGGGCATCACAAGCGATTTTCAGGTCAGGCAGTTGTTTGTGGGTGACAAATATTTACTGAAATATGTGTATTTTTTTTTTTAATTAAGTGAAAACCTAAAAGTGTTAGTTAGTTAGTTAGTTAGTTAGTTAGTTAGGTTACCCCTCTGGCCAAATGGGTGTTACAGCGCTACTGGGCCCTGAAGCGTACGGTCACACAGGTGTGATTAGAAGAAGGTCTGTTTACGAATGACGCTACAATAAGCCTTTGGATTAAACCTCATTCTTTCTAGGACTAAACACACTTATGTTCCACAAAAACATTGCACCAAATAAACATCTTTACAACGCCTGCAGTAGACCGTTTGAGGCTGGGGCCTGCAGTAGACCGTTTGAGGCTTGGGCCTGCAGTAGACCGTTTGAGGCTTGGGCCTGCAGTAGACCGTTTGAGGCTTGGGCCTGCAGTAGACCGTTTGAGGCTTGGGCCTGCACTAGACCGTTTGAGGCTTGGGCCTGCACTAGACCGTTTGAGGCTTGGGCCTGCAGTAGACCGTTTGAGGCTTGGGCCTGCAGTAGACTGTTTGAGTCTTGGCTTCAACTGTGTCATAACTCATAAGGCAGCTATTGTGGAGTCCACAGCAGCATGACACAGTAGGTCTCCTCATACCGTGCCCTCCACTATTATTGGCACCCCAGGTAAAGATTAAAAGGGTAAAAGGGTAAATTTATTATGAGGAAAAAATAATCCCTCATCAAGAAATAATTATTTTTAACAAAACCACGTATGCCACAATTATTGGCACCCCTGCATTTATATATAGAATAAAGTAATCATTTTTAATATTTGGTCACATATCCTTTGCATGCCTTGACTTTCTGATGTCTGTGACCCAACAACATCAAAAGGGGGGTGGGACTAGATTTAGCTGTAAATTATGCTGGAACAGTATGGAATACATGGTTCGTAAAATGGCTGTATCAAGGGTCTGAGGTATCAAGCAAGCCTCAAACCATCACTCTGCTGCCAGATATGCAGGAGATATGGATGGGTCACTTTAAGGGTTGTTTCTCCTGACAAATGTTCCTATTGAACTCTATGGAAAAACAAGTCAGGAGAAAGTTATCCATCCATATCTACTGTATTTCTGGCAGCAGAGTGATGGTTTGAGGCTTGTTTAATACGTCAGACCCTTGATGACTTTGACCCATTTAGCCAACCATGTGTTCCATACTGTTCCAGTGTAATTTACAGCTAAATCTAGTCCCACCCCCCATTTCCCATAGAGATCCATTCAAATGCAGAGACGTTATAGTATAGCTTATAAGAATACCAGAAAATAAGATATCAAGAGTCTTTTCGTGTTGTTGGGTCACAGACATCAGGAAGTCATGGCTTGCAGAGGATATGCGACCAAATATAAAAAATGATTACTTATTCTATATATAATTCTATCAATAATTGTGGCATACGTGGTTTTGTTAAAAATAATTATATCTTGATGAGGGATTTTTTTTTCTCATAATAAATTTACTTCAATTAAAGGTTGGATTTTTCTCATTTATTCAGTGTGAGATTAAGCTAATTCACCAAACGGGTAATTTTTTTATAACCCTTTTTACTCATCTTTACCAGGGCACTGTATATAGCATCAGGTGTTCATGAAGTTAAAGCACAATTGACCTTTGGTAGAACTTTGGATTGTGTAGTTACCTGGCCATGATATGAGTCCAAATGGTGGCGAAATATGTTCATTAGTTTCTCTGTGCTCCGCTGGGGTGATAATCCAGAATAGGTTATTTGTCACTCTCCATTCACTTCTATAGGGCATCTAAAACGGTCTCAAAATGACACTTCTAGCATGAATATGAATGTGAATGAAGCGGATTCTGTCAATGCAAACAATAACCAGTCCTCTTACGTATTACGCAATACGCCAAAAATTATCCTGGCCACACATCATCTTAAAACCAACACACCCAGTTCACTTGCAATGGGCGCAAGAATACTTGGTATTTAAATGACGTGAGCGATAGGCGCTATAATGAACCCTGCGCCGGGTGTAAGATAGCAAAGACACTTGCGTTTGGGTTACCGCCGCTTAGCGCAGGATATAAGATAGGGCCCATGCTGGCTTACTTTAGGTTGATTGATTCTTCTCCAAGGCTTCTCAAAGTGAAAGTAGGTTTTTGATGTTTAATATTTTCTTGTGGAACCGCAATGTCACTGTATGTCTTGTTTGCTCTGTAAATAGTGCAACCAAACGTTACTGTGCATTTGTGTCCGCTCCACTTTTTGTTACACTCTAGCTCAGATTTCCCAGGCAGAGGCTCCGAAGCACGAATGATTATTGATTTCCGAATGAATAGATATTTGCATTATCTTTGACATTAAAAAAGATTTTGTTCGCCTGCTGTTGGTTCTCGTATGTATTATAGGGGAAACACTGAGTTAATATTTATGGTTGAACGTTACCTCCGTAACCCAACGTAACATTATTGCATCAACTCTATTGAAATAATAAACTAGCATTACACGGATACTGCCTCTTATAGCTAGCTAGTGAACATTCGCTGTCAAATTTGGTTATTGATCAGTTTCAACAAGTTTGCCTGCTCTGAGATGATTTCCCAGTTATGCACCTTATGGCGCGTTGCAACAATGGACAGGTAAAGTGAGCGTGGCACCACCTAAAACGAGAAACGGCTCTAACACAGGGGACGGACAACCAAATATTAACGTTTTCTCCTATGTTGATGATGATGAAGGTCAGAGGATTGTTAACATTAAAGCACAAGGTGCGTAGAACCTTTAAAGCTGTAAAGTAATGCCAGGTTTGTCCCTATTTTTTCCTCCAAATGCTTAAGAAATAAATGAGCCCAACAACTCCCCAAACCCCAATTCCAAAAAATATTAATAATGTCTTAATAATAATGTGGCATAGATTACAAATCCTCTCATTGTGATCATTTTGTTTTAAGTCTTACTTTTAAGACATGCAGGGCGAATAGAAATTTGAACACAAATATAAATTGCAGTGTCTGCTGCACCATCTGACCACGCCAATATGCCACCCTGCGTGCCACGTCACTTTAGGGGTTTATCCGTGCGCACCACCAGCCTGAAAATTCTCAGGGAAACACTGAGATTTGAGGAATGCACTTTATTTTCCACATTTCATGAATGCACCAAGTTGGAGGAACGCATTTTAAGTTGGATGAATGTGAAGAAATGTCATAAAAATGTAATGTTTAACTTTGTTGCATTACTTTAAAGTTGTGCATAAAACTATGTAAACAGTTGACCATAAAACCTATGGAAGCAGAACTACCAAAATATTGGTACTGATATCGGCATCGGGCGATGGGTCGCATAAAATTATCGGAAATCGGTATCGGCCAGAGATTTTCATATCTGTGCATCCCTAGTTCCTAGCTATACTTTGTAGGTGGGTGTAGCTCAGTGGTGAATGGAGAGGCACAATCTGCAATTACAAAATGGGTAAAAAAAGAAAAAAGCAGCACATACAAATTATTTGTTTATTTTTTTTACACTTTTTAAAAAAGGTTTTCACTGACAAAACGAACCAAAACTGGAGTTTGGCATTGCACTGTGCTGGTTTCAACTTGCCCTGTGGTTTAAAGAAAGCAATATTCTGTTTCAAGGATGTGGTTTCTGATCAGTCCAGGGCTCTCTTTTCAAAATCTTATTAAGCATTTGGGACCAGGGAATGGAATTGTGAGCACTGTACAGATTGATGCTAACAGCTAGAGGGCAGCAGAGAGTTATGAATGAGAGCAGTGAGCTCAGTGTGAGGTTAAAAAAAAAAAAAAAAATCTGGCTTTCCTCTCCGAATGGGAAGAGATTATCGACAAGATCTATAGCTTCCACAACAGTCACTGCAGCAACGGAAAACACAGCTAAATTAGTTAATGGTTGTTGGATGTGAGAGAAACCTGGTTTATTTTCCTGGTGGTGTTTTAGAGACGGTGTATGTGCAGGGTGGGTTTGATTCCCGAAGACCATTATGCGGGGACTAGGGAACTACCTAAAATGCCTTAATAAGGCCATGGCTGCGTGCTCAGGCAAAAACCTCTGATGAAGACATCAGTGAGAAATGCTTGCTTGGATCATAAATGCAGAGTGTTTGTGGGCCATTGAGTATGGGAGGCGACTGAGGGTTAACCTGAAGGTCACCAGTTTAACGCTGCGTTCTCCATGCTGCTGCAGAAACAATGCGAAGGCAGGGAACTGGCAACGGCGTCTTCCTGAGGGTGGAACGGGGCCTAAGTGATTGTGATTGAGAGATACCATCACGCCTCTCGTGGTTTGTGGGGGGTGAAGAAAGTAATGTCCCAAGTGCTCTTTAAGCATGACAAATAAATGTGCCGTGTGTTACTAAGTGATCAAGGGACAGTGGTTTACAATTTGTGTAATGTCCATTTCCTGTTGAGTGAATTAGATTGATGAAATGAGATTGAGATTTGGTGTGGTCTTCATTTCAAGTGAAAGCTTTCGATGTGAGAAGAGGGTGTGTATTGTCAGACCCAACTGGAACACCATTCCAGAATTTTAGTAAATCGGACTCATTTTTAGGACGGTGCATTTAATTTTATGGCATATTTGGGTTTAAGGGTGAGATTCGCTTAGATGAGGCATTTAAAGCGTGAATCTTCTTTGTTCCTCATACTGCGGTAGCTGGTCTGCTGTTGCTCCTCTCTTTTAACCAATTCACTTGGTCTACTGTTCCTGCACATGCCGATGTGGTGAAACGCACACAAAAGATTGATCCTATAAGTGTTTCTGTTTTAAGGTACGGGAACGGCAACCAAACAAATTTCTCTATAAAGGATCACTTGTCTGCGTAGTGTCATGTTTGATGTGTAAGCTCAATTTAAAGAAAATGCACAAAAGTGTGTGTGTGTAGGCTATGTAGAGAGAGATAGATGGATAGATATCCTCAGGTCTGATACCATACTGGGAAATGGTATGAACAGGCCAGGGAAGTTGGAAGTTTTCTTTTTTCCAGCCGGGAATGAGATGTGCATTTGTCCTGGCCTGGGCTCGTCCTGTGTGTGAGAGCTGCAGGCTCCGCTTCACTGTTGCTGGCTTAACTGGAATAAATGGCGCGCTGCCTACCATTGTGGCAGGTAATTACGTAACAGTGCGATGCACAGGGCTCCCATAACACCCTGCGAAACTGCGGTTGTCCTCCGCTTTGAGGATCTGTCCAGGCCACTCAGTATGACCAAGTACAAATGTCAGCCTGTACATTCATTCTATATTATAGCCTTTATTACAGGGTTTATGTATTCCATGTTTTATAATTATTTGGAACATTCATTATAAATTTTCATATGCTATGCCGCACATAAACCTATACGCTTGTGGTGCATTATGATAATCCTTTGTTAAATTTTTGTTTGACCAGTGCATTCCTTTTCGTTCGTTTGAAAGAACTGAATTGCGACGTCATAAATTTCTTCACGCAATGATGTGTGGCTTGCTGAAATATTCCTGCTTTCAGTGCCTTAGGCCTGTCACAGGCAGGTAATCTTTGTAGCGCGGTCATATTAATTAGCGCTCCGACGTTAATGACACCGTTTCGCTTTTTGCCGTGAGAGTGTGGATCCCGCCCCTTGTTTCCCGTGCGCGTAAGGGGAACCGTGGCCGCTGTACAGACTCGTCCTCGTCCTGCGTCCCCGCGCTCTTGGCCGGTCGGAGGAACAACAAGGGCCACCCTGTCCTGTGCTTTCTGTCCCACTGGCTCACACTGACCTGTCAATTACAGGTGAACTCCATGGGTCAAGGGGGGCCTTGGCACAGAGGTGTTAATCATATACTATAACTCACTGCTGGAAGATGGAAAACAGCTGTGTTTGGTTTTATTAGCATTGCACATCTGTGAGACAGTAAGGTAAGAGGAGGGGGATTTAGGAACAACAACGGATTTCTAAAGCAATTTCACGATCTCCGTGCACTTCATATTGAATAGATGGGTAACTCGAATCAACTGCCACCAATGTGTAGCGACCACCTTTGGTGATGCAAAGTTAGCCATTTTGAGCCTGAATATTCACTATACATTAGCTTAGATGGAAGGGGGGCGGGGTGTGTTATTGAGCCAATTAAACTATGGGACGATTGGGTGACCAGGTTGAGAGCCAGTTTTGTGGAATTTGTGATGTGTGCCAATGGGATTTTTAAAGATCTCAGTCAGGACCACGATTGAATGTATCATATGAAAGTCTGTATAAGTTCTTTGGTTGTGCCCCGAGGCCAAGTGGTGAGCGCAGGGAGCAGAAGAGTGTGTTTAACTCCGAAACCCCAGAGTCACCCAGTCAGCGATCCAGGCTGTGGTGACCGGCAGGAAAAGGCGTTCCGCGTTTTCAGCCTCGTCATTTTCTGCCCTTCACGGAGGAGATTTCCTTGTGAGGCCACGTGACTTTTTGTCAGACCTCATAATGTGGACGTGAAACTGAAATTGGCTGCGGGGGGGTAGGGGGAGCGCTAATCATGACGTGGTGAGTTATGCTTCAGTCAGTCTTTTTAAAAAATGAAATGAGAAAACGCGATGGTTAAAATAGGGCATACTTTACAGTTTTACGGATTCCTTAAAATACAGGCCTGTGAATGGGCGGGTGAGCTCTACAGTAAGACCAGATGTCTAAAGAGATCATATCAGTCATTTCTTCCTGCGTGATCCAAGCAATTATGGAAAATTACTCCGAGACTCATAGAGAGACTCGGTGTGTCCTGTAAGCTCCCAATTTTTTCTGCCCCCTGTCGAGCTTTCCAGTAAAGAGTACAATCTCGCCTCAGGTGTGGGACTGCTCTGACCTGCTCTCTCCCTGCAGGGTCAGCACCATGAAGGCGGGGGGGCGGGGCAAGGATGCGCCCGTGGAGGGGGAGGTCAGCGCAAAGCGGCCCAAACGCAAGTGCCTCCAGTGGCACCCCCTGCTGTCCAAGAAGGCCCTGGACTTTTCTGAGGAAGAGGAGGAGGAAGACGAGGAAGAGCTGGAGAAGGTGGGCGGCCTCTAAACCCTTTTATGGCTTCAGGTTTTGTCTTAAAAGTGCTCTTCAAATAAAGATTGTTATTATTCGTAGTATTAATATCTATATATATATATATATACGTATATACAGTCAAGCCGGAAAGTCTCCCCACCCTTTCACCTTCTCCACGTTTTATTACGTTACAGACTTATACTACAATAGATTGAGTTCATTTTTTGCCTCAAACATCTACACACAACACCCCATAATGACAATGTGAAAAAAGTTTTTTTGAGATTTTAGCAAATTTATTAAAAATAAAAATAAAAAAATTCTCATTTACATAAGTATTCATACCCTTTGCTTTAACGTATTTTTAAAGTATCATATTTCATATTTGGTCGCATATCCTTTGCATGCTGTTACTTCCTGAAGTCTGTGACCCATCAACATCAAAAGACTCTCGATATCTTATTTTCAGGTACTGTTACAAGCGATACTATAACCTCTCTGCATTTGAATGGATCTCTATGGGAATTGGGGGGTGAGACTAGATTCAGATGTAAATTACACTGGTACAGTATGGAACACATGACTGGCTAAATGGCAGTAAGTCATCAAGGGTCTAAGGTATCAAACGAGCCCCAAACCATCACTCTGTTGCCACATATGGAGTAGATGTGGATGGATCACTTTAAGGGTTGTTTCTCCTGACTTTTTTCCCCATAGAGTTCTATAGGAAAATGAGTCCGGAGAAATAACCCTTACAGTGATCCATCCACATCTACTCCATATCTGGCAACAGAGTGATGGTTTGGGGCTCGTTTGATAGCTCAGACCCTTGATAACTTACAGCCATTTAGCCAGCCATGTGTTCCATACTGTACCAGTGTAATTTACAGCTGAATCTAGTCTCACCCCCCAATTTCCATAGAGATCCATTCAAATGCAGAGAGGTTATAGTATCGCTTGTAACAGTACCTGAAAATAAGATATCGACAGTTTTTTTATGTTAATGGTCACAGACTTCAGGAAGTAACAGCATGCAAAGGATATGTGACCAAATATGAAATATGATACTTTAAAAATACGTTAAAGCAAAGGGTATGAATACTTATGTAAACAAGAAATTTTATTTTTTTATTTTTAATAAATTTGCAAAAATCTCAAAAAAACTTTTTTCACATTGTCATTATGGGGTGTTGTGTGTAGAATTTTGAGGGAAAAAATGAATTTAATCAATTTTGGAATATGTCTGTAACGTAATAAAACGTGGAGAAGGTGAAAGGGGTGGGGAGACTTTCCGGCTTGACTGTATATAAACACAAATCCCCAGTAAGCTCTGATAGTCAGCTTAGACCAGGGGACAATTTTGTGAAGTATGGGATGCGTTGTGGGAGGTAATGGATCCTCCCTTTTTGTCCCTCTAGGAGCCTCTGCTATGCAGGGACAGCGGGGCCCAGGAAACGGAGTGCGGGGTAACCGAGGAGGAGGGAGAGGAAGAGGCGTCGGAGCAGCGCGCCCGTCGCCCCTATGAACGCCTTCCTCCTCTTCTGCAAGCGGCACCGCTCCCTGGTGCGGCAGGAGCACCCGCGGCTGGACAACCGCGGGGCCACAAAGATCCTGGCCGACTGGTGGGCCGTCCTGGAGCCCAAAGAGAAGCAGAAATACACCGACATGGCCAAGGAGGTGAGGCTGCTTGGTGCAAAGAATCCTCCTTAGGCCCTAGATTTATCATGTACTGATCCTTGATTTTGCCAGTAGATTTATTATTTACTGAATCTGATCCTAGCTTTTGACTCTAGACTTATGATTTTATTGCTTTCATACCTTCTAATTTCTCTGTGGGAATTGTTGTATTTTTTACCTCCTTCATCATGTCTATACTGTTTGCAGTCTTATCACAATTTTCATATGTTATATCCATACAGTGATGCTGTCAGTACATTATATTACTGTAATTTAGCAGATGCTCTCATCCAGGGTGACTTTGACATTGAACATTGAAAGAGAACATAAGCGTATCCACCGGAGTTATGTGACAACAGTGCTAGACCTGGCGAAAAAAACATCCAAAATCCATGAGTGTATGTGCAGCATCAATAAAGCACTAAATGTAAGATGACTGGTGCCAACGTAGAACCATGACCCATGATAGAAGTAATGCAACTTAATGACAAGATATATAATGCACCTTTCACATGGTGGCACATAGGTCCTCCCTCGATGGGAAATCTGACATGGACTCACTTTTCTTAGTCAGAGCGAGTCTCAGGCCGTGACCGAATACGACCCCTGTTCCCTGGGGAAACATTTTTTTCTTGTTTGTACAATTTTTGATTTTATAGAACCAATTAAATGTGTAGAGGTGCTTGCGGGTGTACATAGATTGTAATTCTGGAATGATTGGGGGAGAGAGACAGGAACTGAATGTTGTTGGGATGCTGCACAATGAAGACCATTCAAACCCTCAACCCATCGGCAACACACCCTTTTCATGAATGGATGCATGTTGTGAATCTCCAATCTGTTTAAATTTCTGCACTCCATGTTAGTGGTCTCTATGCCAGTGCTCAACCCATATTGGCAAGGGCATGTGCAGCTAAAAACTGAGCTGCCCAGTTTGTCTCCCCATTAATGATTTGGTCCAGTCTGTCTCCCAATTGATTGGTCCAGCCTGCCTCCTCATTAACAATTTGGTCCAGTCTGTCTCTCCTTTGACGATTTTCCCCAGCTTGTCTTCCCATTAGTGATATGACCCACTGTGTTTCCCCACTAGCAGTGTCATCCACTTTGTCTCCTCTTTCCTGATTTAGCCTGGTCTTTTCTCCCCATTATAAATGTCCCCAGTCTATCTCCCCATCGTGATTCACTGTGTGTGCAAATGACTTTGCCTCAGTTTGTTTCACCATTAGCGATTTGGCCCAGTTTATCTCCCCATTATCCATTGCTGGGGAGCGATCTTTGCCCCGAGCCCGGGCCCAGTTAGCACACACGGCTCTCCCGGCACTGCCATGGGTGCCCAGACGGACGCCTGTTTGTCAGGGTCAGTGTCAGGGGGCCTCACGCCAGCCCCAACCGAGTGGTGTGCTTAACCGAGGCGAAGATCACTCTGACTAAGCGCCGGCTCTCTGGCGACTCGACTGTGCCGATCCCACGCGTGAGCTTACATGGAACGCGTTCGGGCCGCGCACATCAAGGCCAGCCTTAACAGAGCAGCTACATTCACACAGATGCCACCGCCAGATGCGCCTTTTATTTCCACCGATTTCCAGGAACCTCCGCTGCTCAGCTGAAGCCTGCGCCATCTGCTCTTCAACTGGAGCAGAGGCACACATCAGTCCCACCTCAAGAAATCACTTTGTACATGCTGTGTCACACTATTTTATTTTGGAACACAGATATCTTGCCATTTTAGTGGATATTAAAGCTTAGCTGTATCTATTTATTGGAAGAGCACAGATGTACATGAAAACATTGCAAACGATTTAGACAATTTCATTACAAAATAAATTATTGAAAAGTGTGAGGCTAATCTTAATATAGAGTAGCACCATTTAAAAGCAAAATATTATAATTATAAAGTTAAGTTTTTTTGTTTTTGTTTAAATGTACTGAGCCTGTGGTGTTCTCTCTTGTCTCCCAGTATAAAGATGCTTTCATGAAGGCACACCCAGGGTACAAGTGGTGCCCCACAACCAACAAGCCAGTGACCAGCCCCTCCCACACCATCAGCACCCCCCGCAAAAAAGTCTGGTCCCTTTCTTCCACCCCGCCTAAGGACTGCGCCGCCGCCAAAAAAGTGCCCAAGCCCGACAGCGCCCCTCAGCTGAATTTCGCCATGGCAGGTGTGTCTCACGAGCGCCGAACCCGGGCGGTGCACCGCGAACGTATCCCCGTCTCACCCGACGCTTCTCTGTCTCCCCCGCAGATCCCACTAAAATGGGAGGCCTGAGCTTGCTGCTGTTGGCCGGGGAGCACGCCCTGACCGCCCGGGAGGTAAGCCCCCTCACCTCAGCTGTCGGCTCTCTTCCGCCAAAATATGTGCCGTTTTCTTTCCAAGGCTCCTTCTGGTGCCACCGGCCTTAAACGGGGTTTTCTAAATGCACTTATCTAATGTGAAGCATCCCACACACACCCCTCACACGCAATCCCCGCAGGATTCACAAATGTACCTATGTTGTACACACACGCCATGTCAGTCGCAGAGATGTTGAAGAGCATGCGATAGGCAGTAAGGAAGTTGGCATCGTTACAATCTTGTTAAAATGGAAGTTGGTCCTGTTCAGCTTACTGATCAGGGGCTAATGGGAGGCTAGCCCGTCATTCCCGTGAACATCTGGGGGCTTGCGTCCATAAGAGATTTATTGAATGATTAACAGGAATATGCATTGCTCCGCGCCCCCACTCAGATACTGAATATAATGAGTAGCTGATTGTGGCTGAGGCGAATAGGATCTGACAGTCAGGTCTCCAAGGACGCAGGAGACACAACAGTGGCTTCTGTGTGCAGCGGCCACCTCTGACTGCACTACGCAGTATCGTTCCAGGCCTGGCAGGCTGTGTGTGTGCGTCCATCCGTCCGTCCGTCCTGGCGCGCTGATGTGTATGTCAGTCACAGGCAAACGGTTGCAGGCCCAGCTGTGTCTCCCTCAACAGGCACGTATGACTGAGACGTGCACTCCGCTCTTCTGGAGAGCAGGGGTAGGGCTCTAGGGCCACTGCAAGCACTTCATTACTGAGCAGCGAGGAAGGGGAGGGCTGGCGCTGACCGCGCACAAGTCTCTGCGGCCACGTATCGGGCTAATCCTCTGCAAATTCCATTTAGCCGCTGCAAATTGATCCTAATTACCCAGACGCACAGCTCTCGTGCCGTGAGGGAGCGACGCGGGGTGGGCGGGGGGGAGGTCGATATAAAATGGCAAAGCAGCCTGGGAGCCGTAACGCACCATTACATCATCCGCCAAGATGGCTGACTCCTCTGCAGAGAGGAGGGAGGCAGTAAAGTGTGGGATTAAGGGAAGCCTGGCCTTTCGGAGAGGAGCGCCCTGTGGAATCGCTCGCTGCCGAGGCACCCTCAGCCAGACCGTCAGACTGCCACCAACTCCCCTCCCCGTTCAGAGCAAGTCAGGTCCAGTGAAAGTAGAGACAGGGAGATGGTCCACCCAACCCACTTCAGCTGTGGCGCGTTTCTTACCATGCTAAATTCAACAATTGTTGCTGCCATATCTGATACTCCCCTAATGCTTGGGCACATTTTGGACTGTTTCGATTTGATGCCCTCTCTCTACCACAGATCACCTCCAACACCTCTCCGACCCCTGTGGACTCGGGCAAGCAGGCCGGGAAGTCTACCTTATTCAATCTCACCGAGGTACAGTATCAAGCAGGAGAATATGGATTATAATTAAATATTATTATTTTTTTTTTATTTTTTTTTTACACTGTTTTGATGCGGTGGCGACCCCTGCTTTGAAGTTTCCTATCTCCCTGTATAGATTTCCTCCAGCCCTTCCCAGTCAGGGGCCGCAGATGCTGCTAAGCACCCTGGGAAACCGGCACTCTTCCAGCTTGCTGAGGTAAACCCCCCCCGGGGTTCAAAGGTCAGCAATGCATGTATTCAAGCTGAAAGTAGTTGGTTTATAGGCTTCTGAATGTGCAAAAATTAAATGTTAGATGTCAGGGCGCTTATGATGGAGGAAACCTCCCCCACCCAACACTAATACCTGCTGAAATTAAAATTAAAATTAAAATTTAATTTTTTTTCTTTGAAGGGGTGATATGCAGCTTTAACTCATTCAATGCCAGAGGTTTCTGGAACACTAAGCCTCAGTTGTGCCAGAGTGTTGGGGAATAGAGGTCTGCGCGGGACTGATTATTTAATCCCGCTCCCGCCCACTCCCGCAAGATTCCATCCCACTCCAGCCCGCTCCCGCACAAAACTGGACACCTTTGTCCTGCTCACGCCGGCGACATAAAGGTTTTGTCCCGCTCCTGCCCACAGAGTACCGCAGAGGCTATTGACATCCAAAATATGCCATAAACGTGACAACGTTTGGGGCGGAAAAACTGGAATAATAATAAATATAGCTGCAAGCAGCGATTCCCGGGGTCCAAGCGGCATGAGCAGCATTTGTCAAACACAGAGACTGCAAAATGGTAGACAACTCTAGACAGGGTTGACTCAAAAAGCAAATATTTGTTTCTAATCAGGGCTTTTGCCATTGTTGATGGTATCTAAACCCGATCTCGTAAGGGCTTGCATATTATCGTAAATTCTTCATTTTCCTAGGAGCCTACTCCATTTTTATGGTGACATTGCGTTATGTGTGAAAACCGTAACCCGAACAGAGTGCACATCCTCTTTGTTGCAAATGAATCAAGGAATCTTGCCTGCTAAACCGCAACAGGACAACATAGGTAGGCCTACACATAGACATCAAAGTGAACATCAATGATCTATAGGCTACACTGTCGTGATTATATGATGCAAAATATAAGTGATCCAAAGTGACTTTCACACATAACCAATAATACATTTTAGCCACACCCCCTCATGTGAACATGTTCTATTGAGTGCAAGAAGTGTGTATTTCAGGTGCAAGTCCTCCGTGAAAGATGAATCACACACTTCTGACAGTCCAGGGATCACACAAAGGTCACAGGGGTTCAAATACCATAAGGGGATTGGGGGAATAAAGCCTCTTTGGGGGGTTCAGAGCACTCGCGAACATCAGTCAGATTTTGTAAAGATACAGTGCGGTATGGGTTTGGGCTCAGCTCAGCATTCCTGAGCACAGGTCCTTACTCCTCTTTTTTATGCTTTCTGAAAGTCATATTATGACTGCTGGATTTTCTCTTAAGCGAGTGACATAAGCATGTTGGAGCAGTGTCCCGACAGGGATATGACCCTATGATCATGTGCCTTCACCACCGCACTCCATGGGACAAGGCAAGTCTGTCGAAAGCCAGATGATCTTAGGGTGACGGACTGGGTTTCAGAACTCAACGACTAACTGCATGGCATGTTACCTTACATATTGGGAAAGCCATTCTGACCATAAAAATTGTTTCGGGTGACTTGGTGAATCCGTTTTTGGCATTAAATAATGAAAAATTTAAGATTTCACTAGAAAATACATTTATGGGGCTGCAGGAAGGTGACTTGGTGAATCATTTTTTGGCATTAAATAATGAAAAATTTTAAATTCCATTGGAAAATACATTTCCTTATTTCAGTGGGCCCTGGTAAAATTAAGGTTTAAAAGAATACATGAACATTGCATTCAACAAAATACAGATATATATGCAAAGTTCACAGTCAACTAATTAGAAAATACAGGTGTGATCAGTTTAAAAAAATAAAATTAAAAAAATAAGTCATAGGGCAGATGAAATGCATTATGCCATGAATGAGTAAAGGCTAGACAGGAGGTATTGAGTGTCCAATCAGAGGCTAGCCAGAACAGACTGAGTGTCCACTCTGTGGATTGTTTCACTTGAAATGGTGTTGACTGTTTTTGGTACCCTGTTGGCACATACATCAGAATACAGACAGGTTAATCATGAGACTATGATAGGGGGATTTTCTATTTTCATCTCCCTCAGTTTTGACCTTCTGTTTGGTTTCTTTGCAGATTTCCTCAAGCACTCCCAAGCCTACAGCAGGAGCCACAGCCACTGAAGGAAGGGCGTCTCCAGACCTGGCAGAGGTAAGACCACTGGAGAGACTGCAGGCCTCGCAGCCGTTTAGCTGGAAGTTTACTGAAAACCGCGCTCAAGGGTCGAAAAGCAACATCCCTCCTGAGCATTTGAACCTGCAGTATTCTGTACGAGTCAGCTTCCCTGTCCCAGTTCCTCTCCACGCCGCGGCTAACTGAAGTGTTGTTCTTGATGGTCCACCCGCAGGTCTCCTCTGGGACACTGCAGCCTGGAATGGAGGGCCCACCGAAGGCCTGTGTGAACTCTCCCTTATTTCAGCTGGCAGAGGTGTGCTTTCTCCGTGTTCTTACGGTTTATGGGGCTGCCAAACCACACTGAGTACGCTTTGGCTGTGTCTCTGGGCTCTTAAATTTAAACCCAGCGTTAGGCAGAAGTAGCAATAAAGCTAACGCTAAAGTTGCTTTGCTAGTTTCAGACGGATGTCGTTCTTCCTTTCGGGCTCGATGTTCTTAAAATGGCAAATAAATATGCATCCATTTGGGCAGGATGGTCTTAAAGTGAAGTGTGGTGAGGCACATTGCTGGCCTATTGCTATTTTGATTTAGCACAAAGCTGATAAGATAAGGCCAACCAAAAGCATGTCTAAAGTCAAGTCATGGTTTAATCGTATTTTAAAGGTCATCTGAATGAACTTGACATTGACATAAAGCATTTAAAGAATTTGAATCATTGGAATGATTGGAATCATCACATATTACTGTTGGCTCATTTTAAAATAGGCTACACTTGTGTAGCTGTAAAACCTAGTTTAAGGTTTATAATCAAACCAGAAATACAGTAAGTGGAATCGTGTAGTTTCTCTATGCGCTCTTGAACAGAAAACCTCGCTTTAACCCCTTCGTGCAGATGGCCAATTTGGTCAATTCTTACCTATTTAGGGGGTGCTCTGTTTAAAGCTTTATAACTCCATAAACTTGGCAAATTGCTTAAATGAAACAAGACAGTTGTACTATTTACAATACAAACTTATATTTTATATTTGTTTATTTTCGTAATTTAAGCCAAAATTAATTGCCACAAATGCAACGAAACTTTGGAAAAAAAATACAGACAGCTACATATGTGAAACAGGTAAATCTATACATTTCCTGGATCAAAAAAAAATCTGTGTTCACAAGTGTGCAAAATCTGAGGACGATATGCAGAACTACTAAAGATATATGATGCAAAATATAGGCAGCGTACCCTGTTATCCATTAGTGTCTCCAAATCTATCCAAATGGAAAAATAGTTCACTGCTCTAAATCATAAAATAATGATATATTTAACTACAAATCAACTGTCTTGGATCATATAACTCACTTTTACATCATTTTCATCAGTATAGGGGGGTAGATATCTATGGGTCCAAACCCATATCCAATACATGTCATAAAATTAGTTTTGTCCATTATAAAGCAGAAACATTTGCCCCTTGTGATGGTTTAAGATGAAAACATTGATATCACACTGTTACACACACCTACATATGTAGCCTAATCATTCATTCTTGTACCTCAATAGAACATCACTTTTTCCTGGACTCTACAGTATGTATGGTTTTGCCCTGGGATCGCATTTTTCTGTAGTTTCTTTTTTTTAAATATTCCCATTCATAATGACTCCAAGGAACATTTTACATTCATCTAGCATATATCAGCCCACAGTAAATTGGGAATGAGTATTTTCCATGCCTTAAGTGACAAGTATAGCCCAGGAAGACAAGCCTAAAGCCTATGTTATGTGCGATAATATTATTCCACCAACAGTAAAATGCTGCCAAATGTTCTAGCTTCAATGAAAGTCGGTACATCAAACAAAAATCATGACTGAGCAATGAATGCATACACTACAGTGTGTGAAATGCACTCAACATGCAAAAATAACCATATCTAGCATAGCCTACTGGACAAAACAGTGGTTGAGTGGAAAAACTAACGTACATATGTAGCCAGCAAGAAGAACCGCATATTACAAGGAGTACGAAAAACTCCCGTCAGCGAATGCCTTATCTGTAGTTGTTTGCATCATAGTACATTGACTAGATTCAAAATGCTGTTGCTCTGGGCTGTAATATATTGTTCAAAGCATCCCAGAAAAAATTGCAAACACTGTTGAAAAGGATATACTGTCCTCTATCGGATAAAACAGTTGTGAATAAAACTGGAATGACGTGAAATACTTCAGAGCTGCAGGTAGGTTGGCTAAATGGCTGCAAGTCATCAAGGGTCTGCGGCATCAAACAAGCCTCAAACCATCACTCTTCTGCCAGATATGCAGTAGATATGGATGGATCACTTGAAGGTTTGTTTTTTCCAACTTATTTTTCCATAGATTTCAATAGGAAAATGAGTCAGGAGAAACAACCCTTAAAGTGATACATCCATATTTACTGCATATCTGGCCGCAGACTGATGGTTTGAGGCTTGTTTGATACCTCAGATACCTCAGCCATTTAGCCAACCATGGGGTCCATACTATTCCCATGTAATTTACATCTTAATCTAATCCCACCCCTCAATTCCCACAGAGATCCATTCAAATGCAGAGAGGTTATAATATCGCTTGTAAGAGTACCTGAAAATAAGATATCAAGAGTCTTTTGATATCCTTTAATCCCCATTCATGAAAGCATCACCTGTTTACCTGTGGAATGTTCAAAACAGGTGTTTTTTCCCCTGTCCCAATTTTTTTGGAACGTGTTGCAGGCATCAAATTCGGAATTATCTTATATTTACAAAAATCAATAAAGTTGATAAGGTAAAACACAATCTCGGAACCCATCGGCTAAATGATTTAGCCTCTGGGAGCGCTGAGTGAATCTCAGCACTCGGAAGTACCAGCTACCATATCCACAGGAAGACAGGAAGAGCCTTCCCTTCTGGAAGTTCTGTTGTGTTTCTAGCCCGATAGGCACCTCTTCGAACGAGAATGCAATGGAGATTACAGACAAACTTTTTAACAGGATTATTTCACAAATTGTAGGATACATTCTATTCAAAGTTTCAAACCACTGCAACACCTTTGTTTGAAATATTGGACAAGTGGGACGTATTTTGTCTGCCGACAGGTTACGGCAAAAATTCAAACATGGCCCACAGCTTGTTCGCTAACGTTACTGGCTAATGACAACACATCCTATGGAATGGAATGGCAAACTTCAAGTGGAACGCCTGTGTTGTGCCGTTTTTCGACTCCCCGGCATATCTCAATCCCCCTTCATATAAACGCGCTCGTTCAAGCTACGCGATAGGCTGTGCTAACTTTCAATTATTTACTGAACTTATTTTCTTGAACGTTTTGGTCTCTGAATTAGCCGGTTATGGAGCAATAGTTAATGGGAAACGCTGGGTTATTTCTTAAACTTCTCTATATTGATTTTTATATGTTTAATGTGAGTCTTGAAGCTTACCGCACTAGTGCCTCCCGGTTCCCTTGTTTCCAGACGCGGTTAATTTAAATAACTTTAACGTAATTAATAAAGTAAATTAAGCAGAATGTAGCTACTTTTTTTCCCTCAGTGACTACTGGATGGCAGACATAGCCTACGTCGCCTCGTATGCTGCAAATACTAGGCTAATTTACTGCAACTGGGCTACAATTAAATTGTTAACACACGTTAAATTGTGTCATTGTTTTTAATGCAAATGCAATACGTGGCTAGGTAACTATATAGGCCTAGTTACATCACCACGGAGTTAGCTTCGCAGGTGTTTATATGTGCAATGTTTAATGTTTTTTTTATTAACGTTAGGCAATCTACTGCGAGCCAGATTAGTCTCTTCTGTGTGAAGTTGCATGATTATATCATTTTTTACTGGCACATCTTTTGTCGGATGTTCTCCACATTTATGTTTTTTCTCTGTTTTCTCAGGCGATTCATAAATTTCGTACCGATCATATCTCCACCGTTACAAAAAGTTTCAATGTAGGCTATTGGTACATCTGTAGCCTACCCATGTGGTGTTTCCCAAAGATTCTGTTTACATGCGCACCGCCCAACCATGATTGGTCAAGCCAATCAGCTTCCGACAGGAAGTTCTCGTTTCCGCTAACGCCAGCTTGTATATGAGCGCCGACAGATTTTCATATTTATATGAACATCTGTCAAGAGAGATTAGTTAAAACATGAAATCTTTTCTTTGTACTGTTTTCAATTAAATATATGTAAAAGATAATTTACAAATCACTGCTTTCTGCTTTTATGTGTATTTTACATACTGTCCCCACTTTTTTGGAATTGGGGTTTGCATATTTATTTCATATTTTGTAGCAGATATTGATTGTAGAATGACGTGGTATAATGAAACAATTATTTTACATGTTTATTTTGCATTTGAGTGAGCAGGGTTTTTCACTTCTTTTTTGGCATACGATCAGGCTATTGTTGGGTTTACCTTGTTGCTACGACAGAATACTAATATTATATGATGAATAAATATATTTATGTACTCACACATAGACGCTATTGTCCACTATGTCACGCATGGGTAAGTATAGTTGCAGGCGAGACTACGGGAAAATAGTGACACTTAGAAACTCCGTATTCGGCAGAGTTGTCACAAATCGTGTACCAATAAAGATAAAACACGGAGTTTGTGGTTTCCACTCATAGTTTAGCTGCAGGAGCAACAAATGTCTTGGTTGAGCGAAATCTTGGTGCCAGCGCCATGGCCATTAGGTATCTGCCCGAAGGGGTTAACGTGCAACAAATCTAGACACTTCTGAACCTTGCTCTGACGCATTGTGTACTATGATGTTTGGGACAACGTGGACATTTATTAATTGATGATCTGGAGCACAAATCCACGTTTGGAGCTTTGTGACTGTCTACACCAGGGGTTCCCAAACCGGTCCTGGGGGACCCCTGTGTATGCTGGTTTTCGTTGCATGGGGAGTTTGTTCTACATGGCATGCATAGCTATTTCTGACATAATGAGTCTTAAGAGGGCGAATAATTCCTCCAAACATGAAAAGCACCTAACTAAGAAAAATTAACAGCTTGTTAAAATTCTGGGATTGCAACTGTGGTTGCAACAAAAACCAGCATACACAGGGGTCCCCCAAGACCGGTTTGGGAACCCCTGGTCTACACAATAATAAAACCCGTGGGCATTAGACAAAGCTGTGTCACTGTGCAAAACTTGTTTTGCCAATGGATTTAAAAATAACATGTTTAACTGACACATTTTCTTCGTTGCAAATATAATACAGGGCTTGGGAAGTCATTATAATTGTATTTTATAAATGTATTATTTTAAGTGGTCATTCCGCTACCCAGCAGCACACAGTTCCCGAGGTGGGAACAGCTGGATTAAGGAACACAAGCTGTCATTTTCAGCAGGCCCTCCCTGGCTTGTAACCCATCCTAGATATATTAGTCAAGCTAAGTCAAATGCAGAATACGTGTATCTACTGTGACTGATAGAGAGATGGCATGTGACTAGATGTAGCCTATGCTACTATTGGTCTGTGTGAACTCTGCGCATACAGGGAGCACTTGCAGAATGCTTGCTGGTAAGAATTGGAGAAAGCTACTGCCTAACCAGAGAGCCAGCCAACTTATTTTGGTCATCTGTTTTTGTCTGCTTTGTAGTCCTGGTGTCCAAAGATGATTGTCTCTGGGTCCATCATGATGCCTTTTGGGTCACACTACTACACTGTACAGTTTATTTGACTGACATTGTGGACTGTCAAATTAAACAATTCATTAAACAATTATTTTGAGTCATTGTGCCGCAAGTCAAAGTAAAGTACTGAGTCTTGGGAGTGCAAGTCCAAGTTATGTCGCAAGTCATTTCCCTCTCTGCCAAAGTCGCAAGATGTGAAATTTGAGTCATGTGACAAGTCAACTCTGCTATTTAGTACAATTTAGAAACTTATTAATTACAATGATCACAGAATTGTTTTTTAAACCAGATGAGTTAACCAGGCATCTGAATACTCTCCTGGCCTCAGTATGGGAACAGCTGGGTCATTTTGTTTTGTCATGTGAGGGTCAGTGTGTTGTCCACTGTCCTCCAGTGCCAGTGTGACTGTTAGCCTCTGGAAGAATTGCAGCAGTCAGAGCAGCAAGATGCATTTAGAAGCTGCAGTTGGCGATTCTTGGAAAGCCATATTGTTCCCAGCTCTGGGCATAACAAACCTCTCTGGTCTCTGTAAAGCAGATCTCCTCCAGCACGTCACATGCCAACGGGCCAGAGGGGAAGCCATGTGGACAGTCTGCTCTCTTCCAGCTTGCTGAAGTAGGTTGTTTTCATTGGCTCGGGGTGAGGGGATGGGTCCCAGGAGACTGCCTTAAATGACACAAGCTGCAAACCTATGGAGCCGCACCTCCGAGAGATTCGGTGTTGATTTAAATTAATTATTGTGATTTTTATACCTCAGTTCATGGATTCCTAGTGATTAAACTTACTGTACTCATTTCACTGAACTGTTGTTGCGTTAGAGCCCTGTGTGTAAGAATGCATGTGCTGCCACTTTCTAGCAATAAATGGTTCAACCATCATCCTTTCATTTTACAACAGAACGGCCATATTTTTAGAATACAGCACATTTTACGGATTACATTAGTTAGTATTCAAATAATTACCTGTTTTTTTTGGTTCATTTTTCAACAGACTAGATAACAATCAAGGTTTTGTGTACAGTATTCTTGCAATAACATCATATTTTTTATCAAAAGTTAAGTTGCATTTAAAGGTACATCCAGTAATGCGTTTCTGTCCATAAAGATCCCAGATTTGGTTTTTGAGATATTCAGTCGTAGAACGTAATTGAATAAGTTTAGAATTTTATATTATTGTTGAGCATTGTTAGGTCTTCGATGTTGTGCTAAGTATCCTTGCAGAATTATTCCCCAAGCATCCACCTGTCCTCACGAGTATTCCTGCACTCTCTCTCTCTGTTTGTGTGCATGTGTGTGAATGTGTGCGTGCAGATGTGCTTGGCGTCAGAGGCGGGGAAGATCGAAGCTTTGGCTCCGCTGCCAGTGGGAGAATCCACCACGGCCCCTTCCGCTCTCAGCGCTGCATTGACCAGCAACAGCCTGGAAGACCCCGATCTTCCTCTGTCCTCCTCTTCCACTTCCACATCTTCCTCCTCATCATCATCCTCCTCTTCCTTCACATCCTCCACCCCCACTGACGCCAGTCCCCCCGCTCTCAGCCAACCTGAGAATGTGAAGAAAAAGAAAAAGAAGATGAAGAAGAAGGAAGAGGAGGTGGAAGAGAGGAGTGAGACCTCCAGGCTTGACTGCGAAAGCCCGGGGTTACCCAAGAAGCCCTGCAAGAAGCGCCAGTCATCCGACTCGGACCTGGAGAGCATGATCTACACAATCGAGGCGGTGGCCAAAGGGGCGTGGGGAGCGGAGGAGGTACCCAGGAAGAAGGCCCGCCCGCTGGAGGGCCCTAGAGAACCCGTCTCACCAAAGAAGGCCAAGCCCAAAGCCAGGAAGCCTAGATTTGAAGAGGAGCCGGCGGCGGACTGCACGTCCCTGGAGCTGGAACCGTCGTCACCCCTGCCCCCGCCCAGCCCCAAGGTAGAGGAGGAGGAGGAGGAGGAGGAGGAGGAGGACGAAGAGGAGCCTGGCATGAAGGCTGAACCCTCAGCCCTTGTGGAGCAGCCCCCACCACCCAGCCCCACTCTGCTTCTCCTCAAAGAGGAGGAGAAGGAGACTGAGGCCAAGCCCGAGAGCTGTGGCTCCAGGAAGTCAGAGAGGACCTGCAAGGGCGCCCTGTACAAGACTCTGGTCTCTGAAGGAATGCTGGCCTCACTGAGGGCCAATGTGGACAGAGGTACAGTATCAATCCATCATACTGCAAGATCACTGCTGTTACAATGACCAGGCACAAACTCATCATATATCAATCCATCATACTGCAACATCACTGCTGTTACAATGACCAGGCACAAACTCATCATATATCAATCCATCATACTGCAAGATCACTGCTGTTACAATGACCAGGCACAAACTCATCATATATCAATCCATCATACTGAAACATCACTGCTGTTACAATGACCAGGCATCAACTCATCATATATCAATCCATCATACTGCAACATCACTGCTGTTACAATGACCAGGCACAAAGTCATCATATATCAATCCATCATACTGCAACATCACTGCTGTTACAATGACCAGGCACAAACTCATCATATATCAATCCATCATACTGCAACATCACTGCTGTTACAATGACCAGGCACAAACATCAACTCATCATATTTCCAACAACACTGTCTGCCTGTTTTTGTCCAATAATGGTGAAAACAGGTGGTAAAGTGGTGATCACAGGTGAATAAAAGTGGGTTGGAATTCAAGGGATTGGGGAGCATGATATCTAATAATTGGGGAGCATCAGGGTGTGATTAGGTGGGACTAGATGTATAGAGCCAGGTTTTGTGGGAATTTGGTCAGGACACCAGCGTTAATAACGACCCTACTATTTCGTGCCACGGGTTCTTTAATGACCATAGTGACTCATATAAACTACCATATTCTTTTGTGAGTATGTGAGGGCCAGTTTGGACAGAGATACAATGATTTACGTCTACTCAATATCCCCACCGCTACTTTGGAAGGAGACAATGTCACTGCTCTTACTGGGGAAGGAGAAAAACTATGTTACTGTGTACTGTATACAATGCAATAAGCAGCTCTATTCTTATATGATCCAGTTAGGCCTAGTAGTGACAGTGAGACCCCTGAAAGGGACACACAGTATTGCAGCTTTTACTGTGGAAGAGCTTGAAGACATAGTTCGGAATTTTGCACATAATGTCTCAATTACGACTTACCCATGATGTAGTTGATTGATGGAAACTGTTTTCAGATAATTCCATGCTGTCCCTTCTTTTGGACATACACATATTGCTAATGCTAGCGCAACTCTGAGGTATCAAGTAGCATCCACTACCAAATGCACTTAAACACTCCACAGTGCACCCAAAGCAAATAAAATACGACAACAGTCTATCGGGGTTATTTTCAGTGATTATACCATCATTTTTCAAGTCAAACTATCTTTGAATCCTTTACTTTGTGTTCACCTAAATTCTCAGTGGAAGTACGGCGGCGGAGCTAGCTGTAGATTAGCCAGGGTATCTGCCTGTAGGCTATCTGCTGTACTCCACAGTTGCTGACACAATCCGTTTTGCCGTAAAGTTACATATTTGGTAGACAACAAGTCAGCTAAACACAAACATGCTACAGAATAACACAGCATATACAAGCAAGCACACTGGCTACCAATTTGCAGGAAACGTTTGACCACTTCCATGACTTCCCAGTCGTGGCAACTAGCTAGCTAAATTGAATAGATAGATCACGCATGCAATCATTTATTAGTTACCTGCTCGTCAGTTGTTTTCGGTGCATGAAGAAAAACAGGTGATGGCACAGCAGTCTCCTTCAGTAGAGGGTGTTTCACATAGTCATCCTCTGTGAAATGGTCACCACACACTTTTAACTTTTTTAGAGTCTCAATTGGTGACATCCATGCGAGCAGCAAGAAGCCACAGCTGTTTTCTTTGTTGATCTTCCACTGGAAATCGGTGAAAACGTTTTTGCATGATTTGAACAACCTTGAAATACACACCGAAATACCATCTTACCTGAACGTTAGCTAACAATACTACGAGTCCGATTCTTTCACACGCGCGATATTGTTTTTGGCCGGCAGAGCTATAGACTACTTTGTTACCTACTAAACTAACGCCGTACTTCCACAGAGAATTTAGGTGAGCACAAAGTAAAGGATTCAACGATAGTTTGACTTGAAAAATGATGGTATAATCACTGAAAATAACCCCGATAGACTGTTGTCGTATTTTATTTGCTTTGGGTGCACTGTGGAGTGTTTAAGTGCGTTTGGTAGTGGATGCTACTCGATACCTCAGAGTTGCGCTAGCATTAGCAATGTGTGTATGTCCAAAAGAAGGGACAGCATGGAATTATCTGAAAATGGTTTCCATCAATCAACTACATCATGGGTAAGTCGTAATTGAGACATTATGTCCAAAATTCCGAACTATCCCTTTAAACACAAGTTTACACACATAATTGGGCTGAAGATCGGCTGTATTACTGTTTTTTCTATTATTAGTAGGAAGACAGGCCCCAGGGTAAAAAATAAATTAATAAATGCTCTGTGTTGTGGGCAAACAGTATTTTTTTTCGTCCTGAGTAGGAGTAATATCATAGTATTTTTAAGACCATTGGTCCCATGCTCTATTACAGTGTTTCTCAACCCTGGTCCTGGAGGGCTGCAGGGTTTTCTGGTTTTCGTTGTTACTCGGTACTTAATTGATCAATTAAAGCAGCCGATAACACAGGTAATTCACCACACCTGGTTTCTTGGGTCTGAATTGGTTGCCGATATTAAGGCAAAAACGAAAAACAGCATACCCTGCGGCCCTCCAGGACCAGGGTTGAGAAACACTGCTCTATTAATATCATTCGTCTTTGTTTTTAACTTGCAGTACATTATAACTGTCACCAGAGGGCAGCAGATGGACGTGAGCATGGGACCCAAAAATGAGCAGGCTTAAATAGGGCGAGGTTTAGAAAAAAATCTTTATTTCCCAAGTTACTAGGCTAGGCTATGAAATGACCATGAAATCAACCTTAAAATCCATTGTCCAGTAAATACTAATTTCATAACTCATTTCAATGAACCTAATTTAATTTTCCAGATGAAGAAGAAAATTATAATGTAGTACTAATGGGTCTTTTCTCTCAAAAACCTGTGGTATGAGGGAATAAGGGCGCTAGCACTGTGGCTGTCTAATGCTGATTGGCTGATCATTGTCATGAATTATAAGTATATTTCAGGAGATAAAGTATTTGAAAATAAGTCATAATACCTCATTGCTTGTTATAATTTTATATGTACGTTTTAGTGTAGAGCATGCATGCTGTACTCTCTCACCTGCCCTTATTTGAAAAACATTTAAATGGTGAAGTGGTTGTTCATCCCATCAACCATGGGTAATATTGCTATTTTTTCTAATGTGCAGAAGAACGTAGATCTCAGTGATTGCCAATGTCGATAGATCTATTTATAATGGACAAGAAGCAAACTTTGTTGTGATAATATTTTCAGAAAATATTTTGATGAAATGATTATGTGCTACATTTACAAACCAGGCAGTCTATGCATTTTTTCTCAACCCAAAGGTGTTCCCAGTACTGTGTGTGTGTGGTTAGTCACAGGTCATGCATCCCTGGTGTGACGGGGGAAATCTGCTGTGTATCGCGCAGGTAAAAGAGGCTCTGGCCGGGGCAGCGTGTCCGATCATGAGGCTGGCTGGACTGAGGAGACCTGGGCGTTCACGCAGACAGGCGCCAGCAACCCCAAGAAGCTAAAAAAGTCCAAATCCAGAGACGAATCTGTTCCTGGGTGAGAATTTCTACGTTTTTCACGTCAAATGACACGTGCGTAATTATTTTTAAATTTTCGCTTATGTTCAAAGATAAGATAACCCCTCTGCATTTGAATGGATCTCTATGGGAATTGGGGGGTGGGACTTGATTAAGCTGTAAATTACATACGAATAGTATGGAACCCATGGTTGGCTAAATGGCTGTAATTCATCAAGGGTCTTAGGTATCAAACAAGCCTCAAACCATCACTCTGCTGCCAGATATGCAGTAGCTATGGATGGATCTTTTTAAGGGTTGTTTCTCCTGACTTATTTTTCAATAAGTTCAATATTATTATAATAATAACCCCCTATATGCTGTTGACAGCATGGCATGTCAAATGTCTGGCCAGCACAGAGCTGTCCTGGGTTGTGTGGTTAACACTCTGCTCGATATTGCATGCAGTTTGGGGAAACTGGAGGAGGAGTTTGAGAAGAAGTTCAACAGTCTACCGCAATATAGCCCGCTGACGTTCGACAAGAAGAGCACCTTGGTCGCCAAGAAGAAGAAACCAAGCGGGAACGGTGCAGCTGAAGCACCCAAGCCCTGTAAGGGTGAGCAGAGGGCATTGTGGGATTTCAACAGGAATGAAACCTCCACTTTTACCTTAAATCTCTGCTTTAGACCAGATACTGCTCATTTCACTTAGGAATGGCATTAATATCATTTAACATAGCATGTTATATTCTTTTTTGTCCTTTTTTTAAATCTTAGGTTCATCTCCATCTCAGAAAAAGAATTTATTCCACAAGATTGTTAGCAAGTACAAGCACAAAAAGGAGAAACCCAGTACCGTGGATAAAGGTGAACATTCAAAGGCGCATTCATCTCTCATCGTGGTGTTTTCAAGCTTTTTTTCCCCCCTTGCACAATAACTGTTCACATTCCTGACTGTGTTCGTTTTGAAAGGCAGACTGGAGGGGTTTGTTTCCACTTGAGTGTTGCCGTTTTTGGCTTTCTGGCACACTTTAGACGTGTCCTGCTGAACCAAAATGAAACGGCTGCAAAAATCTAGGTCATTTCGAGAGCCGGTGGTTTAAATGGGGCCGCGTGCGGCTTACCTAGAGGGTTGCATTGTTACTCTGTTAGGCTGTGTGGCAGCTGAGAGTGGTACAAGGAAATAACAGTGGAGAACTGAGAGAGAAATGTATTGTGTTTCCTCTCTGTGGCCATGCTGGATGACCTGACCTCCATTCCCCTCCCAATATATAGCCATAGTGATGCAAGACCCCCCTGTGCTGGATGCAGAGCAGAAGGTGAAGCTGGCGGTCCCCTGTGGCCCGTTGTCCCTGGAGGCACTGGGGGCGGCCGAGATGCTGGTGGGCAGCCAGAAGAGGAAGGCCCGAAAGAATAAGATCACCCACCTGGTGCGCACTGCTGATGGCAGGGTGTCCCCAGCGGAGGGTGAGTGACACAGCAGCGCGCACTGATATAGACCCCAAGTACACATACGATGCCCTCCATAATATTTCGGACAGACGTATTTCTTCTTGAATTGGCTGAGTAGTCCACAATTTTAAATTTTAATTCAAACCATTCACATTAAAGAGGTTAAAGAGCCCCATTTTAGGGCACCATAATGTTTAGGACATATTAAAGGTTGTATCAGCGATTTTGGGTGGAAACATAAATGATCACATTCATCTGATTTTTCCTCACGATCCGCTAGCTGCCCGCCCCATAAGCAGGCCGTCAAAAAAACGCGTCTCTGTAGGCAGCCTATGCTCCGAGATCGTACACAAAAACAATGGTACTACCAACTACTCAAAACCAAAATAAACAGTATTCCAACCAATCACAATGATCTGCACAAACGTGACGTCACTTCTGAAGCGAAATCCCAAACAAACATACTTATGAATAATTATGTTATGTTTTAAAAAATAGTGTTCAAGCATCCAGAATTATAACCACGTTAATAACGTTTGTAAGAAACCAAACCGTTTGTAAATCCGTCAAGATTTCAGCGAGATAAGAGTATTAGCGTTTGTGCAGATCATTGTGATTGGTTGGAATACTGTTTATTTTGGTTTTGAGTAGTTGGTAGTACCATTTGTTTTTGTGTACGATCTCGGAGCATAGGCTGCCTACAGAGACGCGGTTTTTTGACGGCCTGCTTATGGGGCGGGCAGCTAGCGGATCGTGAGGAAAAAAATAATAATTTATGTTTCCACCCAAAATCGCTGATACAACCTTTAATGTTATGTAAATTAAAGTGGTCATGTTTAGTCATTTGTTGCATATCCTTTGCATTCAATGACTTCTTGACCCATAGACATCACCAGGTACTGAGTATCTTCTCTGGTGATGCTCTGCCAGGCCTGTACTTCAACCATCATTTTCTCCTGCTTGTTTTGGGGGCTAGTTGCGTGAAGTGCTCTCTTCACCATATGAAATGCATGTTAAACTTTATTCAGATCGAGGGATTGTCTTGGCCAGTCAATAATTTTTTTTTGTTTTTTTGACAAACTCCTTTGTTGCTTTAGCAGTGTGTTTTGGATCATTGTCTTGCTGTAGGAAGAAGCGCCAATGAGTTTGGAGGCATTTGCTTGAACTTGAGCAGATAAGGCAAAGCAAAGCGGCGCTAACCCAAACGCAAGTGTCTTTGCTATCTTACACCCGGCGCATGGTTCATAATAACGCCTTGCGTTAACGTCGTTTAACTAGCATGTATTCTTGTGCCCATTACAAGTGAACTGGGCGTGTTGGTCTTAAGATGAGGAGTGGCCAGGATTCTTTTTGGCGTATTGCTATCTTGAGCCAGCAGAAAGCGCTTGCGCTAGAACCACCACAAACCTGATCTAAAGTCATGTCGCAGTTGTTTACATGTTATTTTAAGGGCGCATATAAGTGCGTCTACATAGGCGTGTGCACAACGCGCGTACCCTCCTGTCTGTTACACACAGGGGCGCGCACAAGCATGACTAAAATATCTAGATCACAATGTGAAATATTAATATTGTGTAGGCTATATCAAAAATGCATAATAATAAATGGTTCCATAGGTCCACATACCTTTCCCTCAGCGAAGGGAAACGATGCCACATTACATTGCTCTCAGCCCACTCCATCAACATCCAGGCGATGTGCGATGGTAAGGGACAATGGCTATCCATTAAAAAGGAGCTGATAACACCTATATCAAGCCTAATGTGCAAATTGTCATTTGCACCTAATGCGTGAATTGTCATTCAATGGAAAACTCGCGCACTGCAATAGACGGACATTTGAGTTTTGAAAATGCGCTTCAGATGTCATTACAATACAGCTCTGTTTATCTAGGAATATAAGTAAATAGAATGGTTTGTGACTGAAAAAAGTTCAAAACCTTGTCCTGAATATTGCTTTTGTTGTTTTTCAGATTCGCTGTGCATAAGGTTTTTTTCGATAGCCTATGGTTAAAAAACGGAGATAAATGTCACCATGTTAACTGAATTGTAACCTTAGCTATTCTTCCTCCTTCATATTTTTTTAATTACAGTGACAAGGTTTCCATGCCCTCAGCTTATTAAAACCCCGCTGATTTCACCTGTTATTCCATAACTGAACAAAATATTTTAAAGAGAACTAAGCGTCTAATTAGAAACGAAAATAAATTTTCAGCACATTACAATTAATTCACAATTAATTTTAATACCATTATCTGCATGTGGGCTTTACAGGAGCAGGTCTGTTTCCCCTGCTGTAAATCGCACTTTTAACGGTCTTCCTGGGAAAGTGGATTGTTTTAAAGCATTACGCTACCAGTCAAACAGGTTGGTCACATTTCCATAAGCAGGACATTATAAAACAAGGGAAAATATGCGTGAACCTATGGGTTGCCAACCTGACAGCTTTATTGTATTTATTGTCATCATTAAGGCAAAATAACGTTATTTATTTTATTAATCAAAATTAGAATGCAGGTAATGAACTTCGGATGAAGCTTGAACATGAGTTCATTGCTTCATTGCATAATCAAATGAAATTCGTTAAACAAGCAGGCTAATTTGGCGTTTTCTAAGGTGAGACGGAAGCCATTGGTAGCTTATTCTCAGCTGTTACTGGTGCCTTTAACGAAATTTAACCGCATATATTTTGTAAAATAACAGCACTGTCGGAAATTACAGGGAACTCATAATGGTTTGTCCGAATAATATTTATCATAGGCTACTAGTGATCCATATAGCCTATTCCTTGATCGCACTAAACACGCACGCGCATGTCTGTTTCGCCATCATATAAGCAATACGCCGAGGTGGAAAAACAGGCTTTTAAAGGGAATGGGATATGACATTTTGATTGGTTTATTGCATGTCACGCCCAAGACACACCTATAATTAATGAAGAGACTAGGTTCAGCCCACTTGCACGCTGCGCTGTGCTTAGCGCCCAAAAAACACGCCGTTAAAATAGCAGAACTGGACTTGGACACGCCCTAAATGGACTTTACGCCATGCGCTTAGACCAAGCGCCAAGATCGCCAAGATAGGGCCCAAGATGTTTTTGTACACTTCAGAATTCATTCTACTGCTGCTATCAGCAGTTACAGTTGAAGTCGGAAGTTTGCATACACTTAGGTTGAAGTCATTAAAACTAATTTTTAACCACTGCACAGATTTCATGTTAGCAAACTATAGTGTTGGCAAGTCAGTTAGGACATCTACTTTGACTTTGCATGACACAAGTAATTTTTCCAACAATTTTTTACTGACAGATTATTTCACTTTTAATTCACTATATCACAATTCCAGTGGGTCAGAAGTTTACATACACTAAGTTGACTGTGCCGTTAAACAGTTAGGAAAATTTCATAAAATGATGTCATGGCTTTAGAAACTTCTGATAGGCTAATTGACATTATTTGAGTCAATTTGAGGTGTTACCTGTTGATGTATTTTAAGGCCTACCTTCAAACTCTTTGCTTGACATCATGGGAAAATCAAAAGAAATCAGCCAAGACGTTTGAAAAAAATTGTGGACCTCCACAAGTTTGGTTCATCCTTGGGAGCAATTTCCAAATGCCTGAAGGTACCACGTTCGTCTGTACAAACAATAGTACGCAAATATAAACACCATGGGACCACGCAGCCGTCATATCTCTCAGGAAGGAGACACGTTCTGTCTCCTAGAGATTAACGTGCTTTGGTGTGAAAAGTGCAAATCAATCCCAGAACAACAGCAAAGGACCTTGTGAAGATGCTGGAGGGAACAGGTACAAAAGTATCTATATCCACAGTAAAATTAGTCCTATATCAACATAACCTGAAAGGCTGCTCAGCATGGAAGAAGCCACTACTCCAAAACTGCCATAAAAAAGCCAGACTACAGTTTGCAGCTGCACATGGGGGAAAAAATCTTACATTTTGGAGAAATGTCCTCTGGTCTGATAAAACAAAAATTGAACTGTTCAATAATGACCATCGTTATGTCTGGAGGAAAAAGGGTTAAGCTTGAAAACCAAAGAACACCATCCCAACCGTGAAGCACGGGGGTGGTAGCATCATGTTGTGGGGGTGCTTTGCTGCAGGAGGGACTGGTGCACTTCATAAAATAGATGGCATCATGAGGAAGGAAAATGATGTGGATATATTGAAGCAACATCTCAAGACATCAGCCAGGAAGTTAAAGCTTGGTCGCAAATGGCTCTTCCAAATGGACAATGACCCAAAGCATACTTCCAAATTTGTGGGCAGAACTGAAAAGGCGTGTGCGAGCAAGGAGGCCTACAAACCTGACTCCGTTACACCAGTTCTGTCAGGGGGAATGGGTGAAAATTCCAGCAACTTATTGTGAGAAGCTTGTGGAAGGCTATCCGAAATGTTTGACCCAAGTTAAACAATTTAAAGGCAATGCTACCAAATACTAACAGAGTGTATGTAAACTTCTGACTCACTGGGAATGTGATGAAAGAAATAAAAGCTGAAATAAATCATTCTCTCTACTATTATTCTGATATTTCACATTCTCAAAATAAATTTGTGATCCTAACTGACCTAGGACAGGGAATGTTTACAAGGATTAAATGTCAGGAATTGTGAAAAACTGAGTTAAAATGGATTTTGCTATGGTGTATGTAAACTTTCGACTTCAACTGTACATCATCAATGAAGACAAGCGAGCCAAACCATAACACCCCCCACCACTATGTTTCACTGATAAGGTGGTATGCTTTGGATCTTAGGCAGTTACTTTTTGGTTCCATACTTTTCTCTTGCCATCACTCTGTTACAAGTGTAATCTTGGTCTCATCTTTCCACAAGACCATTCCAGAACACTGCAGGCTTTTTTAGGTACTTCTTAGCGAACTGTAACCTAGTGGTTTGCATCTTGCATTGTAGACTCTGTCTTCTGTTCATTCGTCTTCTGCAGACAGTAGTCACTGTCAAATCCACGCCTGCCTCCTGGAGAGAACTTGATCTGTCAGACAGGTGTTTGGGGGTTTTTGCGGGCGGGCCTACATCTCTGATTGTAGGTAACTGGCTGACTCTGGTGCTGACTGATTCCTCATTGTTGAAAAGCGCATGCACGAATTGCGAGTAGTGAAAAGCCCATGTGCAAAATTCAGATTTTGTGTAATTACGGTAAAGAAAGTTTGCTGTCTAACCCTTCGCAGGAAAGTTTTGGCTTTGCAAGTAAACCCATGTAACGAGTGGTTAGAAGAATTAACTTTGTATTTCAATGTTAACTGCATCTTTTTCGTGAAAAAAGTGGCACATCGACTGATGGACTGCTGTTTCAGCCAATTAGGGTGCGAAAAGAAGAAGGAAGTGGAGACAAATATGGCAGTGTCGTGAAAGACTACTGTCTGCAGCAGGAGCGCTCCTCAACTTAGAGTCGATAGGAGATATCCAAACGTAACCCTTAATTGGGCGTTATTAGGGGTAGAGGAAGAAGTCGCTGTGAGAAAGGTTGGTAGCCTAAGTATAGCGGTTGTCATTAACGAAGAGAAAGAAAGTTTAAGTTTTCAATAGAAACGCGGCTGCCATTCACCTGTTAGCCATGTACAATTCAGCTGCTACACTGGAATTAGCATAGCTAAGTCTGTTAGATAACCTACTGTCAGTTGGGTTGATGAGAAGAGGACTGTCCAGTCAAGAGAGTTTGGAATGTTTTCCCTCCGGTAAAGTGTGAGTTCCAGTCTGCGGTTTCACAGCTGTTTTTACTGTGGGAGGAGGAGTGGTGGTAGGATAACCTCAGACAAGTAAGCTATCTAGGTTGGTCTCCAGCGTTAGAAAATAAAACTACTCTTGACTGATAATGTTGTGGTCTTGGCTCTTTCAATGCAGTCGATTTATTTAACAAAACAAAACAGAAGATGACTAATAACGTGAACGTTAGTATGACTAATAACTGAACATATAGAACAATAGCTGAACTGATATCAATGTAATGTTAACTTTAGAGAAAATTATCTAGTTAGTCAACATATCATCAGCTGTGTTAGCTAGCTAGGTATGTTGCATTGTTTTGGCTAGACAGATGTGTAGACTAGCTCATAGGCTATATGGGTGCTTTCGATTCAGTTCCTCGTTACAAACAGCGATTTATATGTGTCATCATTAGCAAGTTGTAAAGACTTGGCTCTGAGCACGGAGAACACACAAAAGCACTCCCTCACTGTCAGAACAGTAAAAAAAGAAAAGAGAATATTTTGTTAATAAATCCAGTTGAAGTTTTTTTATTGTTGCTCCAAAAACTTCAATCTTTCGTGTATGAGTATTTGTCATGAGTCATACAGTCGTTCTTCTGGACATGATGACTTACCTTGGTTTTTACCTATATATAATACTTGCCTTAAATGTATGGAAGCTATTTCGTGCCACATTCAAATATAAAACGACCACATCTTATAGTGAAAACTTAACACATTCATTAACAAAAGACCATATCAACTGACAAAATACCACATCATATATTTTAATCTTAACACATGAAATAACAAAATACCACATCGTATAGTGAATACTCAACACAAGAAATAACAAAATACCACATCGTATAGTGAAAACTCAACCCGTGAATTAATAAAAGACCACATCGTATAGTGAAACCTCAACAAGTGAATTAACAAAAGACTGCATTGTATAGTGAAAACTCAACACATGAATTAACAAACCGCCACATCAAATCTGTGTCGTTTGTCATTCCATGCTTCCCAGTTTTCCGTTTGATGCCATGCTTTCATTTAATTTGACAGTTGCCTTTTCACTTAGAGATGTGTTATTGAGTTTATATAAAGGTTATTGATTGATTTACTTTAAAGCCTGACCTGCACCTGCCAATCAAAGGCTCCACCCCCACCCACCCCGGCCATCAGTGAAGTCGATGCCCGAGCTTCGCGACTTTTCCGGTGAATCTGCACATCCCACCGAAACGTTTTTTGTTTTTTTTTACAGTCTATGTTATTAGCTAGTTAAGTTATTGACAACTTGCCGATGAGTTACCGTGATATAATTCTGGACGAAATTATCTTTTTATTAACGTTACACCAAATACAGTATGGAACAGCCATTGACGATTTTGTTTTGTACAGAGTTGAGTGGTTGCTGGAGGAGAGAATGAGAGAGATGATGGCTTACACCAAATCATTTTTGAGTCTGGTGTTATAACAGAATGTGTTATAAACAACATTGAAGCTAAGCAAGTGATAAGGTGAGCAAATATACTATTAACACATTATGAAAATGCTATGTAACATTAGCTTGCTAGCTGACTACTTGCAGCATCATGAGTAACGTTACGTTAGCTAGCTTAGAGAGGAACCTTTTCCACCTGCTGTATGGTCAGCTAGCAAGCTAATGTTACATAGCATTTTCATAATATAATTTCATAATTTGTTGACGGTATATTTGCTCACCTTATATCACTCGCTGCCATTCGTTTTTGAATAGTTTGTAACGAGACTTCAAAAAATGCAGGCTAACGTTATATCAGACACAGGGATCTTCAGCTCCAGATGGTGAACGATTGAATCTGGAAATACAAGTATTGGGGGGACCAAGATGACCGAAGGTGGGAGGGTGAACTTCCAAAGGCTGAGTTGGGCGATTGGTGTCGGTTGAAATAATTTGTCGAATGGCTTTAATGTTGTTTATACAGCCTCATATCTAAAATCTTGGTACAGACTCAAACTCTTTTTTTGGTGTAAGCCATTATCTCCCATTCTCTCCAGCAACCACTCAACTCTGTACAAAACAACATCGTCAGTGGCTGTTCCAGACTGTATTTGGTCTAAGAAACCGATAATTTTGTCTCAAATTATATCAGTAACTCATAGCCAAGTTCTCAATAACTTAACTAGCTAATATACCCTTAGACCGTAAAAAAATATAGGCTACATTTTGGATGGTCCGTTGCCAGATGGGAAATATTAAATTATCGTAGAAGGGTCTTAAATTGTTTTTTGTTTTTTTTAAAGAAAATTATCGTAACTTACAATCAAAGTCATGTTAGGGTATACGTGTAAATATGTGCTTGCCCAAATCTAGCATCTTTGGTCTAAGCAATGGCCTTATAAAATAATTTATTTTATTTTTTTTACACCATATAGCCTTCTTTTTCAGAGAATGAATGCAGTACACAAGGGGGAAATATTTCACGCACCTAGAAGCAGGCAACTTTATGGCCTACTAATGCTGAATAATACACAGCTCCGGGGGAGAAGTTGCTTTCACATGCAGATCTAGGATCAGATTTCCCAACCCCAATTTATACTTTAACCATTATACAGTAAAAAGCTAAACTGAACCTGAATCAGCAGCCAGGGGTAACTTTGCAACTTTATATATCATATGTGAAATGATAAAATTATCATAGGCTACATTTTGGCACTTTTTGGCATCAGTGATTATACAGAGGACGGAATTATGGTAGCTACAAATACGATTAATTATCATTATCTGGCAACGCTGGGATAGTTGAACAAGTTCACTGGAAAAGTCAGTCACAAAGTCATGGGATGGGTGGGGGTGGAGCCTTTGATTGGCAGGTGCAAGCCAGGCTTTAAAGTAAATGCACACATCTCAAAGTGAAAAGGCAACTGTCGAATTGAATGAAAGCATGGCATCAAACGGGAAACTTGGAAGCATCGAATGACAAAGATTTGATGTGCTGGTTTGTTAATTCACATGTTGAGTTTTCACTATAGAGCTCCGTAGTCCTGCCCCCTCCTATCCCTGGCTGGTCCCGGAAGACTGCTGGAAGCCATTACCTGCCCCCACTTCAGAATCTTTCAGTCACCCTTATGATGATATTATGGCATTGTATGGACCAAACTTTTACATATATGTGATACAAAGTCCATTATATACTCACCACCGCGTTTAAATCAAATTTGAATCGTTTGAGAAACATAACTACACTACCCAGAATCCCCAGTCATAGAGTTGTGTTCAAATAAATAGCAGTGCGTTAAAAAAAGTGAATAAAGTGCAAATATTTTTTAATAGCTTTTAGTTCCATATTTCAAATGTAGTGGAAACATTACACATTCAATTCCAAATCAAAGCATTAACAAATTTTATCAAGTCTGCGTTATTCTTTTACAGGAAGCAAAGAAAAGGAATAATAATCTGTTCAAAAGAAATAGCAGTGTCGACATTTTTCTCTTTAAACTCAAACACTTACTGTATAAACTGAAGAAATTTTTCAAGATTTAACTTCACTTTAAATTACTGAACTAATATTTAGTTGCATAACCAGTTTTTGATAACTGCTGCGCATCGAGTCAACCAACTTCTGGCACCAAGAAACAGGTATTTCAGCCCAGGATGAACGAACTACATTCCACAGTTCCTGTGAATTTTTGGGTTTTGCTTCAGAAACTGCATTTTTAATGTCACCCCACAAGTTTTCAATGGGGTTGAGGTCGGGGGATTGAGCTGGCCACTGCATTACCTCAATCCTTTTTGTCTGGAACCAAGATGTTGCTCGCTTACTCGTGTGTTTGGGGTCGTTGTCTTGTTGAAACACCCATTTCAGGGCCATTTCCTCTTCGGCATATGGCAACATAATCTCTTCAAGTATTTTGATGTATTCAAACTGATCCATGATCCCTGGTATACGATAAATAGGCCCAACACCGTAGTATGAAAAACATCCCCATACCATGATTTTTGCGCCACCATGCTTCACTATCTTCACAGTGTACTGTGGCTTGAATTCAGTACCCGGGGGTCATCTGACGTAATGTCGACGACCACTAGACCCGAAAAGAACAATTTTACTCATCAGTCCACAGAATGTTACGCCATTTCTCTTTGGGCCAATTGATGTGTTCCTTGGCAAATTTTAACCGATTCTGCATATGCCGTTTTTTTCAACAATGGTGCTTTACGGGGGCTTCTTGCTGATAGCTTAGCTTCGATCAAACGTCTTCTGACTGTAACAGCACTTACAGGTAATTTTAGATCATCTTTGATCTTTCTGGAGGTGATGATTGGCTGAATCTTTGCCATTCTGACTATTCTTCGATCCGTTTTAACAGTAGTTGCTTGTTTTCTTCCGCGTGTTTCGGGTTTTTGTTGCCATTTTGAAGCATTTAATTTTTGCTGCACTTCTTTATACGTTTTCCCCTCCCCAATCAACTTTTTAATCAAATTTCGTTGTTCCTCCGAACAATGTTTGGAACGGCCCATTTTACTTAGCAATTCAGAAGGAAATATATTTTATAACAATGTGTGTGTTACGAACCCGGAACGAGACGAACCCAAGTGCAACGACCAGGAGACAGATTCACAAAAGGGGGGTTTATTAAATTAAGTGTTGGGGTAGTCCCAACACTGTACAGAAAAGGCAATACACAATATTACGCTGGAACAGCAAGGAAGCCCGGGACGGGCTGCTCCAAGCCGGAGCTGGGCTGGCAGGTCTGGAACGTTCGTTCCAAGCCGGAACTGGACTGGACTGGAACTGGACCGGGAGGTCCACTTTGGGAATCAGGATCTGGAACGGAATGTTCCAAACCGGAACTGGACTGGACTGGAACTGGACCGGGAGGTCCACACTGGAATCAGGATCTGGAACGGGTGTGTTCCAAACCGGAACTGGACTGGACTGGAACTGGACCGGGAGGTCCACACTGGAATCAGGGTCTGGAACGGATTTGTTCCAAACCGGAACTGGACAGGACTGGAACTGGACCGGGAGGTCACACTGGAATCAGGGTCTGGAACGGATTTGTTCCAAACCGGAACTGGACTGGACTGGAACTGGACCGGGAGGTCCACACGGGAAGCAGGGTCTGGAACGGATTGTTCCAACCCGGAACTGGACTGGACAGGTAGGTGCACGGCTCACACCTGGACTGGACTGGACTAGCTGGGGAGCGGCTCACTACGGCAGGACAGGAACTGGACCGGAATGACTGCACCGGTACAGAACAAAACAAAGCAGGTGGGGTTAGTGCAGGGGAAGGCACGGAAATGACCGGGAGGTTCTCACGGAGGTGCAGGGCTTGAGAGGTAGGTGGTTGGTGAAGCACGGCAGGGCTGGGTAGTGTGGCGTAGCTGCGGTAGGTCCGGAAGGAGCTGACTGGTCTCCAGAGCTCCCGGAACCGGAACCGAAGAACTAGTTGGCTTCTTCGGCCGGACAGGAACAACTGGAGGGTAGCCAGGTAACACGCCAACCCGGAGCCTACACGAGCTGGAGGTGGAGGTACCGCAACACACACAACGAAAACGGGGGGAAACGAACACTGCCACGGGAGAATGGGAGCTGGGTTAGATGGAGGAGAGGGGAAACAGGTTAGCTGCATGCACAACAAGAAATGACTTGGAGGATAACTACCAGACTGTAGTTAGGAGCGGAACTCTAGCTGCAAGGGGATAATATCCCACAACCAAGCGAGTAGTTCTTTGAACGCGACCAGGCAAACAACGAGCATCAACACCGCGTGACGATAGTTAACGAACTGGCGCCGACTGGCAGCCAGCCGAAGGAATAAATAGTGAGGTTAATGACAGAACTAAACAAGGAACAGGTGTGGAAAATAAACGGGAGTGATTAAGAAACACCAGGTGAGGAAATGCATGCAACGAGGGGGGACGGAGTGAAAAGGCGGAAGTAAGACAACCAGACGAACAAGACAGAGAAGGAAACGCCCAGACCACAGCAGCGGGGAAAACACGGACAAAAGGATCCAACATGACACGGAGGGAAAACAGGAATATACAGAAAACGAACAGGAAGGGAGCGGAACATTACAGTGTGAAACATTTGCTTCCCTTCTTCCTTAATAACGGACAATTAATGACACCTGTTTTTTCACAGAATGAATGAATTCTCTAATTAAACTCCACACTGCTATTATTTTGAACACGCCCCATTCAATGAATGAGTCAATTACTCAGAACAAGCAGCGTGCATGTCATGACAGTTGGGTCTGTTGTTTTTCTATTACACTACTACATCTACAAGTAAATTATTTGCCATGCAGAAATATCACTACTACTAATAACAGTGGTTCATCAGGTTACTGATGTTGTACTGCTATTTTTTTTTAACACAACTGTACATCGCCGGCTCCCGCTTTTGCTCGATAAAGCAGTAGCTATCGGCCGCTCTGCTAGCGAAAATGGCTATCACTCGGTCTGCTCTTGTAACTTATTATGGCTCCGGCCAAAGAAGTAGCTACCGGTCACTCTGCTACCGAAAATGGCTATCACTTTGTCTTATTATGGAAGTAAAACTAAGAGTTTCACCAAGGGCGAGAATCACTATCAGCCATCTAGAAATGTCAGCTTTATGGCTTTCATTTCAGTGGTGGTGAGCAAGTAGCCCGGATGTTGTAGTCGTTTTAGTTGTTTTTTTGAAAACGTGTTTGTTGTTTATTTGTTGGACATAATTTCAAATTAGCAATTTTATAAATAATTTTAAAATGTGACAACCCCTTTCTTGGGTTTTTTGTCACCAATGTGGGCGGGACTACGGGGCTCTATATGATGTGGTCTTTTGTTAATTCACATGTCATGTTGAGTTTTCACTATATGATTACTTTATTCTACATTATGTCGAATATTTTTGGATGCCGAAAATGGGGGGGACTATGTACAAAAGACTATGTTCTATAATTTCTAAACGGTTCATCCGATATGGATGAAAATACCCTCACATTAAAGCTGATGGTCTGCACTTTAACCTCATTGTCATTGTATCCTTTCAAACTCAAAGTGCTAGAGTAGAGAACCAAAATACAAGAAATGTGTCACTGTCCAATGAATTATGGTGCCCACTGTATATCATACTTTGTGTGTTTTTTATTCAAACCACAAAATGATTTCCAGGCAGTTCCCTATTTCAAAATAATTTCTGAAGAAACCTGTGTGTGTGTGTGCGCACAACAAAAACTATTCCAATCACTTCCCCATTTTGGATTTTTCAAAAGATCCCTTGATCGCTCATGTGAGAGAGGTCTTGTGAAATCTTTGACAGTATGTTTTTTTCTGGTCTTCTCTGCCCACAGAGGAAAAAACCAGGGAGCTGATCCAGGATCAGGATGAAAAGCCATTAACCCAAGAGTTTTTATGCAATGAAGGGTGCTACACTGACCCCAGGCCGCAGGAAGTGAGCGATGACGGCGCAGACAGGCCAAGCGTGTCTGGCCTCCCGGCCTTCTTTAGCCTGGCCGCCCTGGCTGAAGTTGCTGCCATGGAGAATGTGCACAGGTCAGCTGCCAATCATCCATTACGTCCCCGCTATTAATTTAGCATTTACTGGGAGAGGCTCTGCAAGGGGCTGCTGGGCTGCTCATCCCTCTAATCATCCAGAAATTAAATGCATCACAATATGCTGTAAATATGTGGACTTTTTGGAAAATATAATGATAAATGTATTTCACAGCAATGTTTTATTTATATGTATATATCTATATATATAATATATATATATATATAGATACTGTTTCTGTGCTGACTTTGTCCTGCCGCCTCATGGGGCAGTGTGTAATTAGCTGTAGTGTTGCCAGTGGAGGGACTCAGTTCAGCATTCCAAAACAATAGGAGAAAAATGGTTTTACCCAAATAATTGTACCCATGCCTCTGGGTTTCAGAAACATGCTCTCGTATATGAGCTCATCTGTCTTTGGTAAACACTGAAGCTTTCTGCAATGTCCACTTCCTGTTTTTGTAATGGTCTTGCTCTGTGGTTTCAGAGGCCAACGCACAGTCACCACAGTCACCATGGCAGCAGACACACAGTCGAAGGAAATGGCCCAGGCCCCCGTGCTCATCTCTTGCGCAGATCAGTGAAGTGCTCCCCAACCTCCTCCCACACGCCCCCAGACAACACAGTCACAACGTGTTTCTGTTCTCTGACCTCCTAGCCTAGCCCTGGGGAACGGGAGGTAGCGACGGAGACCGTGCTCAGCTGTGAACTCTGGGTACAGGGTCTGCCTAGCGCTTGCACCCATGGGGAGGAGGGTGCCTCCCACACCTACCCACCACAACCCCCCCTTGATTCTGCAGCTCTCGGCAAAGCTGACCTCCAGCCCCTTGTACCAGAGCGTGGCTTTTCCATCGGGTGGCTGTGATGGGTTAGCGGACATCGCTACACACCAGACGGCTACCATCTAAAAAAGGTCAAGTTTTGAAAACAAAAAGTGCATTAAGAACTCTCTCTCACACACACACACCCACACACACACAAAGCACTCTTCACAGTCTCCTCCCGTGCAGTTTGTATTTCTTTTTGGTGAGCAGGGTTTAGCTTATTCGCATCTTGTTTCCTGCTGGTACTCGTTACTTCCCCTCTGTAGAAGTGTGTGAAGCCCAGTGGCTTTTCATCCTGAACACACTGACAGAGCCCCGGCGGAAAAGTCTTCAGAAAACACTGAAAAGGCCCCTGACCACACTTCCTGCTCAACGGCTTCATTTTGTACTCTAGCTCAAGATATGCATCTCAGATGCAACCTGTTCCCCTGCTTTGCACAGAGCTAGAGAGGACATGCACTTCTCTTGTCAGTTATGCTTCGTAACACTCTACCCTGGTCTGAACCTTCCATTGCAGTTGTATTGCCAGTCTTGTTACTCTGAAATATTGCATAAAATCTGTGGTCCTGGATGACTTCACGGCAAACAACCCACTGGTTGCCAAATCTCAGAATATGTGCCATTACTGGGTATTTCTAGGGTACAGGCAAGGGCAGTGGGGGGTTGTGTGGGGCTCTTGACTGTCGGAGAAAGAAGATGAAGGCCAGTGTAATGTGTGTTAGGCAGCTGAGCGTATCAGGGTTCTAGTGCAAGCCTCTGTTTCACTGTTGAACGGGAACGGGTCTCCAGGCAGCCGCTCAGTGTGCTTCTCGTCATTCTGACCTGATGGGAATTTTAGTTTTGCGCAACTGAAACTCCAAGCTCTATTACCCAGCCTCCACTCTCAGACATCCGCTGAGATCGACATGTTCCATTGAGGTAGTCAGGCCTCACTGGAACATGCTTTTTTGTCTTTTTTCTATCTGCATATTCTTTTTCTCTCTCTCTCGCGCTCTCTCTCTCACACGCACACACACACACACACACACACACACACACACACACACACACACACACACACACACACACACACACACACACACACACACACACACACACACACACACACACACACACACACACACACACACATACACACACACTGAAAGTACTTGAATGAAAAGAGATGCATTTTATGTCAATGCTTGACCTTTCAGCAGTCTGTGTAGCATCTAAATAGCTAATCCAAATGTGTGCTACTAGTTTCCTAAGATAGATTAATAACAGGCACTGCACTAATTTTTAGCTATAGTATAAGAAGATTAGTTTTGTTTTTAATTATTCAATTTTATTCATTAAGGTTTGTATTGAGATTCCTCCTTTATCTGTTGGTTTTTTTTTTTCTCGAGCGTAGGATTTTCTGTCCGTGTCACTGTCCTCTCCTTTAAATCATGTCACTGAAAATGAACTGTCCCATCAAACTGAAGTTTGACTTTTCTTCGCTATATGCTTGATTTTTTTTTTCGTTCTTTGAAGTGAAACAGCCAGGCTTTCATTCCATGAAAGTTTGCGGGGTGAACTTGAAGAGGCCTAACACATGTGGTGGTCCTGTGTACAGTACAGTAGGCTAATGTAGTATGTTTTTGAAAGCTTCCACGGCAAGTGAGACGTTGAGGTTCTCTGATGATTGGCAGCAGGTAATTGTCTCGGCCTATCAACTGACCACCTGCTCATTCATTCAGCTGCTTCTGCAGTGCAGCTGTCAGTAGTTTGGTCAGTCAAACCTCCAAACCCCGCCTTCACACCTGCACATGTTGTGAATGACAGTTCTTCCTGTATCAGTAGTTCCAAGGTATACCCTTAAATTATGTGATCGTATAGCCCACAAACTCAATGTAGTATTGGTACAATGATTCTATTTGTGTATGACTATACTTAACACTTTGCTGTGGGAAAGGTTAGTAATCCAGGCTGGTGGGAAAATGCTGTTCCATTTGACTCCTGAGGGGAGGGGATAGTGCTTTTCCCCTCTCTCCATCAGGACTCCTTCTGTTAGAGAATAATATTGCTTTTTGGACCTGCAGTTGATAGCGCATACCAATTGTTTTTGCAATCTTTCTTTCACAATCAAATTGTCATGTGTTTTTACTCTTTTGGGATCAGTCTTTCA
This sequence comes from Synaphobranchus kaupii, assembly GCA_029718625.1. NCBI lineage: Eukaryota > Metazoa > Chordata > Actinopteri > Anguilliformes > Synaphobranchidae > Synaphobranchus > Synaphobranchus kaupii. Next base: position 6,722,814 of record CM056385.1, read on the forward strand.
CATATACTTTCCGTCATCTACTGTGTCCTCTGTGAAAACTGTGAGTGGTAAAACTATCGTCTCTGGAAAACATTGTATGTGTTATTGTTCTGTTAATTTTTATCTGCCTTGGTTGTATTTTTATAGCTAACCTCAGATATCTCTCCTGGGTCCCAGTTTACTGGATTAAGACTGTTGTAAAAAAAAAAAAAAAAAAAAAAAAGCTCATATATAAAACGAAATCCTTATATATATATATATATATATATATATGTATGTATATGTGTATATATACATATATATAACACACACACACACAGTATAAAATACATATATTGAAAATGTTTCTATGCTTACTTGTTAAGCAGATGAGCACTGAATAGTACTGCACTGCTTGTAGAACAGTAGCTCCTGTTTCTCTGCTTCTCTGAGAGTATATAATCTTATAGCAACTGCATTACCAGTGCAATGGGGGCACAATACTTTGTAAAGAGCCGGCTCATAGTTTTCCATGGTGTTACCGTGTGGCCAGTACGTGTGACACCCTTACAATAACTCAAGGGCCGAGACTGCTGCACTCGCAAGCATTTATTTCTCCTAAACCTCTAAATACGAGATTTAGGTGTACTTTCCGATTTAGACTGACATTGCTTTTATAGCGCAAACTGCGACGGATGCCTTCGGTCATTTTGAAAATATCCCAAAAATGCATTTGTGCACAGAAACTAGTGATAGACCTCGCTGCTTCAGCTAATAAAGTTGCAACTGAGATTTCAGTTTTTCTGCTGGCTAATACTAGATGCATTGAAGATATATTTTGTACAGATTTGAGGAAATAATTGTGGGGACAGCGTGACTTTTTTGGAATGATTAAGCATTAAAGAACTTACGTAAGACTTTGTCACATATACTTAAATCCGCGCTGTTAGTGCACCTTGCTGTCCGTATCTGGACATTCTCATTTAGCACTGCTTAAAGATACTGACCGCTTATAGATGACACTGTCCCAAATGTTTTCCTTCAATCAGTTATAATTCAAAAAGAAACAAAAGTGTCTTCCCAAAAAAATCCTTTACTAGTTAAAGCACATGTACTACCTTGAAAACCATTTCAAATAAGGCACTTGCCAGTGGGAATGCATTTACATAACTAAATGCTTGTAACTACATGTAGTTTTTCGGACATTTGCCAAAGAAAAGGGAACAGTGTCTTTAAATCAAATACAAAGTAAGAATAAGGCTAGATTAGCAGTTGCACTGGGTTTTGTTGGTGCATATGATCTTCAGGTAACAGATGTTCTTTATCAGCACAATTAATGCTATATTTCTGATGGCGTTCCTCTGACTTAACACAGTTTTGTGGGAGTGGTGTACAGTGTCGGCACCTTTTTAAATGCCTCTTTTAAACGACAATATTTGCACCTTAGAACCCAAACCAAAATAATATCACGTTTATTTTATTTCAGTCTCCCCTCTCCCCAACACATTTACATTGCTTTCTTCTTTCATTTCCACGCCATTTTCCAAGAACCTTTCAGTCCCCTTCCATATCTTAGGTGGGGGACTTTAATAAATAAATAAATAAATAAATAAAATAAACATCTACAGGGGGTGGACAAAATATCAGAAACACCAGAAACGGAAACTTTTTTTTCATAAAACAGCTGCGATATGTTTGCTCCCATTTCTCTTACCTATATTTCCTATACTGTTTTATGACTGGCATGCCATGTATACATTTTCCTTTGTCTTGTTTTTTTATTAGCTTGATAATTAATCATAATTAGTCATTAATCATATTATTATCAAATAATACAAATTTGTCAAATATGGCCCAATTGTTAATTATTCCTTTTCAGTTAAGTTTTTCACATTCTACTGTACTACATAGAGGTCAACCCCAGTTGTTGGGGACCAAAATGTTTTCTGATTTCTTATACAAGTGTACTCACTTATTACTGATATGACATCGACATGTAACAGGCAATTATGGTTGATTGGCATAATTATAAAGAAAAACAAGTTATCATATAAAATGTACACATGGCACAGGATTCACAAAACCGCATAGATAATCAGGTTAGGAACAGAGGTTGAGGTTTTCCATAGCAAACGTGGCAGGTGTTTTATGTTTTCTGGAAAACTGGTGTTTCCGATATTTTGTCCACCCCCTGTATTTCCTTGCTAATGTATGTAAATATGAATGAGGTATTTTAGGCTAATTTGAGCATTCTGGCATGAAATTAACAAAAAGAAATGTATATCAACACATTTTAATCCCCTACTCTTCTCATTGTCTACTTTTTCTATATTTAAGATGCCTATTTAAAACTAGAGTTCCTATATGAATTTAATTAATATTATCAATGATAATACCCTTTTGTGCTAGTACTGTCTCTTGAATGTAACGGATTTTTGTACCTGTATTTTTCTATTTGCTATTCAATCTCAACTTTCTGTACTTGATGGATTTATACGGAGGAGTTTTTGACAGTTTACACACGTGAATAGTTTGTTACAACCCACAGTCATCACCGTGGACAGGCGCCGTAGCGAGAACTCTGTGAGGCTCTGTGAGTTGACTTGGCTAGTCTGTAAGTATCTGTTAGACTGATTTTACAGAGTTTAATTTCAGAGAGCAGGAATATAACCGCCCTGATTTGTACCATGTAATGCAGGAACCAAGGACCGCCCTTGGCTCCAGTAAAGGGTGAAACCAGGGACACTTGCAATTACAAAGAACAATTGCCAAACCCTCTGTAATTATAGCTTATTTATTTTATTATTTTTTATTGTTTGTTTATCCAGATAGTCTTAAAAAAAACCTGAATATGCACCCAGAACTTTTAAAGATATACCTTATCTGTTCCATAGGAGAATGTTATGTTTGTTACTGCTTGAGCAGTTTAAAACAGTCTTGTTGAGGGCTTTCTCCAGATTGAATTATGTTTCCTCTTGAAAGTTTGTACCATGTGTGCTTGATCTAATTTATGTCGATAGTACTGTTTCATGACATGTATGGACTTGATTGTTACAGCCCAGTTGTTAATGCAGCCTTGCCTTACTGGACACCCTGCTTAGAAAGGGATTCCTTAGCCATTGCCCTCAGCTCCTTTCACTGTCATTACACTGTCTGCTGGCGCAACTAGTAATCCCTCAACACCTATTAAAGTACCTATATTAAACCTGCTGCTTACCTGAGTCTCTTCCTTAAGTTCAGAACGTTTGTCTTGTTTACCAGGTTGCAATTGTCTCACTGTCCAACCCTTTCTCTTTTTCCATTGAACATGAGGGAGAGGAATGTAGATTCACGTTTTGGCTGAAACAAACCATCGTGATCATGCTCTGATGAAGGCTTGTTTCAGCCGATGCGCGTTGGCATTTTGTGAGCTGTCCATTCAATAAATGGTGTAATAGTTCACCATCTTAATTTTTACAATTGGATGTGCGACCATTCTCTTTTTAGAGAACACATAGTATATTTTCTTTTGGATCAGTACTCCTTGTGGAATTCCACTAGGTGAAGTGCAACTTTTTGTTAATCTTATAATATTACACAGGTCTATCAAAAACTGACTGTGTGTAGGTAAGCATACTTGCCTCTAATGACAGAATAATATGTATTAGATTAGTATATTTGTGTTAAATGTTCAGTGTTAAATCCGTTCTTACGGAGTACTTATGGTCCCTATTGGACACATACAGTGCAGTCCATAAGTATTTGGACAGTGACACATTTTTTGTTGTTTTGGCTCTACTCCAGCACATTCGATTTGAAATGGAAGTGACTATGAGGTTAAAGTGCAGACTTTCAGCTTTACCATGAGGATTTATACATCCATATTGGGTGAACCATGTAGCAATTGTAGCCCTTTTTATACATAGTCCCCCACATTATTGGGGGAGGAAAAGTATTTGGACAAATTAACATAAACTTAAAGCTGAAAATGTGTACTTTAACATAGTCATTGTTCCATTTAAAATGTGCTAGAGTACAGAGCCAAAACGACAAAAATTGTGCCACTGTCCAAATACTTATGGAATGTACTGATGTTTTCACAATATACAACAGATTGACAATGATATGTTTGCATGTGTATTTTATGAGAGAAATAGTAGCTTAGCTTACCCTTTTTTCATTACAGTAAATGTCTTCAGTTGGTGAAATGTTCATATTTATTACATTAAAATACACAAATATGTGTCAGTCCATATAAGTTTTAAAATTATTTTCTGCAATAATTTTAAATGAAATGTCTTCTAAATTGCAAGCCACTTTTAAGGTAATTAGACAACCCTGAAATGTGGGTCTTTGCAAGCATGCGTGTGCAGATGTGTATGAACTGCACCTACGTAACAGTCACTTTGTAATGAGTTTGTCTATAGCAGGTAGGCCTATGCCTATGCTGATGAGCCACCAAGGGTCTAATTGCAATGGGTTCACCTCTGAGGATTTCTACAGTTCTCATCTTTCTGTTCACAATTATCGGTATGTTTCCATTCCAAGTTCCTTATTCATATTTTAATAATTCAGTCTCACTTTTTTCACCAGCATTTCAATATACTAGTCTCGACTATAACCCTGAAAAAAATATTCTGCTTGTCCCTGGTAAATATCTTAGTGCGCTTATCCACAGCATGCTTATAGTTGGTAGAACTATCCCATGCTTGATTGTGTTTTGTATGTTTATTAAAATGAATATTGCATTTCTTTTTTTTGATTTTTATAGAATTTCTGATATTGTGCAGCTATATTTCTCGCCACAGATGCTGCGAACATCAAAGCAGTGCATGGAAGCTCATCTCCCCTGCACCTCAGAACTGTATGCTAATGCCACATTTACAGTTATATGGAGAAGGAATGGAGCCCGTGAGATTCTATGCCAATACAGTGTGGAAATCGGCACAGCTACAAATATGATATCTAACCTCATATAAATGTGACAGGCACACCTCCTAAGCTTTATCTAACTGGAGTGAAGACCAGAGACGCTGGTTATTATACCTGTTCAGTGTCTAAAGTAATACCCCCGCCAACAGTGGAGAAATTCTACAAGGTGAAACTTCATATTGAAGGTACAGTATCTATACTACAGCACATCCTTAAGGTGGTTTTGCATTCCTTCTAATGTTATGAGTGTGGCAGGAGGGTGAAAAGAAACACAGGTTACTATACTAGTCAATGAAAAATACGTCAGAACATAAGATAAATGTTTTATAAGATGTCTGACCAAATTTGGTGTCTCAGAAGAAAACAATCTTTATTTCCTTTATGTACTTCAGCACTACAATAATACAAGAAACGTTTTAGGAGACATCCACAGGGTTCACTAGCTACCTCTCAGAAAGCCTGCCTGGAGAGAATGAATTTTAGCTCATTGAAGGAGGGAGGCCAGAGAAACAGCAGACGAGGGGCTTTACACACTGTGACCAAACCATCCAAGTGGAAATGGATTCATAAAATGAAAAATGCTGCATGTTCACAACTGTTTCAGCAAGAAAAATATAATTCTGCATGTCTTTTTATGATGTTACCTCAGACGTCTTGCTGTAGGCTACTGTTGAAATTTTAGTTGGCTCCAACTGACTGGTTCCTCCACTGTGGGTAATTGGATGAATAAATATGTTATTTTTGTCATTAATATACAGTAAGGCATTTAAATTGATTTGATTGTGACAATCAATGCAGGAATTAATGCAGGAATAATATATAAAATATCTTTTTGCACTCACACCGTATCATTCACAAGCTCTGGTCGCGTATTCCTGCAGGCTTGAGTTAAGTGCAATCTGCAATAGCCAGCCAGCTCACTCATATATATATATATTCTGTCCTCTCTTGTAAACTGACTGAAAAAAAACCCTCAATTCTATAATTACAAATGGATTCTTAAATTTTTGTGCTAATTTGATTTTTAAAAAATGGATTAAACATTGATGGCTACACAATATGGGTGCTAACAATAAAGATTAACATGGGGGCAAGTGTTTTCCAACATGCTTGTGGGACAATCACAGCGCCTATTAATATTTGATACTTGAATATTTTAATTGCCTAGATATCCAAATGGTCAAAAATGACACCTATCTCTTTTACATTACAAAATCGGATCGATTGCCCAGTCATCAGTACAAGTGGCCTTTTCAGCCTCCTTCTGTGCCCCCTCCAGGTCCACCGCATGTCATCATCGAACAGCAGACGAGCAACAAATCAGGATGCCTTTGGCTACTGTGTGAGCTGGATGGACTGGACTCAACAGAGGTGAACCTCACCTGGAGCCAAAATGGGCAAAGCATACCTGAAACAACCAGTTCCCTACACCTGTGTAAACCTGACTGGAGTGAAGGAGACACCTTCACCTGCAACATTAGCCAGTCCTCCAATTACACAGGCCTCAGTGCCAACATCACCATCACACAGACACACTCAAGAGTGGGTAGGTGAACAGAAATGTTAATATTATGTATAAATGTGCAAACTATACTGTAGAACCTAGATACTCTAATCTGACCTTTAAGGCCTGTAGTGCTGCTAGTTTTCTAAAAGATAGTTAATTGATTGATTGATGTCATTCATTGGCAAGAGATTCCACTGAAGCATAGATCGTTTGCTGATTACTGAAAACCAGCAGTACTACTGGCCTCCAGGGCCAGATGTGAGTATCCCTGCTGTAGAATATTGAGACCATAACAATTTTAATAACCAGTCCAGTGATGCTGATTATTATAGTTGTTCAGTGTTTACAGGAATACCCCAACAACAGTGGAGCGATTTTACGATCTTGAACTTTGAAATTGAAGGTAGTCGCTATGGTGCAACATATATGACGCATTTTGGATTTATTTATTGTACTTTCCATAGACCGAAATGAATGTGGTGACCACATTCATTAGCGTAATGACGTGTGCTGATTTGTCTGTGTTAATATGTCAGCTACTGAAAGGGATAGTTCGGAATTTTGGACATAATGTCTCAATTACGACTTACCCATGATGTAGTTGATTGATGGAAACCATTTTCAGATAATTCCATGCTGTCCCTTCTTTTGGACATACACACATTGCTAATGCTAGCGCAACTCTAAGGTAACTGCTAGCATCCCCACTACCAAATGCACTTAAACACTCGACAGTGCACCCAAAGCAAATAAAATACGACGACATTCTATCGGGGTTATTTTGAGTGATTATACCATAATTTTTTAAGTCAAACTATCATTGAATCCTTTACTTTGTGCTGACCTATATTCTCTGTGGAAGTACGGCGGCGGAGCGATCCTTTACGTTACCTACGTATGTAGTGCCGGCACTGGTCGACTACAACAACAAAAAAGACCAACAAGTTGCAATGGCCACGTTCACTCCGCCACCGTACTTCCACAAAGAATATAGGTCAGCACAAAGTAAAGGATTCAACGATAGTTTGACTTACAAAATGATGGTATAAACACTCAAAATAACCCCGATAGACTGTCGTCGTATTTTATTTGCTTTGGGTGCACTGTGGAGTGTTTAAGTGCGTTTGGTAGTGGATGCTAGCAGTTACCTTAGAGTTGCGCTAGCATTAGCAACGTGTGTATGTCCAAAAGAAGGGACAGCATGGAATTATCTGAAAATGGTTTCCATCAATCAACTACATCATGGGTAAGTCATAATTGAGACATTATGTCCAAAATTCCGAACTATCCCTTTAACTGGTTGGAATAAGAGCTATTGTGTATGATATGGGAAAAGGTTCAACCAAGCATTTTAAAGGGGAACACCGGGTTATTCCTTATAACTTCTATTATATTCTAAACTCCTCAAAAAAAGTTTGGAAATTTGTGTTTGGTCGATCATATCTCTGTTGTCACTGTATTATTAGCATTGTATCTTATATCATTGTAAAGCCTGTTCATTTCACTTTACAATGATGTCCCATTTGTAAGGAGCATGCATTTGTGGGATGAGTAGCACAGCTGATGTGGGTGGGGTCCCAAGTGAAGTGTGCCAAATTTCCCTGCCAATGTGAAACAGTGTATTCTCCTGTTGATATTGACTCTATTGTTTTGAGTTGTTTGGGGGATTGGATGATTGTACTCTCTATCAGTAACGAGGAGCAAACAAGACATATTGGTAATTTTATGCTTTATTCATTGAACAAACAATCAGGAGCCTCAGTAGCGGGTGGAAGAACCATACGCAGCCACAACAGCCTGGCACCTCCTGCTCACACTGGTCACGCGTTGCTGTGGGATGGCATTCCATTCCTCAACCAGGATTCGTCGCAGGTCAGCCAACGTGGTTGCGTGGACACTAGCACGTACAGCACACCCGAGCTGATCCCACAAGTGTTCAGTTGGGTTGAGGTCTGGGCTTTTGGCAGGCCATTCCATTCTCTCTACTCCCACATTCTTGAGGTAGTCTGTGATAACCCTGGATCTGTGAGGGCGAGCGTTGTCATCTTGGAGGATGGGGTTAGGTCCCAGGTTGTGGAGATATGGGATCACCACTGGCTGCAGAATCTCATCCCAATATCTTACAGCATTGAGATAGCCTTCAATGGTGACAAGCCCTGTTTTGCCAGTGATGGAGATGCTGCCCCACACCATGATACTGCCCCCACCAAAAGCTGTTACTCGATCGATGCAACAATCAGCATAGCGTTCTCCACGTCGTCTCCATACTTTGACCCTGCCATCCAACTTCCGTAGACAGAACCTGGACTCATCACTGAAGTGCCAGGCTGTTGTGGCTGCGTATGGTTCTTCCACCCACTACTGAGGCTCTTGACTGTTTGTTCAATGAATAAAGTGTAAAATCACCAATATATCTTGTTTGTTCCTTGTTACCGATAGAGAGTTCAATCATCCAATCCCCCAAACAACTCAAAACAATAGAGTCAATACCAACAGGAGAATACACTGTTTGACACTGGCAGGAAAATTTGGCACATTTCACTTGGGACCCCACCCACATAATCAGCTGTGCTGCTCATCCCACAAATGCATGATCCTTACAGATGGGACATCACTGTAAAGTGAAATGAACTGGCTTTACAATGATATAAGATACAATGCTAATAATACAGTGACAACAGAGATATGATCGACCAAACACAAATTTCCAAACTTTTTTTGAGGAGTTTATTATAACTTCTTTATTGATTTTTATATCGAAAACATTGTATGTACAAAAGTTTCCCAAGCATTTTCAGTCAATTTCGGAAACTTTTCAATGCAATATTATATACAATGTTTTCGATTTTCATAGCTAATTTATACATCGCCGAACCCGGAAGAACCTGAAGATAATGAGGATAGCATCCCTTTAGTCATATCAGACTTTTATCTATCAGCGAATCTGATCAATTTCGAACCTTCCAGTATGTAGACATGCAGCTGGAATTAACCACCACTGACATAGATCAGCGCGACGCAGCGTGTCTGGAAACAAGGGAACCGGAAGGTTAACAATAAGAATATTGTTAGATGGAATATGAATATAGTTAGGTTGTATTCAAGGGTTTTGTTTTGAATATAGTTTATATTTACAACTAGGATTGCAAAGGGGCGGAAAATTTCCTGTAAATTTCCTTCCCACTTTACCATGGGAAGTTAAGCTTGGAAATTTTGACCAATTTTTTTTTTTTGCAAAAGTTAGCCTATAGCATTAAATTTAGTTGGAAAATTCACAACTGTAATTCTAGATCTTGCAGCATGCTTTGGTTAAAACAACCCAATTTAATGCGAATTCAGTTGAATTTCAACCCTGCACTGTGCATTCTTCCATAGAGTACTCAAGTGACTATGTCACACTGGTTTTGGAAGTGACTTCCCCATTCATTTAGACCAAAGACATTAACTAAAACCTACTTTTAAACAATTTCTAGTGATTATGTCTTACCATCAATTTCCTGGATTCTTCAATATAACACAATATGTCATTTTTCTGTATGAGCTTCAAGTATATTTTACGTTTTAGTATTTTTTTGTGAATATACCAGCGCTGGCACTGTTTAAAAACTCGACATCCCATAATTCCCTCCTGACGGCTCAATGAAGTAAAATGGCCGAATTAGCAAGGTGGTATGCACTTCCAAAAATGTGCAGACGAGATGATGATATCTGATTGGTCAAGAACTGCCCGTGCGTTGCAGTAATGCATATGTAGTCCGTTAAAGTAGACAACAAACCGGACTACAAATAATTAATCATTACTTTAAAAATTAAAAATTGGAACATGAAACATATGCTTTATATCCTTATACCACACAGGCTAATCCAGGAACGTTTTGGCTCATTCTATAAATCCGATTTCAAGAAATTGTCGATAGTCTCCGAAGTCCGTTCTATCTGTCATAGGAAATTTACTTCCGAAACCAAACTCCGCCCACGTCTGACGTACTCACTTGAGTACTCTCTTACATGCGTAGATAATTCCTAGCATCCTGCACACTACTGCAGGGCTCTCTGCATGCACTGTGCATTCTTCCATCACATGCAGAAATAATTCCCAGCATCCTGCACACTACAGCAAGGCTATTGAGGCCCGTAAATTCCCATGGAAAGTTTCCACCTTTGAATATTCCCGAAATTTTGCAACATTGGAAAACAACCGCCAGTTCAACATACCAAGCATGTGTGGGGTTGCTAGGCATAGCTGAGGAGATGGTGTATGTGCCATGACCAGACATTTGCTGTCACACTGCAAAAAATGTCTTAACAGGTGATCTGGACTTGTAATGAGACATAATTTTATTTTTATTTTTTTTTGATTATAGAAAATATTAGTTTGTTTTATGAGAAATGTAAACACAAGGCTATTTGCTACACTTGAAAGCGCTATGCCATGTCATTGTGCCAATTCTTAGTCCTATCTAATTCAATTATTTTAGTGATGTCTTATTGCACACTTGATTGCAAGTTATGTCAGGGACAATAAAAAAGGCATGTACACATATTTTACCTAATATTTCCAATATTTCATCCAGTGATGTTGTAGATGTGTTTTGGAGAAAAGGGACAAAAATAAAAGAAAAAAATGTCAGCACCATGGCCTGTGTTTACAGCTTTTAATCATGAACGGCACAAAACAAGAACAAAATAATAGGCCTGTCTGATTAAACCGTATACAGTCAAGCCGGAAAGTCTGCACACCCCTTTCACCTTCTCCACGTTTTATTACGTTACAGACATATTCTACAATAGATTGAGTTCATTTTTTGTCTCAAAATTCTACACAAAATAGCCCATAATGACAAAGTGAAAACAGGTTTTTAGACATTTGTGCTAATATATTAAAAATCTAAATGTAAAATATCATATGTACACAAGTGCATAGTGCATAGTTGATATGACACCAAAAAGTGAGCTGAGGTGCATTTTGTTTCCACTGATACTGCTTGAGATGTTTCTACAACTTAATTGGAGTCCACCTGTGATAAATTCAATTGATTGGACATGATTGGGGATTGCCAACACCTGCCTATATAAGGTCCCACAGTTGACAGTGCATGTCAGAGCAAACTCCAAGCCATGGGGTCAAAGGAATTATCTGCAGACCTCAGAAACAGGATTGTGTCAAGGCACAGATCTGGAGAAGGGTACGGAAAAATCTCTGCAGCTTTACAGGTCCCAAAGAGCACAGTGGCCACCATCATTCGTAAATGGAAGAAGTTTGGAACCACCAATAATCTTCCTAGACCTGGCCGCCCGGCCAAACTGAGCAATCGGGGAAGACGTGCCTTGGCCAGGGAGGTGAGCAGGAACCCGAGGGTCACTCTGACAGAGCTCCGGCGTATCCTTGTGGAGATGGGAGAACCTTTCAGAAGATCAACCATCCAGGCAGCACTCCACCAATCAGGCCTTTATGGTAGAGTGGCCAGACGGAAGCCCCTCCTTAGTAAAAGGCACATCACAGCCTGCTTGGAGTTTGCCAAAAGGCACCTAGAGGACTCTCAAACCATGAGAATCAAGATTCTCTGGTCTGATGAAACCAAAATTGAACTTTTTGGCCTGAATACCAAGCGTCACGTCTGGAGGAAACCAGGCACCGCTCATCACCTGGCTAATACCATCCCTACAGTGAAGCATAGCTGTGGCAGCATCATGATGTGGGGATGTTTTTCAGCAGCGGGAACGGGGCGACTAGTCCTGATAGAGAGTTAAAAAAACTTTAAAGTCTCCTTTTGAAGATGTGTTTAGGAAGACAGTTCACACAGGAAGCCCTATGCTAATGCCTATTGATCACCAGTCCAACTGCTCGCCTCTGTAACCCTGTCTGCACTTCCATGCAACCTCTATCTCCCTCATACAAGTGGGCAGGGAGCTGAAGGTTTGATTAATTGACTGGTGTTCCTCGCCGTGTGACACTCACAGGTGAGAACTTTGTTCCTAAGAACAGTCTGCCAAGCTGTTTCCCTGGTTCTGATCTCCGTGGGCACGCTGACAGGGACCCTGACCCTCAACTCCGCACTCTTCTTTAAATGTAAGTACTTGCTGTCTAACACCCAGAAACAGTCAACTACCCTGAAATAAAAACACAAAGTATGCTGAATAAACTTTCCTTGTATAACAGAACGTATTAATTATTGTAAGACTGTACAAGTTTACAAGATGAGATTAAATCGTCTACGAATTTGAAGGTCTTCAAGAGTAGGATAAAATGTATGATGGTAGAAAACTACCATATATAAACAATAGTGGGTTATCAAGAAATGAAAACAATGTCACGATGTGCAAAAAACATTGTAAGCGGTTTCATCATAAAAACGAAGAAACGGACACAATTATTTGGACATTATCTAAACAATATTCTGGACTGTTTGCTGTTGAAATGAAACAAATTGTTTTGACTAATGTATGACATGTACATTTAAATCCGACTTATTTGGACTTTAATATTTGGTTTATTTTATTTTAGCTTTTTTTTTCTTTCTCGGTCTGTTTTGTTATATAGAAAATTCAGCTATGCTGTTGTGATACGAAAAAATCTGTTTTAAACAAATGTATAATGTGAACATTTAAATTTGAGTTGGGAATTGGGGCGGGACGTTTGATAAGCAGGCTGCTTTTTCCCGTATCCCTTTTCGGCAGGTAATGTGTTTGTTCAGGGCATATTACAAAAATTGTGATGAAGTGTGACTATATGCGTGCCGAAATAAATAAATAAATACATCTCAGCATTACTCTTGTTGATTTAAAGCAATGTTAACACCTTTGCACAGACCCCCTAGTGGCCATGGTGCTGGCGCCATGAGACTGCTCAACGCAGACATTCATTTATACTACAACCAAACTATGAGTGGAAACAACAAACTCCATGTTTTATTAGTACATGATTTGTGACAACTCTGCCGAATACGGAGTTTCTAAGTGCCACTATTGTCACGTAGCAAGTCCATTTAACAAGCAACCCCCCACCCAGTCTCATCTGCACTATACCGACCAATCAATCAATCAATCAATCAATATTTATTTATATAGCGCATTTCACAACAAGTTGTCACAATGCGTGCGTGACAGTAATAAAAAGATTTTTTCACCAAGAAAAATGTATATTTCGTCATAGCAACAAGATAAAGCTTTACAGTTTTACATTTTTAGCTCTCAGCATTTTATTGCAAACTAAAGAAAAACTTTGTTTTGAATTTTTGCCAAGATTTATTTGCATTTGTGGCACTTTATTTTGACTTAAATTATGAAAATAAACTAATCTAAGTGTATTGTAAATGGACAACTGTCTTGTTTCATTTAAGCCATTTTCCAAGTTTCTGTGATCCTCATGCCTGGAGTTATAAAGCCTTAAATAGAACACCCCCTAACTAGGTGAGAATTGATCAAATTCATCTGTGCGAAATGGTGCCAGCCCAGTTTGCCTCACAAATAACGATAGAAAACACAACAAAGAAAGAAATGATAAGCAGTTAATACAGTAAAATAAAATGAGTAAATAACACTAAATACATTTTTTTATAAATCCACAATAAAATCCACAATTCCCTTTAACACTAGAACGGCCATGATTCCATACTACTGTAAATGGCCAGAAATAGTCAATTTGACCGTGACATGTAAATCCTGTAAAAAATAAAATAAAATTACATTTACTGTCAACGATTGGGAAAAAAATACTTTAGTTGTGTTAGTGCAGGTCATAAGAAATGTGAAGACACAGAGCTCTATCTTACGCTCGCTAACCCAAATGCATGTTTGCTAGTTTCAGACCGATGCAGTTGTCATTTTACCGTCCAGCACTGGTGCATACAGAGACATCATCAAGATCACTACAGAACAGACAAGACAAAGCACATCCTTCCCATAATGTAGCAGCTATCCCTAGTAATGAACGTTGACTGTAGTTCACAGTAAGCTGTGGGTAAATCAGCAATACTACACTTCTATTCTAAATACTATTATAAACTATAATAAACAGACAGGAAAACACAGGGAACTAGTAAACACAGGGAACTGATATTCCTAGGTTAGGATATCAGTCAAGGTGGAGTCTGAAGAGGTGTGTCTTCAGGCCTCGACGGAATGCAGGCAGGGTTGGAGTAGAACGTAGGGGAATGGGAAGTTCATTCCACCACTGAGGAGCTAAGGTGGAAAAACTCTGCAGTCGGGACGAGCGAGAGCCTTTGACACGGAGGGGGGGAAGTGCCAGTCGCCCTGCTGTAGAAGAGTGAAGTGGTCGAGCAGGAACATAGTTCTGGATTAAGTCCTGCAGGTAGGCGGGGCCTGTCCTATTGGCTGCAGTGTAGGCCAGGGTCAGAACTTTGAACCTGATCCTGGCTGCAACTGGCAGCCAGTGGAGTGACCTCAGCAGGGGGGTTACATGTGAAAATTTCGGGAGGTTGAACACAAGCCGGGCAGCTGCATTCTGGATCAGTTGGAGAGGCAGAATGGTGCAGGCCGGTAGGCTTGCGAGCAGGGAGTTGCAGTAGTCCAGGCGTGAGGTGACCATGGTCTGGACAAGAAGCTGGGTGGAGTAGGTGGTCAGGTACGGTCGAATCCTCCTGATGTTGTACAGGAGGAACCTTCAGGACCGAGCCATCGCCCTGATGTGCTCTTTGAAGTCCAGCCGGTCGTCCAGGACCACCCCCAGGTTCCTTGCAGAGCGGGAGGCAGCCACCACGGTCCCGTCAACGGTGATGGAGAGATCATGTAGTGGGGAGGTCTTGTACGGCATGAAGAGGAGCTCTGTCTTGTCAAGGTTGAGCTTCAGGTGATGGGTAGCCATCCACTCAGAGATGTCAGTCAGACAAGCAGATATCCTCTCCTTAACCTGTGGGGTAGAGGGAGGGAAAGAGAGGAAGAGTTGAGTATCAATAGCATAGCTATGGTATAAGAAGCCATGTGAATGAATTACTGAGCCAAGAGACTTAGTATACATAGAGAACAGCAGAGGACCCAGTACAGATCCCTGCGGGACTCCTGTAGACAGGGGATGGGGAGCAGAGACGGAACCCTTCCAGGAGACTTGGTAGGATCTATCAGTGAGATACAATACAAACCAAGAGAAGGCAGTTCCAGAAATGCCCATCTCAGCGAGTGTGGAGATCAGGAGTTTGTGGTTGACCGTGTCGAATGCCGCAGACAGCAGTAAACTTGCGCTGAACTGGGCGTGTTGATCTTAAGATGAGGTGCGGCCATGCGAATATTTGACACATTGCTATTTTGAGGCATCAGAAAGCATTTGCGCTAAAACCCACCACAAACCTGGTCTTAAGTCATGTCTCAGTTGTTTCAATTTTATTTTAACGGTGCAATATTAAGATAGTAATATGCGTCTACATAGGCGTGTGCACAACGCGTGTACACCCTCTTCCTGTCTGTTATATACACAGGTGTGCAAAACGCATAGAAATATCAAGATTACAATGTGAAATATTATTATTGTGTATATCAAAAATGCATAATATTAAAAGGGTCCATCGGTCAATGACCACATGCTTGTCTCACAGCGAAGGGGAATGCCGCCTTCATTTTGTTTATCCCCCAAGGTTTTTACAAACTTCTATCATCTGGCAGCTGAGCTGGAGACAAATTCCTGCTATCCCTATATGCACTCCTATATGCAATGAATACATTCAAGTCCCCATTACACCTGTTAGCCAAGAACGGGTAAAACAGGAGTTCACAGTGAACTTTGGTATTTCCTGGGGTTATGCCCCTGCAGAGAACGCTCTTATATGTGAACTGTAAGGGAGCCCACTCCATTAACATCCAGGCAACTTAAGATGCTACATGTAAGGTTACACATGTAGCCTATCCGCAAATTATCCTGGATCAAGCTATGACTCTATATTGGCCAATAGTTCCTGTAATCTTCTGTTAGGGGACAATGTCTATCCATTAAAAACTTTGCTGATAACACCTTTATCATGCCTAATGCGCAAGTTGTTATTCATACCTAATGTGTGAATTCTCATTCAATGGAAAACTCACAAAAACATACACTGCAATTGACGGACATTTATAGTGCTAAACATGCGCTTCAGATGTCTTTATCATTGACAAGTGGAACATTACAATACATCTCTCTTCATCTGCAGCCTGTAATGAAATTTAATGGTTTTGACTGAAAAAAGCTAATATTGCATTTATTGTTTTTCAAATAGCTGAGGCTACGGTCCCAGGGATTCACTGTGCATAAGGTTTTTTCAATACGGTTCAAAAAAATAGAGATTAATTTAAATTTCACCACAAAGGGGGAACCATATGGATTTCATGACAGCAGATTTGGCATTTCTATTGTTAACATGTTTCTAGTATTAACTAGGCCACGTGTTATCATATATGTAAAGTGTACACAGCCTGCCTCTTTTGCTTTATTCACCCCCTTCCCTGTCCACACCCCCTCCAGACTTTGAGAATGTCCGGTCTAAACCCCTACACTGTCTTGGTCTGAGAAAGTAAACATCTAATGGAAAGCCCCTGGGGGCTTGAACAAATGAGGTGAAACCTTGTTAAGCAGTCCAAAATGGCCATCCTAATATCTACTGATTATTATTTATATGTACACATTCATTTCTATTGGCCTTATAGACCATGAAGTGAATTACTATCCAGTGTGGGCTCCAGCTCGTTTAATTTGACATTTGTATGTATTGCATGTAATTTCTTTTTGCTTATTTGGGGGCGGGGGATAACTATTTTGCAGACATTAGGTCAAATGTCAGTCTTCCCAGTCATCTGCAAATGACAGATAAAGCTAACCTGTGTTTCTATAGGCTGTACGAAACAGCACAAGGAAAAGATATCTTTCTAAAAATGATCTCTGTAACTGGAGTCCATTCAGAACTTCTCAGCTCGTTCTGTACTGCTTAAAGCCAGTCAGCATCAAACGCCAAACAGTCATCAGTTCCCCAGTACATTTTATTATAGAAACCTTTTGGTGTCTCATTTTAAATGAATACACTTTGAAAACAACTCGTATCATAGCATATCATCTTGTAACACCAATGTGTGGGCGATGACTCATTGACCACAGACTAGTGATGAAGCTGCTAAATGGCAAGGTTTATGGAGTACAACAAAATCTTTTGAATTTCACATTTGTTCATGTTGCAAACAAACACAACAGAGATTATTAAGATAGTTGGTCACCTGCCATGGAAAAGTTTAATCATCATCGCAGTAATGGAACAGAGGGGGATGTGAAAGGCATCCTAAACTATAACTTAAAATGAAGAATAAAATACCGTTAACCCATTTTATTCCAGGAAGGTTGCAATATTAAATAAAAAAATATTAGCATGTACACAGAGCCAGGAGCAGCTAATAAACAGTAAAGAGGAAAACTGAATAAAAATGGCTCACAGCAGACATCTCTTCATGCATCAGATGAGCAGCGGTGAGGGAGGGGTTAAAATGAGGCCAATTAAACTGGATGATGTTTAGACAGCCAGATTAAGACAGACAGTTCAGGAATGTGGCAGGACACCAAGGAACCACTTTCTTTTTCCATAGTATTTTTAATGTTCACAGTGAGTCAGGGACTCAGATAATAATAATAATAATAATAATAATAATTAATCCATCCATTATCTAACCCACTTATTCTTGGTGAGGGTCATGGAGGGGCTGGAGCCTATCCCAGCAGGGATAGGCAAGAGGCAGGAATAAACCCTGGACAGGTCACCTGTATGTTTAAGGACTGTGGGATAACACTCCACACAGGAAGGCCATCGGCCGGGATTCGAACTCAGTACCTTTTTTGCTGCGTTAACAGTGCAAACCGTGCCACTATAACAATAATAATAATACATTTATAACCTTTCCAGAGTCCATGGTTGCATAACAATGTAAAAACCAAAAAAAAAAAAAAAAGGACAGTATGTTCAGAAAGCAAAACGGATACATAGGACTGTAATGCATTTGTGAATACAGAGTAATGTTTAAAGACAAACGCACAAAGATACAAGTGAAAGCAAGTGGAAGCGGTGGTTATACTGACGAGGTGGGTCTTAAGTAGAAGCTTAAAAAGTTCAACACTCTGTTTCCCGGACTAACAGCAGAAACGTAACTTCTCCTACCTGCTTTATTGGGGGTTTACACTCACTTTCTCAATACAGGAAATGAAACTGAAATTGTTTGAATGACCAGTGGTTTTCCTTCCTTTATACTTATATGAAAGGGAGAAGCCCCAAGAGAAAGCCAAATGGACACAGACATGTTCACTGAATGCACTTACAAAATGAGGCAGACGTGAGAAGCCTTTGCTGTGAGCCCAACAAGGCCTCTGTCTTTCATCGATTGTACTCTTGGTATAGTACAATTGCTTATTGCTTCTTCCTAGCATACTGCACTGCTATGTTAAAATTCTCTCTGACCATAACATGTCGGGATATTCACCATTACTGCATTGTAGTATACTGTATGTATAAACTTTACAATTGGTACAGTTTTGCTTGTCCTGCTCCTGTCAAAGGCAGTTGTGTTTTGTATTTTATTTCCATTATTCCTATTTTTCGCTTTATAAATGATAGGTTTTGTATAATAACTGGCTGGTATAATTCAAATTCAATGGAATTGAATAAAAATGTCCACAGACCATTATCCTGTATTCCTCTGAATATTCACTTTGATCAATGACCTTAGAACATTGTTATGTTTGCTCTGTGTTCTTACAGTCACAGTAGTAGCAGATTTCCATAAACCTCAGTTGAGCAAAATGGCTCTTTGTTTGATATTGTTATAGGGTATTGCTGTTCCCCTTGGACCTATCCAATGAACAAAGTTCCATTCATTGCAAGTAAAGCATTATTTTTGCTTTGCTTATTTTTAAAACCAAAAGTGTGCTAAGTATGAAATCCTTATTGCATATCCTGGAACGCTTTATCAGAGGTTGTTGATTCCTGATTCCTCTGTGTCAGGGGTCTCAAACTCCAGGCCTGGAGGGCAGCTGTCTTTTCTGATATTTGTGATTTCCTTTCAAGCACAGGGAATTTAGGCCATGGAAACAAGGAGCCCTATCTTACACCCGGCGCAAAGCGGCGCTAACCCAAACGCAAGTGTCTTTGCTATCTTAGCATGGTTCATAATAACGCCTTGCATTCACGTCCTTTAACTACCATGTATTCTTGCGCCCATTACAAGTGAACTGGGCGTTTTGGTCTTAAGACGAGGAGTGGCCAGGATTCTTTCTGGCGTATTGCTATCTTGAGCCAGCAGAAAGCGCTTGTGCTAGAACCACCACAAACCTGGTCTAAAGTCATGTCGCAGTTGTTTACATGTTATTTTAACGGCGCATATAAGTGCGTCTACATAGGCGTGTGCACAACGCGCGTACCATCCTGTCTGTTACACACAGGGCGCGCACAAGCATGACTAAAATATCTAGATCACAATGCGAAATATTATTATTGTGTAGGCTATGTCAAAAATGCATAATAATAAAAGGTTCCATAGGTCCACATACCTTTCCCTCAGCGAAGGGAAACGATGCCACATTACATTGCTCTCAGCCCACTCAACATCCAGGCGATGTGCAATGGTATGGGACAATGGCTATCCGTTAAAAAGGAGCTGATAACACCTATATCAAGCCTAATGCGCGAATTGTCATTTACACCTAATGCGCACTGCAATAGACGGACATTTGAGTTTTGAAAATGCGCTTCAGATGTCATTACAATACAGCTCTGTTTATCTATGAATACAGCCTGTAAGTAAATAGAATGGTTTGTGACTGAAAAAAGTTCAAAACCTTGTCCAGTGAATATTGCTTTTATTGTTTTTCAAATAGCCTAGGCTACAGCGGATTCGCTATGCATAAGGTTTTTTTCGATAGCCTATGGTTAAAAAACGGAGATATGTAAATGTCACCATGTTAACTGAATTGTAACCTTAGTTATTCTTCGTCCTTCATATTTTTTAAATTACAATGACAAGGTTTCCATACCCTCAGCTTATTAAAACCCAGTTGATTTCACCTGCTATTCCATGACTGAACAAAATATTTTAAAGAGAACTAAGCGTCTAATTAGAAACGAAAACAAATTTGCAGCACGTTACAATTAATTCACAATTAATTTAAATACCATTATCTGCATGTGCGCTTTAGAGGAGCAGGTCTGTTTCCCCTGCTGTAAATCGCACTTTTAACGGTCTTCCTGGGAAAGTGGATTGTTTTAAAGCATTACGCTACCAGTAAAACTGGTTGGTCACTTTTCCATAAGCAGGACATTATAAAAGAAGGGAAAATATGCGTGAACCTATGGGTTGCCAACCTGACAGCTTTATTGTATTTGTTGTCATCATTAAGGCAAAATAACGTTATTTATTTTATTAATCAAAATTAGAATGCAGGTAATGAACTTCGGATGAAGCTTGAACATGAGTTCATTGCTACATTGCATAATCAAACGAAATTCGTTAAACAAGCAAGCTAATTTGGCGTTTTCTAAGGTGAGACGGAAGCCATTGGATCGCTTATTCTCAGCTGTTGCAGGTGCCTTTAACGAAATTTAACCGCATATATTTTGTAGAATAACAGCACTGTCGGGAATTACCGGGAACTCATAATGGTTTGTCCGAATAATATTTATCATAAGCTACTATTGATCCATATAGCCTATTCCTTGATCGCACTAAACACGCACGAGCATGTCTGTTTCGCCATCATATAAGCAATCCGCCAAGGTGGAAAAGCAGGCTTTTAAAGGGAATGGGATATGACATTTTGATTGGTTTATTGCATGTCACGCCCAAGACACACCTATAATTAATGAAGAGACTAGGTTCAGCCCAGTTGCACCTTGCACCGTGCTTAGCGCCCAAAAAACACGCCGTTAAAATAGCAAAAGTGGACTTGGACATGCCCTAAATGGACTTAGCGCCATGCGCTTAGACTAAGCGCCAAGATCGCCAAGATAGGGCCCAAGGTGTGCAAACTTTAGCCAAACAGTCACTTAATTTAAGCACTTAAGTGCAGGAAAACCAGCAGACACAGCAGCCCTGAGTTTGAGATCCCTGCCCTATGTGAAGACTTATTGCCACTATGAGTGTTGCACAATATAATGGTTTGCGCTTCCTGTGAATAAGTGCTTCCTTTCTCAAGAATACAAGAACAGATAATAACAAAACTTATCCACCAAAAGCAAACATGGCATTGGAAGGTAACCGTATGTTTCAGTTATTTTGTAATGGATATCATTTAACATGCACAGCAAAAATGCTGGTATAAATGTAACACTGCTGGTGTACATTTAACACCTATAGGGTTTGTTAAATGTACAGCACAATTGTTGCTGTGTCGCACACAGTATGTCTTGAAACAACACTGCAGAAGTCCAAAAGTGAAATGCAGCCTCTCATTGGCCGGGGCTCCCATTTATTGTCAGGTCATGAAGTGGTCTTATGACTGTTTCAAAAGTTGTCTTGACAAGCGTCACATTTTAGTGTGGAGCCAATTGCCTTTAAAGCTACAACAGAGTTGTGATAGAGAGGTTTGTGAGAATTTCTGACTCCATGTGCGTCTGTGATTTCAAGCAAGCCACAAAAAGAAACAAACAGGCTGTTTGTGTGGTTTTCAACTAGAAGTTGTTTACAGGCGTGTTGCTTTGTGGGCTTCAAGAAGACTGTGGGCGGAGAACATTTTAATAATGTATTTTTGTCTCTCTCGTGATCCCTGTTGTCCAAGTCCTTCCTTTTTACAGAAGCATTTTGAAGAATGAGAACACTGCATTGCTCTCAAATAATTTTCAGTCACGCACAAATCCAAATTCATGGGCAAGTCCACTGTGGAGGGGGAATAACTGAATTTACTGCTACGCTTGTGGAAGCAATTTTGAGGGGACTGTTTGAACGGCTGTGGACAGGAAGCTGTGTGTGTGTGTGTGTGTGTGTGTGTGTGTGTGTGTGTGTGTGTGTGTGTGTGTGTGTGTGTGTGTGGCGTGTGTGGCGTGTGTGGCGTGTCTCTTGCCAGCTGGTGCATTTGATCAGGATGATGTGCCCTTACACATCGTGTCCTTTTTACCTCTTTCTCACACTTATTACCACATGGACAGGTAAGATGTGTTTTTTTATTGTTTTTGTTGCCATGGTTAAGAATTTTTGTATGTATTCAAATACCCCATTGATTTTAACTGAGGATGTGGTGAAACAACAGAAAAATAATGTTCCTTTCACAGTAATACGTGCGCTTAATCTTATGAATATCAGGAATGCATTCACTCCATGCCAGTAGAACAGTTGTTTGCAGTAGTCCTTTAAAAAAGTGCTAGTTGCAGTGTTTTTTTATTTTTTTATTTTGACCGAGCCAACTTAATTCAACCACTTTGACCAAGCTCATTGGAACATTGTTGAAAATATAGGAGCCAGGCAGGCAGAAATTGTCAATGTCATGGTGACTTTTCAGAAAGCACAACAGTAGTACAGATGCTTCAACTGAGGAATAATTCCCAAAACATGAATTGTATTGCTTTTATCGTGAAAGTAATACTAGAAACCTATTGATGCCTTTTCTGGACATGTAATATATAGAAACTATATGGACAACATTGTCACAAAATAGTCGCATATGACTTGGAAGACAAAATAATATTGTCATTTGTATTTCAAACATAGTAAAGAGCAGCCATTCTGCAATATTAACCTGAATGATGAACCTGTCATGCTGTCTCTCATATTATGATGCTGTATCATATTATGTTACTGTATGTTCGACTTGCACTCTGACATGTCACGTTCAAAAATAATGATAGCTCATATTATTGAATTTAGACTCACATTGTGTCATATTGTGTATATTAGACGCACTTTTTTTGTGCTACTGTGTCATTCATACCACAAACTGTCACATTTTGTTCCATTACACATTATTGTGCATATTTTCATATTTGACACACATTGTAAGGTATCATAATGTGTTGTTGTCTGTGGACATCTCATTGGATCATGTCTTGTGATTGTGTCTTAAGACTATATGCATTACTACTGGATATTAAGCACATAGTGCTGTTCCCTTTATTTCACACCACAGATGCTGAGAATGTTGAAACAGTTAAAGCAGTGCATGGAAGCTCTGTCTATCTCCCCTGCACCTCAGAACTGTATGCTAATGCCACGTCTACAGTTAAATGGGAAAAGAATGGAACCCATGGGATTCTGTGCCAATACCGTGTGGTAAATGGCACAGTTACAAATGTGATATCTTGTAAACCTCATATAAGTGTGACAGACACACCTCCTAAGCTTTATCTAACTGGAGTGAAGACCAGAGATGCTGGTTATTATACCTGTTCAGTGTCTAAATCAATACCCCCGCCAACAGTGGAGAAATTCTACAACGTGAAACTTCATATCAAAGGTACAGTATCTATGCTACAGCACACCCTTAAGGTGGTTTTGCATTCCTTCTAATGTTATGAGTGTGGCAGGAGGGTGAAAAGAAACACAGGTTACTATACTAGTCAATGAAAAATACTTCAGAACATAAGATATACAGTTAGTCCATAAGTATTTGGACAGTGACACAATTTTGGTTGCTTTGGATCTGTACTCCAGCACATTGGATTTGAAATGGAACAGTGACTATGAGGTTAAAGTGCAGACTTTCAGGTTTAATTTCAGGGTTTCTACGTCCATATCGGGTGAACAGTGTAGCAATTGTAGCCATTTTTATACAAAGCCCCCCCCCCCCCCATTTTAGCGGACCAAAAGTAATTGGGCAAATGAACATAAACTTTAATAAAGTTATCATATTTAATATTTGGTTGCATATCCTTTGCATGTCATGACTTCCTGATGTCTGTGACCCAACAACATCAAAAGACTCTTGATATCTTATTTGCAGGTACTCAATACTATAATCTCTCTGCATTTGAATGGATCTCTATGGGAATTGGGGGGTGAGACTAGGGCTGTGTACGAATCAGAGCTCTATCTACTGCGCCCTGTCTCCTGCGAAGAGTGCACTGGCAGAAGTGTGCAGTTTAATGTGCACTGTTTAGCAGGACGCAAAAAAATATCCGCTATACTATTTCCAAAGACGTCCCACCACTGTTGCCATGTCCGCGGTTTTACAGCTAAATTGGGATACTTTCAAAGTGCAGTCATGGGTAAAAATGAAAAGTCGCAAAGCACTCACTTTAAAAAAAATAAATAAAAATAAAAAACATGATTTCTATTTAAAATACGTCGGTTTCGGTTAAAAATAGCCTATAATTTGGGCTAGTTTTGAGTCGCCATTTGGCAGGGAAGTCTTACAAAATCTGGCAACCCCACTCTTGCGCTGCCATGTCACGTGTTGTTTTTGTGTATTTGAAGGAAATACTGAAGTAAATGCTGATTTTCGACACACTATTCTAATTTCTTGAAATACTGTTTTGGGGGTTTTCTGGAGCTGTAAGCCAAAATTATGAAAAATGAAACAAATAAAGGCTAGAAATATTTCACTTTGTGTGTAATGAATCTATAATCTATGAAAGTTTCACTTTTGAATGGAATTATGGAAAAAAAAAAAACTTTTCCATGATATTCTAATTTTTTGGAAAGGATCTGTATAATACTAACCAGCTAACCTAACATTAGGGTTTTAGAGTTCGCTACTAACATTACTAATTACTAATTAATCTTGAGTCTCTACCTGCAGCTGTCATTTCCCTCCTCGTTATCCTATCCCTGTATCTATCTGATTTTGCATTCTCTGCACGTGTGTCCACTTTTGCGTTCCTCCCCTCTGAGCTGTACACTTGTCTACCTGCTAACCCCAGGCCGTTTGTTATCATTGTGTCTGTGTATTCCAGTCCGTGTCTTACGTTTCCCCCGTTATTGTATTATTGGTCCTTGTTAACCCTCATTGTTCTCACCTGTGTACTCTCCCATTTCCCATCCTCTTCACACCTGATTCGTTTTGTGTAATCTTCTCCCTGTGTATTTAAACCCTGTCATTTCAGTCTGTCTTCGCGAGTTCCTTACAATATTTTTGCTACTGTGTTTCTTTCTGTCTTTCCGAGTACCAGCCTGAGTTATCTATTTTATTCCTAGTATCTGTTTCTGAGTTTTTGTTATCCCTCATCCCTCCCCTGTTTATTTTTTTGTTGTCTATTCTTCATTTTGTTTTCTTTTTGTTCCTCTTGTGCCTCCCCGGTTTTGACCCCTGCCTGTGTTCTCGTGACCCTGTTTTTGGATCCCGTTTTTGTGCTTTTGCTGTGCCTTCCTGGTTCTGACCCCTGCCTGTTCTGTGACCACTCTTTGGACTGTGTTTTGGTTCCGTTGCCTGTCTCCCCGGTTTTCGACCCTGCCTGTTTGTCTACGGATTGCTGCCTTGCCCCTGCATTAAACTTCGGTTTTTTGTACTCCTGCCTGCGTTTGGGTCCTTCCCCCCACCAGCACCTAACAGAGACAATCACAGAGACTATCCATCCATCCATTATCTAACCCGCTTATTCCTGGTCAGGGTTGCGGGGGATGCTGGAGCCTATCCCAGCATGCATTGGGCGAGATTAAAAATTAATATTTAATTTGAATATTACATTTTTAAATGTGAATATTTTAATTGCCTAGATATTCAAATGTTCAAACATGGCACTTTTTTTGTTTTACGTTACAAAATCAGATCGATTGCCCAGTCATCAGTACAAGTGGCCTTTTCAGCCTCCTTCTGTGCCCCCTCCAGGTCCACCGCATGTCATCATCGAACAGCAGACGAGCAACAAATCAGGATGCCTTTGGCTACTGTGTGAGCTGGATGGACTGGACTCAACAGAGGTGAACCTCACCTGGAGCCAAAATGGGCAAAGCATACCTGAAACAACCAGTTCCCTACACCTGTGTAAACCTGACTGGAGTGAAGGAGACACCTTCACCTGCAATATTAGCCAGTCCTCCAATTACACAGGCCTCAGTGCCAACATCACCATCACACAGACACACTCAAGAGTGGGTAGGTGATCAGAAATGTTTAATATTACACATAATATTACCACCGATCTGACTTCTTTTTGCAGGTATCGGGTCTTTTGGAATGTGATTTCATTCTTATATAGAGCAGAACCCTTTTTTTTTTTTTCATTCATTTCTAACTATAAGAGGTACATTGATGTCTTTTTATTTGGACAGCATCTGAGACAGAGTTATTGAATTTTCATCAGCCACACACAGCCAAGTTTATTATCAGTTATGATCAATGTAGGATACATTTTTTTAATTTTTTGGTGAGTAGGATCAGTAACGGTTTGAGTACCAGTCTTTATCGAAAAAAAGGGAGGGGGGGGGGGGGGGGGGGCGGGCAGGTAGGTAATGTCAATTATCTGCTTCTCACAAGAGAAGCTTTTTGGATTTACACACTTGACACTTTAGCTCCCAAAGCCTGAACGAGAATTTTGATTTGCAGCCTTTATTATGAACTATTGGTCTTTTGTTGTACCGAAAGGTTCATGATTCAATAAAAAAAATGATCGGGGTGTTGTACTCCTCCCTTTCACCTTGCCTTACGAGTTCAAATAATAAAAGTATTTTTTTAAATATATAAAACTTAAAAATATTCTTGTACAATTTTGTTGTACATATTTATTGATTTACACAGCAGTTTAGAGGTGCCTCCATTAAGCAACTGATTACCATGCTGATGTTTTCCTTCTACAAGGACAACAAAATGTGACAGGGCCACGCAAGGGCTGGACGTCTTAGGGCACTTCCACAGTACGGTTGGAAAATAGTATGGAGGATATTTTTTGCACACTGCCCCGGTGTGTACTAAACAGTACACAGTCCGCTAGCATACAGGACGCAGTAGATAGGGCTCTGATTAGAGGGGAAGAATGAAAACCAGCAAAACTACTGGCCTCCTGGTACACTGCCATTGTACCCTTGAGCAAGGTACTTAACTCCATTGCTAAGTATTCAGGTGTATGAATGGAGCGTACAACTCTAAGCTGTGTCTGTTGCACTGGATAAGAGCGTCTGTAAATACACGGGAACTGATATTACCACAACGAGTTTCCCATAAGGGGGCTTATGACTGGGCAGTTTGATTGATTGATTGATTATCTGTGCTTCATTGACACCCACTGATGTCCTTTTCTTGTTCTCGTAGACAACAAAGCAAACTCTCTGATTATGATCTGCGTGGGTGTGTTTGCTGGAACCGTGGCCCTCATCTGTCTGGTCATCTGCATTTATAAATGTAAGTTCCACTCTATTCTCACTCCGAGAACATCCTAGTTTAATTTATTTAGATAATTTTCTGACATCTGCCCAACTTTCATTTGGAAAGCTCAACATGAGTTTCATAGCTGTATTTCTGACCTTTCCTCCATTTTGTGTCTGTGTGGCTTTGTGTCACTGGTCAAAATAGCAACGCTTTTGCAATCCATCCTTCAAGTGACTATTTGAAGAACAGGAACAGGAAGAGGAAGTTGAGACCAAACTCTCTACCTTATCTCTCAACTACCCCCCCCACCCCCCACCCAAAAAATTTAAATAAAAAAATAACCTGCTAAACAAGTTGGAACAGGAAGTAAACAACAGGAAGTAATAACTTGTCCACAAATGCTCACACGTAGAATGACTGTGGGTCTAATTGCAAATAAACATCCACTTTCTTTAGATCACCACATCTGATGAATTAACTTCAATATATGACTACTTTGCCTAAACCAGCAAAACAAAAGAAAAAAAACTATTACAGATTAACTGGAAACTGACCTTCTTTGGTGTATATCAGTTGAAATGGGAAAAAACATGCAAGCTTGGATAATATAGTGGTACCACACAATTGGATGGCCATAATATCTATAGCATGGCTGGGTTTGTATAATTATGAATAACCGTATGCATGAACCTGAGAGCACACACACTATTTATAAATGTTTTTATATAGTTTTTATGACATAGTTAAATAGAACATAAAACTCAGTGATTTCAAAACTCTGGTGACAGCCCCTCCTACATACATGTACGTATATTCTGCAGTAGTCCAGTTGTACTGTGTGTCAGGTTCACACATAACACTGGTTAGCATAAAATGACCAGGTTGAGTCACTAGCATTTGGGGTAGTGATGTGCCCCACAGAATGGAATTGAAGAGTGTTTTCCCAAAACTCACTCAGCCTAATTTTACCAATTTTGAGAAAACATTTTTGTTATTTTAAATTGGTGGAGTTTTTGCATGAAAAATCTAATTTTATACTTAAATCCTTAAGAGTAATAGTGTAAAAGTAAAACTGCAAATATCTAACCATTTATCAGCAGAAAATTATACCCACCTTGAAAAAATATGGTTTATCATAAAAAAAGGTTTGGAAAAACACTCTTCAATTGGATCCCGATGGCACCCATGCCGATTGTGGCCAATAGGAGCATTGGGCGGACCTTAATTTGAGGTTTTCAGTCCACACTTCTGGTTGATTGAATAACTGTGTTCTGCATGTGCCATGTCCGTCAGTTATGCAGTTCTATAATGCAATAACTGCACCACTGCAACACTCAGCTGGTGGATCATAGAATGAAAATTAGGGGCAGCAGACTGCAAGCTTTTTGTATGGAGACTTACATCTTAATGTGTGCCCTCAAAAATTGAGAAGGTGCTACATGGATGGGATAGGCTAACAATTGAAACTGGCCCCCAGTACCAATAAGAAATAAGAACAAAGAAATAAAAAAATTGTCAATTCAGCATGCAATCTCACTGAGCAACAACCAGTTGTCATGGTCATATTTCTCTCAGGAGTTGTTGGACATAAAATCTGCAAGGCCACAATATTTGGCCACTATATTTGATTTTCATCATTACAAAACAGATCATAATACAAAGAATCATTAATCATTGTTGCATATTTTTCAGGTGATCCAATGATAGTTTTAGATTGTAACTTATGTCCTTCACTATACACTTTCTTCTTGCAAAACTTCCATTGTCTGTATAATATTGAGTATGTACATGAAGTTCAGTTGTCTTTTTCCAACTTGAATTTTATATGAATTTCCTGTCCTTGACAAAATAGCTGCAATGTTTTTCCGTTTACACTAGAGGCCAGTAAAGGCCTATTAAAAGCTGCCAGTTCCGGCTTCTTACTCAAACAAGTGGTTCATCGAAAGATTGTACCTTATACCTGGATAATCTTGCCAAGACAATTATATATCAACAGCCCTTGAATTGTTCTGATCATGCAGATGCAGGAGAGATTTTAGTAGTCATGTTCTGGATGCTGTGCTGTGAAACTGCTCTGAATATGTTTCACACCAGCCTTTCCAAGGATTTCCTGCAGAAAATGTGTTTCATTCAAGAAGGCATCCATTTCAGGCCCCAAAGATATTCTAAATGTGAACTGAACTATTTGTACAATCACTGAGGGTACAGGTATCTCAGACATTTGAATTATCTACTTGTCACAGTCTAGTGACACTGACCTAACTATCTGTAATACAAAAGGCTCAAAAACAGATAAAATATAAATTTTAAAATGTTCTCTTGTGTGTTGTTTATGTCCTATGATGTTTGTATTAAGACACAATGGATTTCTATTTTATTTTACAGGTAAGAAAGCTGATTCAAGAGATGGATCCATAGTGTACACCAACAAGGTCTATGAGAATTTCAGTTTCAGCACCACAGGCCAGCAGACACAGAGGAATGCCACACCACATGCACATGAACAATGTATTTATGAGAACTAACATCTAATCTGTGCATTTCCAGCATAACACATTCCCCATGCTCTTCCAAGAGTGAATTTCACTCATACAGCCATTCAGCTCATCTATACTCACCATTTACCTACAGCTAGATATTATCAAGCACTGTGCCAAGTCTGGACCCAGAGGGTCTCTACCTCTACTAGATGACCAGGCAGGTTCACTCCATGTGGAAAAAAAAATCCTGATTGCCTTAGCTTATTTACACCTATTTACACCTAAGCCCCTTGTTCAGAACCGAACCTGAACTGTTGTTAACACCTTTTTTATGTATTTAAAATCTCAGTCACCTTTTACCTTTCGCTAAGCCTGAATAGATTAACTATCTTAAATCTTCCTTAGTAACTTTTACATTCAAACCAGGAACAAATTTAGTTGCCCTTCACTTATTTTTCCAGAGATATATCCTCCTTATAGTGTGGTCCCAGAACTACACACATCACTCTAAGGGCCTGATTTACTAAGACCTTTAGCGGTGCAAAAACCTTTAGCACAAGCAAAACTAATAACACAACCAATGATTGGTGCAAAACAAATACCATGACCAATCATTTGTCATGTTATTGGTTTTGCATGTGCTGAAAGGTTTCACGATAAATGATAAAGGTCAATAAAGGTCTTAATAAAGCAGACCATGGGCCCTATCTTACACCCGGCGCAAAGCGGCGCTAACCCAAACGCAAGTGTCTTTGCTATCTTACACCCGGCGCATGGTTCATAATAACGCCTTGCGTTCACGTCCTTTAACTACCATGTATTCTTGCGCCCATTACAAGTGAACTGGGCGTGTTGGTCTTAAGATGAGGAGTGGCCAGGATTATTTCTGGCGTATTGCTATCTTGAGCCAGCAGAAAGCGCTTGCGCTAGAACCACCACAAACCTGGTCTAAAGTCATGTCACAGTTGTTTACATGTTATTTTAACGGCGCATATAAGTGCGTCTACATAGGCTATCCATTAAAAAGGAGCTGATAACACCTATATCAAGCCTAATGCGCGAATTGTCATTTGCACCTAATGCGTGAATTGTCATTCAATGGAAAACTCACATAGGCTACTGCAATAGACGGATATTTGCGTTCTGAAAATGCGCTTCAGATGTCATTACAATACAGCTCTGTTTATCTAGGAATACAGCCTGTAAGTAGGCTAAATAGAATGGTTTGTGACTGAAAAAAGTTCAAAACCTTGTCCAGTGAATATTGCTTTTATTGTTTTTCAAATAGCCTAGGCTACAGCGGACTCGCTGTGCATAATGTTTTTTCGATAGACTATGGTTAAAAAACGGAGATAAATGTCATCATGTTAACTGAATTGTAGGCTAACCTTAGCTATTCTTCGTCCTCCATATTTTTTAAATTACAGTGACAAGGTTTCCATACCCTCAGCTTATTAAAACCCCGCTGATTTCACCTGTTATTCCATAACTGAACTAAAGATTTTAAAGAGAACAAAGCGTCTAATTAGAAACGAAATTTGCAGCACGTTACACAATTAATTTACAATTAATTTTAATTCCATTATCTGCATGTTCGCTTTACAGGAGAAGATCTGTTTCCCCTGCTGTACATCGCACTTTTCACGGTCTTCCTGGGAAAGTGAATCGTTTTGAAGTATTACCCTACCAGTAAAACAGGTTGGTCACATTTCCATAAGCAGGACATTATAAAACAAGGGAAAATATGCTGAACCTATGGGTTGCCAACCTGACAGATTTGTTGTATTTAGTGTCATCATTAAGGCAAAATAACGTTAGTTATGTTATTAATCAAAATTAGAATGCAGGTAGCCTAATGAACTTCGGATGAAGCTTGAACATGGGTTCATTGCATAATCAAACAAAATTCGTTAAACAAGCAGGCTAACTTGGCGTTTTCTAAGGTGAGAAGGAAGCAATTGGACGCTTATTCTCAGCTGTTGCAGGTGCTTTTAACGAAATGTAACAGCATATATTTTGTAAACAGCACTGTCAGGAATTAGCGGGAACTCATAATACTGCTACTGCTACTGATCCATATAGCCTATTCCTTAATCGCACTAAACACGCACGAGCATGTCTGTTTCGCCATCATAAGCAATCCGCCAAGGTGGAAAAGTAGGCTTTTAAAGGGAATGGGATATGACATTGTGATTGGTTTATTGCATGTCACGCCCAAGACACACCTATAATTAATGAAGAGACTAGGTTCAGCCCAGTTGCACCTTGCGCCGTGCTTAGCGCCCAAAAAACACACCGTTAAAATAGCAAAAGTGGACTTGGACACGCCCTAAATGGACTTAGCGCCATGCGCTTAGACCAAGCGCCAAGATCACCAAGATAGGGCCGCATAAGTGTGTTGAACATACAGTAGTAATATGCATAACATGCCAGTCAGTGTGGTTTACATGTTGCAATTTCGTATGTGAAATGATCTGTTTCACCTGTATGAAACAGATTTAAAAAATAGGTTTTTTCATGACAACATAGAATGAGGTTCTATTGCAATGTGAGCAATGAAATTATTGAGATTAAATTGAATGTTGTTTGTGTGATTATTAACTATAAATGCAATATTTTTCTGTTATGGTCATGAATTGTATATTTAAATGGGATATTATAATAAAGGACTTTAAAAAACATAATATCACACATAATTTCAGTTCAATTATTTTTAGCTGCTAATGGCTTTTTCCAAGGGTAATGGCCTCCATACCAGTGTGTCTGACCCACAGCTGCATTGCAGAAAGGGCTACATGATTTGTAGTTTCACTATAACCTGCATAAGATCTGAGATCTCTGGGTGAGGATTTTTTGAAACACTGATGTTATTGGTTGAACAACTTTTGACCAATGGGGAGAACTAATAATTACAAACTGGACAGTTTTGATGATATAACTGACAGTAAAACACAAAATAATGCTTAAGTTTGGAGCTTGTGTGAAATTATTAATAATAATAACTGGATTGTGTGTATTTACATGAGGCCATAGGGTATGGAAGTATTTCTTGTTGAATGAGTAAGTAGAAGTGATTTCTGTGGGAATCCTTGAAAAGTGTCAACAAGTTGAGTGTCTTGTCATCTTTTCCAAAAGTACAAACCCCAATTCCAAATAAGTTGGGACAGTGTATAAAATGTAAATAAAAACAGAAAGCAATGTTTTGCAAATCCTTTTGACCTGAATACAATTGAAAACAGTACAAAGACAATGTTTTAACTAATCAACTTGTTTTTTGTAAATATACGCTCATTCTAAATTTGATGCCTGCAACACGTCCCAAACAATTTGGGACAGGGGCACCCTCACTCTCTGACTACGAAGCCATGCTGTTGTAACACGTGCAGAATGTGGCTTGGCATTGTCTTGCTGAAATAAGCAGGGACGTCCCTAGGACGTCATCTAGATGGCAGCATATGTTGCTCCAAAATGCATATGTACCCTTCAGCCTTAATGGTGCCTTCACAGATGTGCAAGTTACCCATGCCATGGGCACTAACACACCCCCATACCATGACAGACGCTGGCTTTTGAACCTTGTGTTGTTAACAATCAGGATGGTCCTTTTCCTCTCGGGCCTGGAGAACACAATGTCCATTATTTCCAAAAACAATTTGAAAGATGGACTCGTCAGACAACAGCACATGTTTCCACTTTGCATCAGTCCATCTCAGATAAGCTTGAGCACAGAGAAGTCGGGTGGCATTTCTGGATGTTGTTGATATATGGCTTACACGTTGCGTAAACTTCCATTTGTAGATGAAGCGATGAATTGTGTTTACTGAAAATGGTTTTCCAAAGTATTCCCAAGCCCATGTGTATATATTAATTACAGAAGCATGTTGGTTTTTAATGCAGTGCTGTCTGAAGGATCGAAGGTCACGGGCATTCAATATTGGTTTTCGGCCTTGCCCTTGCACACAGATGCTGCAGATGCTCTGAATCTTTTTATATTATTATGGACTGTAGATGGTGAAATCCCTAAATTCCTTGCAATCGTGCATTGAGAAACATTGTTTTAAACTGTTGGACTATTCGCTCGCACAGTTTTTTGCAAAGTGGCGAACCTCGACCCATCCTTGCTCATAAACACCGGACATTCGCGTCAAAGTCAAGGCCTCCGAGCCTTCATGGATGCTCCTTTTATACCCAGTGTTAGGAACCTGCTTCTTTCCAAATAATCCAAGTCAGGACAATGCAGGAACTCACTCAACACAACAAACACTTTACTAGAAAAGTAAAAGTTTATTGAAAATCACACTGGCCAGCGGGAAGATCACCAAGACACAGTACAAATTGCGGTCCAGCAACCTTCCACGCACTGGTCATCTAGCCAAGTTTATATACCCTCGGAGGCCTTGACTTTGACGTAAATGTTTAATTATCTGTGAGAGCATATCTCCCAAATGTTCCCAAATAACATGCTTTTGTTCATCAACAAACCACGCCATTAGTCATGCCAGATAATTTATGGCACCTAGATGTCCGGTCAGGGAGGGCAGAGGCCTGTCCAAAGATCAGCACTCACCTGCTACACCAAATCATTGATCAACACACACACACACGCATAATTACTCTTATTGGACAAAAATCAGAACCCATCAGTCCCCCATTTTGAATTGGTGATGAGGTACCTTCTTCCTCACCCACCTACATAAAAGAGTGTAAAAACAGGCTTTACATGGTCCAAAAAGCTATTTCCCATTGGGCGTGGCATGACACCGTGGTGTTGGTGGTGACGTCAGGAGCAAGTAAGATAGAAACAGAAGAGCCAGAAGGGTTAATGAAGTAAGCATGCAAAGCACCTAAAGGATCTGCCCCACACCAAGTAAGGGAGTTTGCCCGCACTGCTATAGCTTCATTCAATTTTGATAATCCTTTAACTTCTACATCAGGTCCCAGTGATGATGACAGGGCTTGTCCTGATTCTTGGGGAACATTGCACAGCACCCATCCCCCTATCGTGGAACACTGCTCCTGGGAGAAAGATACCTGCTTATG
Organism: Synaphobranchus kaupii; assembly: GCA_029718625.1. Taxonomy (NCBI): domain Eukaryota; kingdom Metazoa; phylum Chordata; class Actinopteri; order Anguilliformes; family Synaphobranchidae; genus Synaphobranchus; species Synaphobranchus kaupii. Next base: position 6,757,894 of record CM056385.1, read on the forward strand.
GCTGTCAGTGATGACATATTGAACATTGTGGATCCTTCTGGGAAAGCCCCCCTCCCCGGCCGTCACCCATAATTCTGGCGCAAAATGGCTGCCGCTGCATCATCCAGGTGGGTGCTACACATTGGTGGTGGTAGAGGCGAGTTTCCCCCTCATCACTGTAAGCGCTTTGAGTATCAAGAAAGGCGCTATATAAATGCAAGGTATTATTATTATTATTACTAACATTTGAATAGATTTTTCTACCTGACCATATTCTTATATGATTCACTTTAATCAACAATTGAGAGTGTTGGGCTGATACTCCTACCATGGCTGGGAGGGGCTCCCCTTCAGGTGCCAGACCAAACTTGGGGCTTCTTATAATTTAGGACAGGAGCCAGGCTTCCCTGGAGGAGGACATCTAATGGTCAGCTGAATTGCTGAATTTGTGAATTGCTTCCACAGAGGGGCAACCGTCCTTCCTTCAGTCCCGCTGCTGTTTTGACCCAGCTCACCCCCATATATCTCTTAATGCAATAACTAATGCAAATCTCCCAACCATACCAGTATCAATCCATACTCTCAGATTTTTCCACACCAGTCCCCCTGTACCTTTTCTCGTTACAACATTACAGCAAGGGTGGTGCAACATTGTGATAACCCCATTTATGACAATCAACAATATACCAAATGTCCTCACGTCACTGGAAGGATCCCCATCCGTGATTGAAGTTGTGGTCCCATGTCCAACTGCATCTGTTGGCACTAGTGCAAATTCTGACGTCTGGGAACCGTGTGTCTCCAGCACACAGACCCATAACAACAAACAGGATCCCTAGGATGCCATAGGGTGGGCGGGGGATTATTGTGCCCCATGTTGAGCCTCACCGTTGTATTTCCTTAAATGTGAGAAATGGACCCACACTGTGATTCCCAAGACTCTGATGGTGTGGTCAACAGAACTGTGTGTGGTCCGGTCCACTTAGCTTCAAGTGATTTATTAGATTTTGTTTGGATTAGTCGGTCCTGCTCTCATGGAGAGAAGCACAGCTGGTAGCTGGGTCACCCAATCCTTCCCTGCAGCAGAGAACAATTGTTTAGTTAGTTTGTTTTTCAGTGTTCGGTTAGTCCTCTACCCCAAACGCATAGTGTGAATCAGTGTAAATGTTTACATCATAGCCTGCCATTGCTTCACATGCCTCTGCTACTTCATATAATATTGCTACTTATGCACACTGTCCTGCTAGCTGACCATGCCTTACCAGTGCCCCTGCTATTGGTGTTTCCATTACCTTCATGTTTTACAATTGGCAGCCAATTGTACCCTATGTTATTCAATTACCCGTGTAGCAACCGCTTGAGAATTTGCCGCTACACAACCCCGTCAGCCGGTAGTAGGAAGGAGGGCACCACGATATCTTCAAGGCACGACTCCTCAAGCTCCTGACCGTAATTACAACTTGCCCAGGGCCGCTTGTGCACGACGATACCCCACACGGGAGTCCTTTGATCGATCAGTCGGTAAAATATCTTTGTCTTTTAACAGAAAGATGTTTTCATTTCCATTTCCAAGGCATAGTTTATTTGGCAAAATCTTAGCCGACTATTCTTTTTGGTATATTATCTGATGAGTGAGCACGACAAGTGAGTGATGAGTTTGTTTCCAGGATGCAAGCAAGCTAATGTTACTAGCTAGTACCACAGAGGGATGGATAAAAAGATTGGGAGAAGGATAAAGTTGGGTTTGGGATAAGAAGGGATAGGAAAAATAAACACTTAAGCTAACAAACTATTCCAAATCTCTATGCTGATAACGCGGCATACTATTCTCAAGGGCAAACAAAACTAGTTTGGCTCAGACTCAAAGGAATTCCTTGTGAGACAGGACAGTTTTATTTGCCTCAAATTCTTGTAGGAGTTATGTAATGAGATCAAAATATGTATTGGTTGTGGGTTGAGGTATCAAGTGTACATAAACTTGAAACCCTTTTCGACTCCACCCTAGTTTTTGAGCATACAGGAACAAATAGATATAGATAGACTGACACTGAATGAGATTGCAATGGAATTTATTCCCCATGCTTTTTTGGTGCTCAATACATACATTAATAGCCATAAATAACATGGTTATTGTATGGTTATTGACTCTGAGCAGGGACTGGACTCAAACACACAAGGAATTCCAATAATTCAATAATTTATTGGTTCGACAAGTACTCCTGAAGCATAGGGAGAAATGGACGAACAGGAACAGGAATCAGGAATGGAGAACGGGAGCGGGAGAGGCCAGGGACTGGATAGTGGCAGGAATCCGGGCAGGTGCCGCAGAGGAGGAGCGGGGAGCGGGAGACGGGGCAGCATGGAGTGGGCACGAACAGCTGCAGACTGGTAGACTTGGAAAGCAGACAAGAGTTAAATTAAGCAAGGCAAGACAAAGCTAGATACTAGGCACCAGACGAGACAAGACAAGAGTATTACTACAACGAGACTTAACGAACTGGCACAGGACAAAGAACACCGGGAGAATAAATACAAGAGTTAATTGGTATCAATAATATGCAGTGTGCGAATGTATGCGTGAGTGATTAGCGGAGCAGAGAGTGTGAGGAATGCATGCGGAGAGAAGGAAAGAGATAGGCAGAAACAAAGCAAGGGAACAGAGTGACATGAAAGGGAAAAACCACACCCAGCCTGCAGCACGAGGGGAAACAGACAGGAATACAAAACAAACATGGCACGTGAGGAAACAGGTAAAACAAGGGACACAAAGGGGACGGGAAGGAGAGCGTCACAGTACCCCCCAAGGAACACCTCCTGGTGTTCACCCTGGTCTAATCTTCTGCGGGTGGCTTCTGTGAAACTGGCGGATGAGGGAGGGATCCAGAATGAGCTTTTTGTTCAGCCAGGACCTCTCTTCCTGACCATAACCCTCCCAGTCCACCAAATACTGGTAACCCCGGCCTCTGCGGCGGATGTCGAGCACACGTCTTACAGAGTAGGCCGGGGCGTCGTCAATCATCCGGGGGGGTGGGGGGGGCGTACCGATGGGACGGCAACCTCCTCCTCCTGGGCCAGGAACAGGGGCGGCTGGTACCCCAAGGAGCACTCAAACGGGGACATCCCAGTGGCGGTGCTCCTCAGGGAGTTGTGGGAGTACTCCACCCACGGCAGGAACTTACTCCAGGAGGAGGGGTTGCGAGCTGACACGCACCGCAGGGCAGCTCCCAAGTCCTGGTTCGTCCGCTCCGTCTGGCCGTTGGACTGGGGGTGGTACCCTGAGGACAGGCTGGCTGAAGCGCCCAGGGCAGCACAGAATGCTCTCCATAGCTGGGAGGAGAACTGGGGCCCACGGTCCGAGATGATGTCACAGGGGATCCCGTGCAGCCTCATCACGTGCTACACCAGGAGTTCTGCTGTCTCCAACGCGGACGGGAGCTTGGGTAGAGGGACGAAATGGGCCGCCTTGGAGAACCGGTCCACAATGGTCAGGATGGCGGTGTTGCCATCCGACGGGGGCAGACCGGTGACGAAATCCACCCCGATGTGGCTCCAAGGACGGCCCGGGATGGGGAGGGGGCGAAGGAGGCCAGCGGGGGGCTGGTGGGAGGCCTTACTCCTGGTGCACACCGGGCAGGCGAGGACGAAGGCACAGGTATCCCCCTTCAGGGTGGGCCACCAGAAACTCCTCCTGACCAGGGCGGTGGTCCTCAGGATCCCCGGATGGCAGGCCAGACGGGAGGCGTGGGCCCACTGGAGGACCTGGGAGCAGACGGAGTCAGGGACAAAAAGGCACAAGTTAGGGTTATTGCGGGGGTCCTGGTGGGTAGCCTGGGCAGCCTTCACTATGCCCGCGATCTCCCAGGAGACCGCAGCCACCACACAGGATGGAGGGATGATGGGGTCCGGATCAGCAAATCTGGCATGAGGGGTAAAAATGCGTGAAAGGGCATCGGGTTTGAATTGTGGGAACTGGGTCTGAAAGTGACAGAAAAATTTAAACAAGCAAAAAATAGGGACCAGCGGGCTTGACGGGAATTAAGTCTCTTGGCAGACTTAATATACAGGAGGTTGCGGTGGTCAGTCAGGACAAGGAATGGTTTACCTGCCCCCTTCAGCCAGTGCCGCCACTCCTCCAACGCAAGCTTAATCGCCAGTAACTCCCGGTCCCCGACGTCATAATTGTGCTGCGCCGGGGTGAGTCTCCGGGAGAAAAAGGCACAGGGATGCAGCTTGTTGTTCTGGGCTGAGCGCTGAGATAGAACGGCCCCAACGCCAGTGTCGGAAGCATCCACCTCGACGACAAACTGACGATTGGGGTCCGGGTGACAGAGGATGGGGGCCGTGGAGAATTTGGTTTTGAGTGTAGTGAAGGCCTGGTTAGCCTCGGCATTCCAACGGAAGGGAACGGAAGGGAACGGAAGTGGAGGTTAGGTTAGTGAGGGGTGTGGCAATTGAGCTGTAATTACGGATAAACCGTTGGTAAAAATGGGCAAAGCCCAGGAACTGCTGCAGGTGCTTACATGTGGCAGGTTGGGGCCAGTCAGCAATGGCTTGGATCTTCGCGGGGTCAGCCCGGATCCTCCCCTCCTCAACAATGAAACCCAGGAACGGAACGAACGAGGCATGAAAACTACACTTTTCACCATTGACGAACAGCAGCCTCTGGAGAACCTGGCGGACGTGAATAACATGCTCCTGGGGATTTTTAGAGAATATTAGAATGTCATCTATATATACAAAAACTGACTGACCCAGGAGATCCCGTAAAACATCATTAACCAGGGACTGGAACGCCGCTGGAGTGTTAGTTAAACCGAACGGGACCACCAGGTACTCAAAGTGTCCGAGGGGGGTGTTAAACGCCGTCTTCCACTCATCTCCCTCCCGGATACAGACGAGGTGGTAGGCGTTGCGAAGGTCCAGTTATGTGAAGATGGTGGAATCATGCAGGGGTTCAAAGGCAGAATTGATTAGGGGCAGAGGATATTTGTTACGTACAGTTATGTCATTCAGACCCCGGTAATAGATGCACGGCCGGAGCGAACCGTCTTTCTTTGCCACAAAGAAAAACCCCACTCCTACCGGTGATAATGAGGGTCGAATAATACCTGACGCCAGGGAATCATGGATGTAGGCTTCCATAGAAGCTTTTTCGGGCAGATGGCAGTTTTGCACCGGCCAGTAGATCAATACAGCAGTCGTAGGGTCTATGGGGAGGCAAAGACACAGCACAGGATTTACAGAACACTTGCGATAAATCGTGATACTGCTGAGGTACACAAGATAAGTCAGGTTTAGGTGCTATACTTGAAGCCCTGGTGGCCCCGGATGGAGGTAGGGCAGAGCGCAGGCAATTTGCAAGGCAGTGAGAGCTCCAATCCTGGACTTGAGCTGTACGCCAGTTAATGTGTGGATTGTGAGTACAAAGCCAGGTTTGGCCGAGCACCAGCGGAGACTGAACTGAGTGGATGATGTAGAATTGAATAGTCTCACAGTGGTTTCCTGACAACACAAGTTGGACAGGAATAGTAGAGTGAGTAACTCGACCCAGAACTCTTCCATCCAAGGCGAGAGAGGTGATAGGGTTAGTCAGCGGCTCAACCGGAATTCCTGCTTTCTTGACAAAACTTGAATCAATGAAGTTGGAGTCGGCTCCTGAGTCGACCAGGGCCAACAGCGACGAGGCTTGGGTGTTCCACAAAAGGGTTGCTTTCAGCTGAACCCGGTTCTGAGCAGAGTGAGTTGTGGAGATAGGGCTCGCCAGTACGCCCCGTCTTACTGACGAACCATCCCTTCTTGGCCGAGTGGGACAGGAGGTCACACGATGGCCCGGACGGCCACAATTGATGCAGAAACCGGAGACCACTCTTCGGCGACGTTCGCCGACATCCATAGTGAGGCGGTTCTTTGCTTTTGTGGCACTTTATTATGACCTAAATTATGAAAATAAACTAATCTAAATTAGTATTGTAAATGGTACAACTGTCTTGTTTCATTTAAGCAATTTTCCAAGTTTCTGTGATGCTCACACCTGGGGCCTCATTTATTAAAAAAAAGTACTTTGACTTCAAGTTTAACATAAGCACATTTCTTTAAATGGACGTAAGCATTATTTATAAAGGAGAATTATCGTTAATTATTGCTGCGTGGAGATTTCCCATATGCTTTTCACACTGTACATAGTTAACCCAGGGTTATGCCCAGCCTGCAATGAACACAGAACAGAGACGAACCCAGGGTTATCTTTAAAGATAACCATAGGTTAGCCTAACCCCTTTTCACACTGTATATTGTTAACCCGTGGTTAAGTCTTAACCTAGGGTTAATGATTCGCACTGCCTCTTGTTAGCTCTGGGTTAAATGTCAGTTGATGCACAGTGACTAATATTTACATTCTAGAATGAAGCGCTGTGATTGGACGTTCATTGTTTATTCTAACCTCGATTCACACTGGCAACATAACCCTGAAAATCCGGGGATAACCCTGCTCCGAAGCAGGGCCAGCTAACCCTAAATTGGGGGTTAACCCCCTTTGGAACTTGCCAGTGTGAAACGTCTGTTAACCTAGGGTTAACAGCCCAGTTAACCTAGGGTTAAAATGGTTCGATAATGCATTTAGCCCAGGGTTAAGTGCAGTGTGAAAAGCCCTTATAGAATCCGATTGATAAAATTTAACAAACAGTGTTTTAAAAATAGAACACACGCCCCCACGTGACCAATTGTGAGTGGCGAGGGTGATGCCAGGAGATTTCACCGCTTTCTGTGTGGCTTGGTCACATACATTTAATAGAAACTTAATAGAAAAAACACCAATGGGCGTTCATGTGCAGCTCTCAAGCCTCCAAAACTTCGGCATAACCAACAGGCAAGTGAAGACCTGACGTGGAGCTACGACCGTTTCCACGGTCAAATGGAGTCACGTTGAAATTTAATAAATTACTACTTTGTCATGATTTTCTACGTAGGTCACACACAAGATCAAATTTGATCTAAAGTACTTTTTATAAATGAGGCCCCTGCAGTTATAAAGCCTTAAATAGAACACCCCCTAAATAAGGCAGAATGGACCAAATTTGGCATCTGCGCAAAGGGGATAATATAATGTCTATGTACGGAAGTAGAAAGACAGGAGCAAGGCTTAAGATTCAGGATTTGCAGAATGAGCTGTCTGCCGTCATTGACATTGGTTAGCTGCAGATTTATCATGGTCATTTATCAATATTTGATAAATTATTTTGCATACAGTGTACAGCACTGGACCCAAATGCAAGACTGAGACAGACTCGATTCAAGTACACCACAAGGGTGAATATTTAAGGCAAGGCAAGCGAATGCAGGCAAAGGGCGAATACGGGGTTGGTGAACTAAAGCGGGCAGGAGAGGAGTCAGGGCTGGTAGGGGCAGGCAGGAGGCAGGCTGGACTGGCTGGATGAAGGAACAGAGCAAAAAATGTTACGAGACAAACAGGAATAATAAACAGAATGGCCGGGAGAGATATCAAATGGAGCAGAGAAAACGAACTGGCCATGAAACGGCGTGAGAGGGGAAACTAAATTGTGAAGGGAAAAGGTGAAGGAACTAATTGAATAACTCTGAAAGGAGTGAGGAATGTGAGAGTAGGAGAGTGATAGGCTGACAAATCAAGGGGAGAAACAAGGAACTAAAAGGAACCACGCCCAGCCTGCAATGAACGCAGAACAAAGACAAACAGGGTGAACTGAAAAACATGACGTAACATAAGGGATGGGAATTCAAAGGAAACTAAAGGGAGGTGGACTGGAGGGAAACGATGGATTACATACAGCATCCATTTTAAAAAAGGTTAACCTAATAAGTAAGTCCATGTGATTTCAATCAATGATGGATGCAGACTCTTAATATTGGTTTATTTTCATATTATTTTCAAACTCATTGATTCCAAAAGATTCCCAATGCATGTGTATCTCAGTGTTTATTTTTTATTTGAAACTGATGATTATTAAACTGTTTCCCTCAACATATACAAAAGCCTATACACAACAGCATACGTAATATGCATGCGATATGAATATGAGTACACTCATATGTATGAAATATGAAATTACAATATGTATCACAAACACTTGAAAAAGTGTAAAAATAGCCTACAAACCAAGATGGAATGAATGGCCTGTTCCAATACTGTATCTGATGTCCAAACCCTATACAAAATGTTTGATGTCTTTAATTAGATGATAGGGACTTACGTCCAATGTGTATCAAGCCTGTTTATGCTTGTTTATCTCTCTCTCTCTCTGTCTCTCTCTCTCTCTCTCTCTCTCTCTCTCTCTCTCTCTCTCTCTCTCTCTCTCTCTCTTTCTCTCTCTCTCTCTGTCCCTTCCCCTTTATCTTTGTGTGTGTATGTGTATGTGTGTTCTACTTTATCTCTGTTAAAACTGTTGTTTATGATCATGTAACTGTCTAGAGCTTAAACTGCTATTCATGGACAATACTCATGGGGAGGGAATTAAAGATTATTTTTGTTATAAAAATGTATCCATGTGCTTCAGTGTACCTTTTCAATGCACATAGGTCATTAAGGCTTGCTTTGTTACTCATGACCTTGTTTACAACCAATAAACATGACAGTTGTTTACTTCTGTTGGACATTCAGACTTTAATAACTAAATACACATTTGGTGAAATAACAGAACTTCCTTAAGAAACAATGACTTTAATTGACATATTTGCAACATGTTTTGGTCACTGTATCAATGCTATCTTGACTGGTCAACAGTCTGCAAAATTGACAGTCTACTTTGAAACATTAGAAGAAGACATTGATCCAAAACAATCTGCATTCATCATACATATAGGCCTGGGTTCAGTCAACATCTGTGCTATATTATGACTGGGAAATAGATCTAAGTTATCCTTTAATTGACTAAATTTGAAATGCAGATTATTCAATAAAAATATCAATAAAAATGCAACACGAATGACCCGTAATGCGATATTTACATGATAATCCTGAATACTTAAACCCCTAGTGTGTGCTGAGGGCTGGGACGTTCCCTGGACATTTCTTCTTCAAATTGACAGCTCACCAGAGCACTCCTGATGGGACTACAAGACCTGCAGTTTATCAAGAGCTGTGTCCAGCCTTCTTGTTTATATACCTACAGGAAAGAGGTAAGTGGAGTGATTAAATCTTACTGTGCGAGTAAAAAGAATTGCATAAATCCACCGATGATCTTTAAATTGTACAATTTAAAACAAATACTGTATATCGTAAGTAAACTCAGAGCATGCTAAAATGCATATATTTATCACCTTGAAGGTACATTTTTAAATCTATTTTTTTAAATGAAATTCATTAATAGTAATGTCTATTCAATAATTAGCTTTGAAATACATGCCTGTTTGTTATGCATTTGCATATTTTGCAATAATGCATGGACAGAATTGAACAGGACAAAAATCTGACAATAAATTATTAATATAATCTGATTATCCTTTCAGTGTCTCTGAGGTGCACAACAGAACTCTGGTTAGCCTAAGGCCAATCCAGCATGATTGAAGGAGGTGAATATGGTGGACCAGGCTAACGGAACCACACTGCTGCTTCTAACAGGTTATGAGGAGATGGGCAATTTGAAGTACTTGTATTTCTCCATCACACTTGTAGCCTTCATTGTGACTGTTTATGTGAATTTGTGCCTCATTGTTTTCATATGTCTGATCAGGAGCCTCCACAATCCCATGTTTATCCTCATTTGCAACCTGTTCATTAATGGTTTGTATGGAAGTTTTGCCATTTACCCCCAGCTTCTGAGCAACTTTTTGTCACGTTTACACTTTGTCAAGCGCTCTTGGTGTCAGCTTCAGATATTTTGTCTCCAGTCTTTTGTAGCTATTGAATGTGGCATCTTAACAGTGATGGCATTTGACAGATATGTTTCAATCTGCAGGCCACTGAGGTACCAGAGTATAATGACTCCAAAAAATTTGTCCAAGCTCCTTATTCTCACCTGGCTTCTCCCAGTTTTACTGCTTGGAGTGCTCGTAGGATTAACATCCAAACTCCCACTGTGCAGTCGTATCATAGAGAAACCGTACTGTGATAACTGGTCTGTTGTTAAGCTCTCTTGTGTCAAAACTACCAGGGAAAATCTGTATGGCAGTTTTGTCACATTTTGTTTTCCTGGTATCCCAGTGGTCCTAATTTTATGGTCCTACCAGAAAATACTGAAAGTTTGCATGAGAGCTTCAAAGGAAGCCAGAGGGAAAGCCTTGAACACGTGCTTGCCACACATTGTGTCATTTGTGATCTACTGCGTCAACATTCTCTTTGAGGTTATCAGTCGTAGACTGGACAGACAGGGACAATCACCTTTGAGGATGTCCTTTTCGCTACAACTCTTGATTATCCCCGCACTGCTAAATCCACTTATATATGGCATCCGACTAAATGAGATGCGCATCACTATCATGAGAGTCTTTCAGAAACAAAATGTTGCCTGTAGATTATGATCAATGTGGTTTTTTAAATCAATTTTCTTTGTACCATGTTTGTTGCAATTAAAAACGTAATAAATCTGACAAATGAGATTTCTGGTTTTGTCGTATTAGTGTTGACAACTCTCATTGTCATCATCTATTGTCTTATCCCTTGCATCGGTATGATACTTAAGATGGGGAGGATTCTTTTTCAGGGAATGCATTCAAATTTCCCTTTTTCATATAAATTAAGGGGAGAAATATGTGGATTTCAATTATGAAATAATGCAGTACAATCTAAGCTAATCTTTGCACAGAAATTCCAACAAAATTTCATGTGACATACATGAAGGGTTTTTAGTTTCAAATTGTTCAATTTTTTCAAATAGTATCCAAACATACAAAATACTATTGAGCTTTTTTGAAAATTCCACAGAGATGGGAAAAATGTAACAGAAATGTGTTATTCAAAGGTTCTTTCACACTGCTGTGGGTCAAGGATGCAACCACTTTTGTGTATCATAGCCATCACTCCAAAACTGGTTTCAGACATTTTTATACTAATATTCACATTGTATCTTCCACTGCAATGCCTTTAAACCCCCTACCCATATACCCGTGTTTTACAGTCTTATACAACTACAATGAACAAAATACTTTTAGCACTGTATCTCCAAACCCCATTTTTGATTCACACAATAACCGAGGGGTAGAAATGGTTGAACACCAAATTGTGCCTTTCTCCCAAATGTACCTACAGAAAATGCAGAATCCCGTAAATCAGTGTCTGTTTCCCTTTTATTTACTGATTGGCGAATATTAGAAATGGTACTAAAGTAAAAGTATGTCAGTAAAAAGGTCATATTTCTCCTTAACTTTGTGACTACCGTGTTAGGAGCAAAGTCACGAAACAGGTAAAAGAAGCATCTTGGCTACTGCAAATGGGCAAGGCCAAGGGGAGGTTAACATCAGTAGCAAAATAAACTGTGAAAATTTGTTAATGGACTTTTCATTGACATCAGATATCAAATTCACAAAATTTTCAACTAATGTGTGATTCATGAACTTTCATTGCAAAGGCAAAATGCAATATGTTAATGGGGGTAATTGCCCTGTTTTACAAGGCTGAATTCAGTACTAGGCTGAATCAAAATATTTTTTTGTTTCTTATAACCCTACCATACTACCAAAAATTATACCTGCTCAAAACATTTTCAGTTTTTCTGTAATTTTGACCTGGAAAATACAAGGTTGGGTTACAGCAAACAAACAATCATTTAAAGGTTGTATCAGCGATTTTGGGTGACGTCACTTCTGAAGCGAAATCCCAAACAAACATACTTATGAATAATTATGTTATGTTTTAAAAAATAGTGTTCAAGCATCCAGAATTATAACCACGTTAATAACGTTTGTAAGAAACCAAACCGTTTGTAAATCCGTCAAGATTTCAGCGAGATAAGAGTATTAGCGTTTGTGCAGATCATTGTGATTGGTTGGAATACTGTTTATTTTGGTTTTGAGTGGTTGGTAGTACCATTTGTTTTTGTGTACGATCTCGGAGCATAGGCTGCCTACAGAGACGCGGTTTTTTGACGGCCTGCTTATGGGGCGGGCAGCTAGCGGATCGTGAGGAAAAATCAGATGAATGTGATCATTTATGTTTCCACCCAAAATCGCTGATACAACCTTTAAGGCCAGCCTAATTGTTGCTTTTCACATCATGATGTGATTATTGAATTAACATTTAAAATAAAATTATATGATTAATTTAGAGTTCATTTTAAAAGAATTTAGGTTACATTGGAAAACATTTTCACATTGCATCTACTTTCATCAATTGAAAACTTTATCTATTTAAAGTGGTGCATGCTCAATTATAAAGCTGCATAAAACCCTTGAAACTAAGTGAAAAAGTGTTCCACTGTTGCCAAAATATATTTAAATACATTAATTGATGCAAACAACTGGTATATGATGTATAATGGCTGCCTGAATAGACAAGTGAAAATGTGTCCCTCCGTTACCATGACCATCTGACTTTAAACCTCACCCCATAAAAATTGAGCAGCACAAGTGGCTTACCATTTTGCATGTTCATATTTAAGTGGTAATAGTACAATATGAAAGAGAAAGATAACCCTTTTCACCTCAGGAACCATATAATATGCATGTCTGGAAAAAGTGTAAAAAACAGGCTTTAATTTTGCGTCCCTCTGTTACCGGCCTGTTTTTTAATTATATATTTTACCCCCAAGAAGTTGTTTGCCCCCAAACTTTTTTCCCTCAGTTTGTACTCTAAGGTAGCCTTTATATAATACCAGTTGTTATTTTACTCAGCCTTGGATACAACAGGAGTACTAGGGCAAAATACAGCAAAAGTGTCCCTCCGTTACCGCTTGGCCTGGCCCAAATGATCCTAGTAGCACAACTGCATTTGCAAATATGTAATGCACCTTGTTTGAGCAAGGTGAAAAACAAGACAAATGAGATCGAGATTCCAAATGGACTATTAGATGATGAGACACGCCTGCCAGATGTTTTGAAAGAGCATCGGTACCACTGTAACTAACCTCTCTGAAATGAGAACACAAACAGCAAAGTAGCCACAAGCAGCCTACTTCCAAAATGATCCATTTGGAAAATAGTAGTTTTTCAGAATAAACATGAGCGGTAACAACTGCGACAAACTACAAAATATTGTAACCAGCTGCAATACAACCTGAAATGTCACAGTTATATTTTAAAATGAGCTTCAGCACGGCAGCAAAGCTAGCAACGTGCAAGTTAGCCAAAGTGAAAATTTGCCACGGGCTACAGAACACCGCAAGTACATATGCTCCCAGGAAATCCACCACAGGTGGCTACAATTTCCGATCTAGACCCAGGTGAGCAGAAGGAATCAGGCTAGCACACCAAAGAATCAGAAGGGCACACTCATGAGGAAGCAAACGGACGTAACATAGGTACATATGTTGAAAAATGAATTGGGTTGGCTCCAGATGAATAAAGCATGCTGTATCATAAGAATAAGTATAAATGTTTTTGGAGAGATGGATCTGTGATGCTGAAAATGGGCTGTTTCACAACACAGACTTGATATATAATCTGCCCCCTCCTTCATGAGGTCTGGTCTTTGATTACACAGAAACTTTCCCATGAAAATCCCTGACCCAGAGGCTATGTTCTATATTAATCAAACCTGGGTTTCCAGTAAGCTGGTTTGACTGAAAATGTGCATAGGCTGTGTCTCATGCCCACAGAAAAGAACATAAAAATCATATTTGCAGAAAGTAGTTTTGTTTCATAAATCTCACACTTGGATCCCAAGTAGCTCATGGGAACAAGCAGAGCCCTATATCAGAGTCTAGGCTCTGTCTTTTGCTGAGTATGACCTACAGCAGGGCTGCTCAACCCTGTTCCTGGAGATCAACCGTCCTGTAGGTTTTCACTCTAACCCTAACAAAGTGCACCTCATTCAACAGCTAGAGATCTCATTGAGATGCTAATTAGGCGAATCAGGTGTGCCAAATTATGGTTGAAATGAAAACCTACATGATGGTAGTTCTCCAGAAACAGGGTTGGGCATCCCTACAGTATATCCCTCATGTTATGTTTGGGGAAAATTTGACCCAAGTCAATGTTTGACATTTCTTAAAAACCAGTTAACCTTATTCTTTCATCTTGATACAACACCTGTGCATTGACTGTTGAGGTAATGATTACCATCTCCCCTGGTCCTTTACCTGACATGCAACCCCATATCATAAATGACTGGGGAAATTTGATTGTTTTCTTCAGGCAGTCATCTTTATATGTTTCATTAGAACGGCACCAGACACCAGACAAAAGTTCCAGCATCATCTCCTTGGCCAATGCAAATTTGTCATTCATCACTGAATATCACTTTCATCCAATCATCCACACTCCATGATTGCTTCTCTTTCGCCCACTGTAACCTTGTTTTCTTCTGTTTAGGTGTTAGTGCTGGTTTTCGTTTGGCTTTTCTATATGTAAATCCCATTTCATTCAGCCGATTTCTTAAAGTTCCGTCACAAACATTGACTCCTGTTTCCGCCCATTTGTTTTTTATTTGTTTTGTTGTGCATTTTCTATTTTCAAGGCATATTGCTTAGAGTTTTCTATCCTGACGCTTTGATGTCTTCCTTGGTCTACCCATGTGTTTTCCTTTTATAACCTTCATATTTTGTTTATACTTGCACCAAATTTTAGACACAGCTGACTGGGAACAACCAACATCTTTTGCCACACTCCGTGTTGGATGTCCTTCTTCCTTCCATTGTTTCAGTTGACAAGTCCAACAGCTCGTTAAGGTCTGGAAGCACTCTGTTTTAACTGCAGACTAATTTGCATTTTTAGATTTGTGCCGGTATTTATTTTAGAAATGCAAATTACAAGGTGATTCCATAATTTTTTCCTCAACATTGAGTGATTCCATAATTTTTTCCTCTGCTTGATCTGGAAATAAATATGCCATTAATGAAAATAATTTTATTTAATTTGTTTGAGGTATGTGTCACGAAGCCAGAATGTTCAGCTATTAAAGAAAAAATGTTTTGTGTCATATCTGTGATTTGTTTATTTGCTACGAAGTAAAAAAGCTGGGTGAACATCCTCCAAGTATGGTGATTCCATAATTTTTGCCAGGGGTTGTATACTGTATATGACCTTTCCTTTTCCTGGGATTAAATAGTAAACATGCAGTAAACATAACGGCAAGTCCTGTACCAACCTTGTATACAAAGGCATTATGTGGGGTCATTTGTGGGGTAGGAGTAAAATGTAAGACAAAACACAACCATTTTTATTTTTAATCTCTGATTTTTTTTAGGTCATTCTGGTGGCACTTTCCCATACAGGCACTAAAATTAGATGTTTCATCACAGATTTTTAATGTTTAGGGATAAATGGCTAGTCATTGAGAGACACACAAAAGGTGACAGAATGTTAAAAAAAAATGTTGTCATAAAAGGTCAACACAATATGAGGGATATTCAGCTGCAGCTCTAATGGGTCATCTCAAGTTACTACTTGATAAGCAGCCCCTATAGCTAATCACTAAGCATCTACAAACTACTAGTTGTTAGTGAAAAGTGTGCCCCCTTCAATTGTTTGTGCCAAATGTGTAATATGTTCCTGTTTAAAAGCATGAATCTGAATGGAAATTTTGAGTGTATCAATAAAATCTCCACTTGACAACTGTTCTATAAATTTGTTATAGTGCATGATATAGACAAATGAATGAGACTAACCCATCAATTCCACATGATTTTAGTTAACATGTCACTGTATTTGATTATTAGAAATAATGTAGAGGAGGATTATGGTTCAGGAAACCTTTCAATGCTATGGGGTGTCAAGTTAGAATGTGGCAACAGGTCTCACTGATGTTGCTTCACTTTATTACTGCAACTTAAGCAACACAGGCACAGGGTATTGACAATCTATTAAACATATCTTGACAAACTGGTGGTGAACAGTTTTGGTTCTATTTCCCGGCCGGCACATGACGTGCAAGCCGTCGGACTGGCGAAGTGGCAATTTAAGTAGAAACTAGGTAGAAATTGCCTCTGGAAGGCCAAAGTTAATAGGGTTAATGAATGCATAAATCCTAAAACCATCATCTCCAACTCCTTCACAATTGCTCCGGTCACCTGGGCAATCCACACAGGGGAGGATATTCTGGTGGCCCACAGTGGAGACAGACACCCGGGCCCTCGTCTTTGCCTGTTCCACATGTGCGTAGAACAGCACCTCCCAACGGCCTCCTTCCAATGTCCTGCACCCTTTGCCTATACTGACTTGTTCCTGGTCCCACCTGTCGATGGAGTTTATTACTGGTCTCCCCCTCCGGATGGCTTCACTACCATCCTGGTAATCATAGACAGGTTCTCCAGAGCCACCCACTTCGTCCCTCTGCCCAAGCTCCCATCCGCCCAGGAGACTGTACAGCTGGTCATTCAGTATGGTTTTAGGCTCCATGATCTCACCCAGGACATTTCTGACCATGGCCCCCAGGTTATGGAAGGCATTCTGCTTCACCAGCCTGTCCTCCGAGTTCCATCTGCAGTCCAACGGCCATAAGGAGTGTATCAACCAGGACCTGGTGACCATCCTGAGGTGCCGTGTGTCGGCCAACCCCTCGTCCTGGAGCCAGGATCCATTTTTCATTTGGAAATGGTGCCAAAGTTACAAGACAACTTTCCAAGAAAGTAACCAGGCCATATTCTAAAGCAGTGCCGCTCATGTGTTTGCTACATTCATCAAAGTAACTTAGATGTGTTTCTTCCTCTTGCCATCTCATCACTCATTTGGTTTCTTCAAATGCTGTCACCCCAAAAACACAAATCTCTAAGTCTAATATATAATCATCTATATTATTTTCATGTTGTTTGCTTGAAAATAGAAATGCATATGTAAGCCTTCCTGTGGCATTTACTTGATACTTCACACAACCTTAGAAGTCCTAAAAATTACAATGACACTACTTTATAATACTGAGACAAATAAACATCTGAATGTACTCTATATACTTACAAACTGTACTCTATATTGTATTATTATCAATAACATAATTCATGTGCCTCAGGACTATAGTTCTTGTCTAATACAAATGACTGAAATATGCATTTATACATATAATACTTTAGTGTGGCAATATCTCAGACACAGAAAAAAAGGGCCTGTGTATGGAACAGAATCAGCTCAATAGGCAGAAGAGAACTGTAAGCCATAGAATTAGAAAGACAGAGGACTAAGATCCAGGACTTGAAGAATGAGCTGTGTATCTGTTATCTGCAGATTTATCATGGTCATTTAGCGATATTTGAGGAAAAGAGTTACATACTGCACCTTTAAATTAATCTAAGGGCTACATCCACAAAATGAGGGTAACCCATTTAAAAATTACTTCAATTAATGATTGATTCAGACTCTTGATGTTCAATTATATTTATGTCATGTTCAAAATTATTCATTCCCAATGCATATGTATCTCAAGAGGTTCTATTATATTTGAAACTGATATGATTAGAAAATTATTTTCCTCAACAAATACAATAGCCTTCACACAACAGCACAGGTAATGCATGATATATGAATTTGAGTACATGATTATATGTACTGTATATGAGTACATTTATTTATATGTTTGAAATTACATTATGTATCACAAACACTTGTCTAAAAGTACAAACCAAGATAGGTTGAATAGCTTGTTCCAATACTGTAGCTTTTGTCCAAACACTATACTGTACAGACTGTTGGTGTCTTTAATTAGACTACAAGGACTTAGTCCAATGTGTATCAAGGTTGTTTATGCTCAATTCTCTCTCTCTCTCTCTCTCTCTCTCTCTCTCTTTTTCTCTCTCTCTCTCTCTCTCTCTCCTCTCTCTCTCTCTCTCTCTCTCTCTCTCTCTCTCTCTCTCTCTCTCTCTCTCTCTCTCTCCTCTCTCTCTCTCTCTCTCTCTCTCTCTCTCTCTCTCTCTCTCTCTGTATGCATATGTGTATTTCTGCTTTATCTCTGTTAAAACTGTTGTTTTGGATCAAGTAACTATCTAGAGCTTAAACTGCTCCCATCATGGAAAATACTCATGGGGGAAATTAAAGATCACTTTTTGTTATTAAATGTGTCCATGCACCTCATTCTATTTTCCCAATGCACGTAGGTCATTAAGGCCTCTAGTTGATACAGCTGCAACTTGTTTTTGTATCTCATGACCTTGTTTACTTCTGTTGGACATTCAGACTTTGATCTGTCACTTTAATAATTAAATACACATTTGGTGAAATCGCTGACTTTTACAGCTACCTTAGTTTTAAAAACTTCCTCAACAGACAATGACTGACTTTAACTGACAGACATATTTTCAACATTTTGGTAGTTGTATCAATGTTATTATCCGTGACAATATGCCCTTGGGAACAACAGCCAGATGCAAGGAAACGAGAGTTCTTTCAATTGGACTGTGTCCAAATCAGCACCCTTCCATACTATTGAGTATGTTTGTTGAGTACACTGGATGAAAAAGTTGTTAAGCAGGCAAAATTTTCTCTAAACATAGTTTATTTGAATCTCAGGAAGATATACTGATTTATGGGGTTTTGCATATATTCGAGTATATTCGTGAGCATACTTTTCAGGTAGTAAATGAACACTGTGGTCCCAAACATATGATGCACAGTTTCACTTTAAAAATTAGGCGCAGCTTCACTAACGTTTTCCTTCAACAACAACAACACGTGGCATGACCGCACAAGGGTGGGACTTCTTACGACACTTCCACAGTACGGTTGGAAAATAGTATGGAGGATATTTTTAACATACTGCATGTCGCATACTAAACAATATGCTGTAAACAGTACACAGTCTGCTAGTACACAGGACACAGTGGATAGTGGACTGATTGTGAGAGACCTGGTTATAATACCAAGTATTAATTATACCTCCCGGTGTAAAAAAGGAAATGAATCACAAAAAATGTTTTAATTGAAATGTTTGCATTTTTAATCTGCCCAGTGATGAGTACACGTTTGAAGTACAGTTGACATATACAGGGCTGTAGCAGTTGTCAAAGCTCTGTGATGATACACCTTGATGGACTGCAGGCTGATGTTAACCTTAAGGCTGATCAATAAAATTTCCAGTTTTTTGAGACTTTTGGCAAATGCAAACATTTCACTTAAAACATTTTTTTTGTGATTAATAGTGCGCAGCGGTTTTTGGCAGGTTCCTCTCACAAATGCAGCATGTCCATAGACGGCCTTTAGAATGTGGAGGGGCCTATGGGAATTCAACGTCATGCCGTTCAGGCTTACAAATAGCCGAGCACCCTTCGAACGGCTCATGGAGCGGGTCCTGAAAGGCATTCCAGCTGCAGAATGTGAGGTGTACCTTGACGACATCCTGGTGCACGCCCCCTGCTTCAACAAAGCGTTAGCTAACCTAAGGCTGGTGCTGCAGAGTATCAGCAAGGCTAACCTCTGAAGTGGAAGTGGTGAGAAATTGCCCCCTCCCCCCTCTCGTCGCAAAAGGAGGTCCGCAGCTTCATGGGCCTAGTGTCATGTTACAGGTCCTTTATTACAAACTTTGCCAGCAATGAAGCTCCCTTGTACACCCTCACTGAAAAGTCCATTGTGTTCCGGTCACCTTCTGTATGTCAGAGGGTCATCAAACGCATCCTCACCGCCCTGGTCACAGCCCCTATCCTCACTATGGTGGACTCCACCAAGCCCTTCATTCTGGACCCTGACGCTAGTAATGTAGGCATAGGCGCAATTCTGTCATAGTAGATAGAAGGGAGGGAGAGAGTAGTTGCTTATTTTAGCTACGTGCTTCGCAAACCAGACCGGAACTACTGTATAACCAGACGAGAGCTACTGGCAGTGGTGGCTGGAGTGCAGCATTTCTGGGCATAGTTGTAAGGAAGGGAGTTCTGAGTCCACACTGACCATGCCGTGTTGCTGGCTACTGAGTTTTAAGGAACCAGATGGACAAAGATGCATGCAATGTTCCGATAAACAAGCATGCTCGTTCTTTCCGTGATGGACCAAATTAAGCTAAGCCATTAAATGCACCAGCTAATAATGCATTTTACTCATACGCTGTTTGTGCATACCAGCCAGAAACTTCAGTTGACTGTTTTGAAACTTCAAGCACTTGTTACTGTTGCTACAATTGCGGATGCTACTTCAATAATTTCCATGCACTACTGTGTAGGCTATGAGATCTATTAATTTAATAAATTAACGTTTTTTAAAACACTCTGTGATTTCTGCCACTAATTTTTTTTGTTTTCTGTGATTTCCAACAACTTTGTCGAGACTGCTCTGTGACTCTATACAATATGTTCTGTGACGAACATTCGGCCTTAACAGAGATGACAGCAACCAATTCACAACTGCACACAAGACTATGGCCGTGTCCGAATCAGCAATCTTCCACACTATTGAGTCGCTGATTCAGACACAGCCTCGAGTTTACCATCTCTTACTGCTGCCCGCTTTCTTCTCTTCCTACCTCAACTGCAACGGGAGTTGCCCCTAAGCAATGCTTGAAGTGGGGAAAATGCCATTCCCCATTCATTTAGAGCATTTACGTTTTTGTATTTATTTGTGAATATACCACCGCTGGAACTGTTTAAAAACTATAATAATGTCCCATTATTCCCTCCAGGCGAGCAGTGTTGAAACGTTGTCATATAACATTAGCCAGCAGTAGCACACAGCTCCGTTTATAAACATTTTTTCTAACGTTAGCTAGCTAGCTTGAAGAACTAAAATCTAGAATTGCTACAAGTTGAACTACAATCATTAATCCATTACATTAAAAAATAAAAATTGGAACATGCGATATATGGTCCATATCCTTATACCACACAGGCTAATCCAGGAACGTTTCGGCTCATTCTATAAATCAGATTTCAAGAAATAGTCGATAGTCTCCGAAGCCCGTTTTATCTGTCATAGGGAATTTACTTCCGAAACCAGACTCCGCCCACGTCTGACATACTTATTTCCGGGGTGTTGTTGAGGGAGTTCAGGAGCACGCTCACCTGCAGAATTGTGCACTCATCCAACAATTTCAGCAAGTAACCCGGAAGTAAAAACGTAATATACATAGAGCGTTTATTCGCATAACTATGGCAGAGATTCTGACTATGGTACAATAGTGAGTCATATCCACAGAACTATATACTATAGGCCTACGTCAGTTAATATTCCTGATATTTAAGCAGTTGATTCCTATTCGATCGTATGTTGCTATCAGCTAATTTAGCAGCTTAGCAAGCAGTTCTGTAGGCTATCGTGCTCTGTGTGTTAACGTTGATAAACTTTTAGCGCAAAACTGTGTTGTCCATATGACTTTGAATGTATGGTTTGAATGTTTGAAAGCAAAGATTGCAGTGAACAATGTTGGAAATTGAAATTGTGATTACTTTTGAATAGGAGAGTGGGCTGTCCATTCTCCTTATTAATTTTTTATTCATGTTTATTCAGTCAGGGGGAAGCATAGAAGGTGACAGATAGAGATGTTACAGTGCAGAAAGTGTATTGGTGAACACCTCCCAGATAGCAAGCGAACGTTGAATCGACGTAGATTCAATGTGGAATTCCGACGTTGATTCAACATCAATTTGCTCATCGAGATCACGTTGTCAGAATACCGACAAATATTGAATAATCAAGGTTAAAT
The DNA here is from genome assembly GCA_029718625.1 of Synaphobranchus kaupii. NCBI lineage: Eukaryota > Metazoa > Chordata > Actinopteri > Anguilliformes > Synaphobranchidae > Synaphobranchus > Synaphobranchus kaupii. The sequence continues at coordinate 6,779,546 of CM056385.1, forward strand.
ATTTACATGATATTTAAAAGTTTTAATGTTTGTTGCCATCACTGACTCACTCCATTAGCTTTCAACGTGATTTCGATGAGCAAATTGATGTTGAATCCACGTCGATTCAACGTTCGCTTGCTATCTGGGTAATTAAAGGGAGAAAGTTGCGCACCTCTACTGCGGAACGGGGATGAGTGCAGACACCAACCATACAGCATGGAGAGTGTATTCTTAATACCTGCACCTTGCAGACAGATGTGCTGGGCGGCAGTGTAGTATAATGGTTAAGGAAGTGGCCTTGTAACCGAAAGGTTGCAGGTTCGATTCCCCGGTTGGACACTGCCGTTGTACCCTTGAGCAAGGTATTTAACCTGAATCGCTTCAGTATGTATCCAGCTGTCTGAATGGATAATATGTAAAAAAAAAAATTTAAAAAAAATTCTGAAAAGTTGTGTAAGTCACTCTGGATAAGAGCATCTGCTAAATGCCTATAATGTAATTAAGGGAGGTTGTAAATTAATGATGAATGGTCTCCTCCGCATTCATTAAAGAGTGATTTTGAATTTAAAAAATATTATGTTCAAACTTTATTTGCATAGCCACCAGAGCGTGTGAGCGGAGTTGAGCGAAACACTAGTTTTGAATCAAATTATTTCAATAATCTGGACAGCTCATGCTATTTCTTCACCACAACAGGAAAAGATGATAGCCGATAGCCTAAACGAATGCGATTGTTACCAATATTCAACAAAGGGATTAGTATCCACAAATTATGGAAAGTTTCTATTTTAGATTTATATAACAAGGAATACAACAAAAATACTCAAATGTATGTGTAATGCACACGTTGCCTAAAGAAAAAACTGTGTTATAGCCTAATTATAGGGACAATTACTGAAGGAAAACAGAAAAATAGTAGGCTAACTAGGTTATCACCCTTATGCATTTAGGACATGGGAAAGGAAGGAATCATGGCGACAGTGAACTTTGTCCAATAATAGCCTGCTTTAATGAATAAAATCACAACAGGTGGTCAAAGTGGGGATTTGAACATTTATAGCCACAATGTAACATAATAGCCACAATGTAAAATATAATTCACATCGCCATTAATCAGAAAGGATCTTAACCAGTTTACATCAAAATCAATGGCTTGCAGAACACCAAATTCTAAATTCCCAACCTCGCTTTTTCCATCTGCTACCTAATCGTCCCCCAGTTTAATTGGCAACAAATTGTTCTCTCCCTCTCCGTCTGGTGAGCATACTGGTGCAAAATGGCTGCCGTTGCATCATCCAGGTGAGTGCTGTACATTGGTGGTGGTTGAGGCAAGTCACCCCTCATCATTGTAAAGTGCTTTGAGTGTGAGAAAGACGCTATATAAATGCCAGGCATTATTATTATTAATTATTCATGTCCACCAGAGGGAGCCAAATTGTCCATGTCCACCAGAGGGAGCTATTCTGACTAATTGACTGAGTACCTATAATGCATTTCATCTACTATCGCACATCTGTGAATGTGTGCATATTTCGATTGACACCGTTTACTCTCAATGCTTTTTATGTGCTAACGCAATGTTTTGTGTATGTAAATATATGTGTCAACATGCCATGCAAATGCTTTGTAAGTATGTCTGTTTAGAAACAGATAAGTAACTAAATAAGTAACTAAAGAGTCAAAAAGAAGTTCAAATGAATCAGCAAACAGGTTTATTTCTGGGTACCTAATGTATGTGTTTTCCAATTAATCCATTCTGATTACCCACAATGCATTTCATGTATTATTGCAAACCATGAATGTAAGAGTATGGTATTTGATGTACGTAGTAACAAGGCAAATTGCACAGATCACCTGGTTTGCTCCTTTTTTGGGGACACATTAAATGCATAATCAAAATGAGATACATATATTTTTGTGGAATTCTTTATTTAAGAAAACAAGGATATTCCCTGTTTTGCACATTTACTTAAAATTATTTATTTTATTCTAAAATGGCAATCTTTTTAAGCAACTCTAAAATATGCTATTTCTAGAGTAAGTCATTTGGTTTAAATAAATAAGCAAAGTAGGGAATATCCTTATTTATAAAATTAAATTCCCCAAAAATATGCCTGTCTACTTTTGGTTACACATTGTCCCCTAAAAAGGAGTCAACCAGGTACACAGTGGGATTGGCCTTCTTTCTACATCTATAAAATACATACTGTCAGAATCTGATTTCTTTTCAGGGTTGCCAGATGCTTAAATCTGGGTAGTTTTGGATGGCAGACCTGGCCTACCTGAAACAAAAACCCAGGGACGCCAGATCGAAAAATCCCCCATTTGAGGGGAAAAAGCTCCCAAAAATTCCTTGTTTGGGGGAATTTTTAAAGAAAAATTTTCTAAAATCTGGCAACCCTGAAAATGTACGCTTTCAATTAATTCTCATTAAAAAGTTCAGATTACGCACAGTGCAGTTTGTGTATTGTAAAATGCAGACGAGTTTTATCAGCAGCCATACCACCATGCAATCTGCTCCTGCTGAATGGCTGAAGCTGAGCAGGTGTGGGCTTGGTTAGTACTTGGATGGGAGACCTGAGTGTTGGTGGGCCAGTAGAGGGCAATCATTTCTTTAGTCAAATCTTCCCTTTGGTCAAATATGCCCCAATAGAGTGATCACCCTCAAACACATCAAGGCCACTGTGGCATAACGGTAGAGTCTTGGTCTCTGGAAGGTGAGCTTGAGGGTTCAAACCTCATTCTAGATCTTTATTCCTCATATTTTTATGATCTCAGCTTCTTCACTCCACTTCAGAGCTCACAGAACAGCTAAGGATACTTTGGCACAACGGTATTGTCTTTGTCTGTGGACACAGCACTTCAGGGTTCAAACCTCACTCTTCCCCTACATTTCTGCGGTCTCATTTTCCGTCCAAGATTGTGGCGAGAATTCAATTAAATTCAATAAACTTTAATTGTCCCCGTAGGGCAATTGAAATGGCAGCAAAAGCACATAGGTACATAAAGGTATAAAAAACAACAGAAGGGACAGGCTTTTTGAATGTTCTTTCTCCTCTCTTTTTGCATCTTCATGAATTCACTGCAGGAAAACCCAACAAAGAAGTGTAAGTTACAGCGGCTCAAAGGAATGGTTCTGGTTTAGCAACGCCAAGGTCTGGGGTTCAATCCCCATTCAGGTTTGCACAACTTTTGTCCATTGTACCATTGTACCATTGTGCCATTTAAGTTTGTAGAAAAACAAACCAAAAATGCGAAGGACTCCGTGGCGTAGGAGGTTGGACCGCACTTCACGTGGATAGAAGTCGCTGGTTCGATTCCCCGAGTGCCACACCTGAGCAATGTTGGTGGTCCCCAAGGGTGGGGGAGTCGTATGGATGCGGTGGTCCCCAAGGGTGGGGGAGTTGTATGAATGGGGTGTGAATGAAGGGGAAGTGGCGGTTGTGGCCCCCCCCTGAAAGTTGGGAGCACAATGCAGGGGTTATGGAACTTTTTTGGAGCAGAAACGGTTTGGCTGTAAGGCGAAAAAGTTGAGAATTCGGCCAGGCCCCACCCTCCATTAGTGCATTACTACAGACAGTATCACATACAACTATAATCAAATTAGTTTGTTTTAGTTAAAACAAATTGATTTGATTGCATAGAAGTATGTAAGACTGTAAGTAGTAATACACTAATCTACACCAAATGTGGTGCATAAAAACAAAAAGAAAGCAAAACTCATACTTACACAGCTCCTCCGTCTGGGGACTTCCTGCTTCTCCTCCGCATGGTCAGCTCATCTGTTAGACGCCCACAGTGCTTCCCTGATGCATATGCCTTGGTGCTGGGTAGCGTACCTATGGATTGGATTTCAGGACATGGTACTGGTACACACACTGGGCTGAATGACAAATGTCTTGGGACTTAGGTCGAGCATATGAGCAACACAGAGCTCTTAGGACGGCACTGATTTCAGAGGTTTTGGGTGATGGATCCGCCCAGGGCAGATTCCAGACGGTCTTAAGGCTTGTTGCAGCTGCTGGTCGCACTCTGAGGCCTTAAGACTTGCATCTGCCGTAAATTCTCGAGACCTGTAACGGGCCTAGTTCTTGACATGGATTCTGATACTACAATTCACAAGTGTTGAGATATGAACCAGGCCAAAGTCGTGACAACGAGGCCCTGGGACCTGAGTCTGAGACATAAAATGTACATACCACTGCACCGGGGACACCGGGACACTTCAGAACGTACGCACTGGGTTTGCACACAGATAAACCGGGGCCACAATTGCTTGCGGGACTGCAGAAAAGCTGGAGTGAAAAAGAGAGGTTGAAACATGTTTAAAATCACCAATACCTGTTAGCATAAATTATGCGGGAAAACACATGAGAAGCTGTGACTTGGATTATTATTTCTTCATATATTTATAAATATGCACAGTGAAAATGGTGATGGTTAAATCCCCCCATGAAATTTAATTAGAGTTTGAAGTTGGCCATCTCATATCCTTGTATATAACAGTATAACAGTAGTACCACATTTTGACCACAAGATGGTGCCATTTTAACAGATAGTTGAAATGGCACCATCTTGTGGTCAAAATGTGGTAGTACTATGTGAAATACAAGGATATCAGATTTATATCACATATAGTACTACCACATTTTGACCACAAGATGGTGCCATTTCAACTATCTGTTAAAATGGCACCATCTTGTGGTCAAAATGTGGTAGTACTGTTATATACAAGTATATGAGATGGCCAACTTCAAACTCTAATTAAACTTCATGGGGGGATTTAACGTCACCATTTTCACTGTGCATATTTATGAAAGGATGTGCAAACTTTCTATAGCCAGTATGTACTTACATAGGACCACATGTACTTATAAATCTGAAATATTTTGACATCTGGAATAACACCTGATATGACAGAAAAATACAAAAAGAAAACAGCCAAGGCAGAAAGCTAGCTATTGCTGCTGTTAACTAAAGTGGATCATCGTAAACTTGATTACTAACCTAGTTATATAAATCTGAGGGACAGTCATAAAAAGCAAACATATCTATCATCATATTTAGTGAGCTAGACTGATAGTGGCTTATGAGAAAGAATGAATAAAGCATCTTGCTCCAGACAAGAAGTCCATGCAGTCGAGTCAAGGTAAATGTATTCATAGGTGTGGAAAAAACTCAACATCCATACCATTGTTACTGTAATTGTAAATTATGAGTGTTTAAATTGGAAGTTACGCAGTGTTGCATTTTACTAGTGAACTTACTCAAAATAATCCGATTTTTTTTTCTAGGTTAAAATAATTTGACAGATAACTAGCAACAAGATACATGTATAATGGAGTATAATGTTACTTTGTAAATGGTAACCATATAAAAAGACTTTCGGTATATTTAGCAACGTGACAAGCCATAAAACGGGGGGGGGGGCGCGTCAAGTTGCATGCCTGCTTAAACGATCTTGCTAACATTAGCTGGCTTGTTCATTCAATGGTCCCTGTCTAGCTAGTGTTCTCTACAAAGCCAGCTAACTAGTTCCATTTATCGATGCAAGCTTGGCTAAATATATGGATATATAATTAGGTATCACACGCGAAGCATACGAAGTGCTATTTTCAAAAGTTGGAGTTAGCTGGTAGACATTACATAGTTAACTTTGTCTTGCTACAAAATAAGTAATTACCTTTCTGTAGCACTGTACGGTGGAAGAATGTTTACGAGTTGCAGATGTACACCACATGGCCTTTCGACAATGGTTTATTCGGGAAATGAAGTCAAAGGTCTCGTCGGCTTCAGTAATCGCGTCTTGTTATTGACAACATATCCCATAAGCGCTTTCAAAAAAACATAATAACATTGCGTCACGGTTGATCAAACCATGTTAACTGGAGTTTCATTTTGGCTGTGTCCGAATACGACCCCTACACACTTTTGGGTACGCGTCCACTTCGTCAAAAAAGCTTTTGAGTGTGCGATTTTTCTCACAAATGGGGGCACTTAAATGACCAAAACGAACCCCTTATTTCCGGGGTGTTGTTGAGGGAATTCAGGAGCACACTCGCCTGCAGAATTGTGCACTCATCCAACAATTTCAGCAAGTAACCCGGAAGTAAAAACGTAATATACATAGAGCGTTTATTCGCATAACTATGGCAGAGATTACTGACTATGGTACAAGAGTGAGTCATATCCACAGAACTATATGTCAGTTAATGTTCCTGATATTTAAGCAGTTGATTCCTATTCGATCGTATGTTGCTATCAGCTAATTTAGCAGCTTAGCAAGCAGTTCTGTAGGCTATCGTGCTGTGTGTGTTAACGTTAATAAACTTTTAGCGCAAAACTGTGTTGTCCATATGACTTTGAATGTATGGTTTGAATGTTTGAAAGCAAAGATTGCAGTGAACAATGTTGGAAATTGAAATTGTGATTACTATGCTATAGGAAATTTCATCCATAGGTTACTTTGTGCATTGTTAATTGGAAACGCGAACACAGAAAGGCTTGCTGTCGGTTACTGCATCTAAATGCAGCTCGTTTTCGTTCGTTTTCCAACCTTGTTGGGGGGGAAAAAACTCCCCCATTAAATGAAACAAAGGTTTTCACAAAGTAGCTTACATATGTTATGCTGTTGGTTTATAATTTGCCTCCTTGTCTACTTTGTGTTCATTATGTTTATATGGTTAGCTAACATGCATACACATTCTCATTAAATATTTCAGATTACCCACAGTGCAGTTTGTGTGTTATAAAATGAAGAGGCATTTTGATTGATTTTTTTTTTTGATTGAATTGATTCAACATCAATTTGCTCATCGAGATCACGTTGTCAGAATACCGACAAATATTGAATAATCAAGGTTAAATATTTACATGATATTTAAAAGTTTTAATGTTTGTTGCCATCACTGACTCACTCCATTAGCTTTCAACGTGATTTCGATGAGCAAATTGATGTTGAATCCACGTCGGAATTCCGCACTATCTGGGTAATTAAAGGGAGAAAGTTGCGCACCTCTACTGGGGAACGGGGATGAGTGCAGACACCAACCATACAGCATGGAGAGTGTATTCTTAATACCTGCACCTTGCAGACAGATATGCAGGGCGGCAGTGTAGTATAATGGTTAAGGAACTGGCCTTGTGACCGAAAGGTTGCAGGTTCGATTCCCAGATTGGACACTGCCGTTGTACCCTTGAGCAAGGTACTTAACCTGAATCACTTCAGTATATATCCAGCTGTCTAAATGGATAATATGTAAAAAAAAAAAAAAAACAATGCTCAAAAGTTGTGTAAGTCGCTCTGGATAAGAGCATCTGCTAAATGCCTATAATGTAATTAAGGGAGGTTGTAAATTAATGATGAATGGTCTCCTCCGCATTCATTAAAGAGTGATTTTGAATTTAAAAAATATTATGTTCAAACTTTATTTGCATAGCCACCAGAGCGTGTGAGCGGAGTTGAGCGAAACACTAGTTTTGAATCAAATTATTTCAATAATCTGGACAGCTCATGCTATTTCTTCACCACAACAGGAAAAGATGATAGCCGATAGCCTAAACGAATGCGATTGTTACCAATATTCAACAAAGGGATTAGTATCCACAAATTATGGAAAGTTTCTATTTTAGATTTATATAACAAGGAATACAACAAAAATACTCAAATGTATGTGTAATGCACACGTTGCCTAAAGAAAAAACTGTGTTATAGCCTAATTATAGGGACAATTACTGAAGGAAAACAGAAAAATAGTAGGCTAACTAGGTTATCACCCTTATGCATTTAGGACATGGGAAAGGAAGGAATCATGGCGACAGTGAACTTTGTCCAATAATAGCCTGCTTTAATGAATAAAATCACAACAGGTGGTCAAAGTGGGGATTTGAACATTTATAGCCACAATGTAACATAATAGCCACAATGTAAAATATAATTCACATCGCCATTAATCAGAAAGGATCTTAACCAGTTTACATCAAAATCAATGGCTTGCAGAACACCAAATTCTAAATTCCCAACCTCGCTTTTTCCATCTGCTACCTAATCGTCCCCCAGTTTAATTGGCAACAAATTGTTCTCTCCCTCTCCGTCTGGTGAGCATACTGGTGCAAAATGGCTGCCGTTGCATCATCCAGGTGAGTGCTGTACATTGGTGGTGGTTGAGGCAAGTCACCCCTCATCATTGTAAAGTGCTTTGAGTGTGAGAAAGACGCTATATAAATGCCAGGCATTATTATTATTAATTATTCATGTCCACCAGAGGGAGCCAAATTGTCCATGTCCACCAGAGGGAGCTATTCTGACTAATTGACTGAGTACCTATAATGCATTTCATCTACTATCGCACATCTGTGAATGTGTGCATATTTCGATTGACACCGTTTACTCTCAATGCTTTTTATGTGCTAACGCAATGTTTTGTGTATGTAAATATATGTGTCAACATGCCATGCAAATGCTTTGTAAGTATGTCTGTTTAGAAACAGATAAGTAACTAAATAAGTAACTAAAGAGTCAAAAAGAAGTTCAAATGAATCAGCAAACAGGTTTATTTCTGGGTACCTAATGTATGTGTTTTCCAATTAATCCATTCTGATTACCCACAATGCATTTCATGTATTATTGCAAACCATGAATGTAAGAGTATGGTATTTGATGTACGTAGTAACAAGGCAAATTGCACAGATCACCTGGTTTGCTCCTTTTTTGGGGACACATTAAATGCATAATCAAAATGAGATACATATGTTTTTGTGGAATTCTTTATTTAAGAAAACAAGGATATTCCCTGTTTTGCACATTTACTTAAAATTATTTATTTTATTCTAAAATGGCAATCTTTTTAAGCAACTCTAAAATATGCTATTTCTAGAGTAAGTCATTTGGTTTAAATAAATAAGCAAAGTAGGGAATATCCTTATTTATAAAATTAAATTCCCCAAAAATATGCCTGTCTACTTTTGGTTACACATTGTCCCCTAAAAAGGAGTCAACCAGGTACACAGTGGGATTGGCCTTCTTTCTACATCTATAAAATACATACTGTCAGAATCTGATTTCTTTTCAGGGTTGCCAGATGCTTAAATCTGGGTAGTTTTGGATGGCAGACCTGGCCTACCCGAAACAAAAACCCAGGGACGCCAGATCGAAAAATCCCCCATTTGAGGGGAAAAACTCCCAAAAATTCCTTGTTTGGGGGAATTTTTAAAGAAAAATTTTCTAAAATCTGGCAACCCTGAAAATGTACGCTTTCAATTAATTCTCATTAAAAAGTTCAGATTACGCACAGTGCAGTTTGTGTATTGTAAAATGCAGACGAGTTTTATCAGCAGCCATACCACCATGCAATCTGCTCCTGCTGAATGGCTGAAGCTGAGCAGGTGTGGGCTTGGTTAGTACTTGGATGGGAGACCTGAGTGTTGGTGGGCCAGTAGAGGGCAATCATTTCTTTAGTCAAATCTTCCCTTTGGTCAAATATGCCCCAATAGAGTGATCACCCTCAAACACATCAAGGCCACTGTGGCATAACGGTAGAGTCTTGGTCTCTGGAAGGTGAGCTTGAGGGTTCAAACCTCATTCTAGATCTTTATTCCTCATATTTTTATGATCTCAGCTTCTTCACTCCACTTCAGAGCTCACAGAACAGCTAAGGATACTTTGGCACAACGGTATTGTCTTTGTCTGTGGACACAGCACTTCAGGGTTCAAACCTCACTCTTCCCCTACATTTCTGCGGTCTCATTTTCTGTCCAAGATTGTGGCGAGAATTCAATTAAATTCAATAAACTTTAATTGTCCCCGTAGGGCAATTGAAATGGCAGCAAAAGCACATAGGTACATAAAGGTATAAAAAACAACAGAAGGGACAGGCTTTTTGAATGTTCTTTCTCCTCTCTTTTTGCATCTTCATGAATTCACTGCAGGAAAACCCAACAAAGAAGTGTAAGTTACAGCGGCTCAAAGGAATGGTTCTGGTTTAGCAACGCCAAGGTCTGGGGTTCAATCCCCATTCAGGTTTGCACAACTTTTGTCCATTGTACCATTGTACCATTGTGCCATTTAAGTTTGTAGAAAAACAAACCAAAAATGCGAAGGACTCCGTGGCGTAGGAGGTTGGACCGCACTTCACGTGGATAGAAGTCGCTGGTTCGATTCCCCGAGTGCCACACCTGAGCAATGTTGGTGGTCCCCAAGGGTGGGGGAGTCGTATGGATGCGGTGGTCCCCAAGGGTGGGGGAGTCGTATGAATGGGGTGTGAATGAAGGGGAAGTGGCGGTTGTGGCCCCCCCCCTGAAAGTTGGGAGCACAATGCAGGGGTTATGGAACTTTTTTGGAGCAGAAACGGTTTGGCTGTAAGGCGAAAAAGTTGAGAATTCGGCCAGGCCCCACCCTCCATTAGTGCATTACTACAGACAGTATCACATACAACTATAATCAAATTAGTTTGTTTTAGTTAAAACAAATTGATTTGATTGCATAGAAGTATGTAAGACTGTAAGTAGTAATACACTAATCTACACCAAATGTGGTGCATAAAAACAAAAAGAAAGCAAAACTCATACTTACACAGCTCCTCCGTCTGGGGACTTCCTGCTTCTCCTCCGCATGGTCAGCTCATCTGTTAGACGCCCACAGTGCTTCCCTGATGCATATGCCTTGGTGCTGGGTAGCGTACCTATGGATTGGATTTCAGGACATGGTACTGGTACACACACTGGGCTGAATGACAAATGTCTTGGGACTTAGGTCGAGCATATGAGCAACACAGAGCTCTTAGGACGGCACTGATTTCAGAGGTTTTGGGTGATGGATCCGCCCAGGGCAGATTCCAGACGGTCTTAAGGCTTGTTGCAGCTGCTGGTCGCACTCTGAGGCCTTAAGACTTGCATCTGCCGTAAATTCTCGAGACCTGTAACGGGCCTAGTTCTTGACATGGATTCTGATACTACAATTCACAAGTGTTGAGATATGAACCAGGCCAAAGTCGTGACAACGAGGCCCTGGGACCTGAGTCTGAGACATAAAATGTACATACCACTGCACCGGGGACACCGGGACACTTCAGAACGTACGCACTGGGTTTGCACACAGATAAACCGGGGCCACAATTGCTTGCGGGACTGCAGAAAAGCTGGAGTGAAAAAGAGAGGTTGAAACATGTTTAAAATCACCAATATCTGTTAGCATAAATTATGCGGGAAAACACATGAGAAGCTGTGACTTGGATTATTATTTCTTCATATATTTATAAATATGCACAGTGAAAATGGTGATGGTTAAATCCCCCCATGAAATTTAATTAGAGTTTGAAGTTGGCCATCTCATATCCTTGTATATAACAGTATAACAGTAGTACCACATTTTGACCACAAGATGGTGCCATTTTAACAGATAGTTGAAATGGCACCATCTTGTGGTCAAAATGTGGTAGTACTATGTGAAATACAAGGATATCAGATTTATATCACATATAGTACTACCACATTTTGACCACAAGATGGTGCCATTTCAACTATCTGTTAAAATGGCACCATCTTGTGGTCAAAATGTGGTAGTACTGTTATATACAAGTATATGAGATGGCCAACTTCAAACTCTAATTAAACTTCATGGGGGGATTTAACGTCACCATTTTCACTGTGCATATTTATGAAAGGATGTGCAAACTTTCTATAGCCAGTATGTACTTACATAGGACCACATGTACTTATAAATCTGAAATATTTTGACATCTGGAATAACACCTGATATGACAGAAAAATACAAAAAGAAAACAGCCAAGGCAGAAAGCTAGCTATTGCTGCTGTTAACTAAAGTGGATCATCGTAAACTTGATTACTAACCTAGTTATATAAATCTGAGGGACAGTCATAAAAAGCAAACATATCTATCATCATATTTAGTGAGCTAGACTGATAGTGGCTTATGAGAAAGAATGAATAAAGCATCTTGCTCCAGACAAGAAGTCCATGCAGTCGAGTCAAGGTAAATGTATTCATAGGTGTGGAAAAAACTCAACATCCATACCATTGTTACTGTAATTGTAAATTATGAGTGTTTAAATTGGAAGTTACGCAGTGTTGCATTTTACTAGTGAACTTACTCAAAATAATCCGATTTTTTTTTCTAGGTTAAAATAATTTGACAGATAACTAGCAACAAGATACATGTATAATGGAGTATAATGTTACTTTGTAAATGGTAACCATATAAAAAGACTTTCGGTATATTTAGCAACGTGACAAGCCATAAAACGGGGGGGGGGGGGGGGGGGGCGCGTCAAGTTGCATGCCTGCTTAAACGATCTTGCTAACATTAGCTGGCTTGTTCATTCAATGGTCCCTGTCTAGCTAGTGTTCTCTACAAAGCCAGCTAACTAGTTCCATTTATCGATGCAAGCTTGGCTAAATATATGGATATATAATTAGGTATCACACGCGAAGCATACGAAGTGCTATTTTCAAAAGTTGGAGTTAGCTGGTAGACATTACATAGTTAACTTTGTCTTGCTACAAAATAAGTAATTACCTTTCTGTAGCACTGTACGGTGGAAGAATGTTTACGAGTTGCAGATGTACACCACATGGCCTTTCGACAATGGTTTATTCGGGAAATGAAGTCAAAGGTCTCGTCGGCTTCAGTAATCGCGTCTTGTTATTGACAACATATCCCATAAGCGCTTTCAAAAAAACATAATAACATTGCGTCACGGTTGATCAAACCATGTTAACTGGAGTTTCATTTTGGCTGTGTCCGAATACGACCCCTACACACTTTTGGGTACGCGTCCACTTCGTCAAAAAAGCTTTTGAGTGTGCGATTTTTCTCACAAATGGGGGCACTTAAATGACCAAAACGAACCCCTTATTTCCGGGGTGTTGTTGAGGGAATTCAGGAGCACACTCGCCTGCAGAATTGTGCACTCATCCAACAATTTCAGCAAGTAACCCGGAAGTAAAAACGTAATATACATAGAGCGTTTATTCGCATAACTATGGCAGAGATTACTGACTATGGTACAAGAGTGAGTCATATCCACAGAACTATATGTCAGTTAATGTTCCTGATATTTAAGCAGTTGATTCCTATTCGATCGTATGTTGCTATCAGCTAATTTAGCAGCTTAGCAAGCAGTTCTGTAGGCTATCGTGCTGTGTGTGTTAACGTTAATAAACTTTTAGCGCAAAACTGTGTTGTCCATATGACTTTGAATGTATGGTTTGAATGTTTGAAAGCAAAGATTGCAGTGAACAATGTTGGAAATTGAAATTGTGATTACTATGCTATAGGAAATTTCATCCATAGGTTACTTTGTGCATTGTTAATTGGAAACGCGAACACAGAAAGGCTTGCTGTCGGTTACTGCATCCAAATGCAGCTCGTTTTCGTTCGTTTTCCAACCTTGTTGGGGGGGGAAAAACTCCCCCATTAAATGAAACAAAGGTTTTCACAAAGTAGCTTACATATGTTATGCTGTTGGTTTATAATTTGCCTCCTTGTCTACTTTGTGTTCATTATGTTTATATGGTTAGCTAACATGCATACACATTCTCATTAAATATTTCAGATTACCCACAGTGCAGTTTGTGTGTTATAAAATGAAGAGGCATTTTGATTGATTTTTTTTTTGATTGAATTGATTCAACATCAATTTGCTCATCGAGATCACGTTGTCAGAATACCGACAAATATTGAATAATCAAGGTTAAATATTTACATGATATTTAAAAGTTTTAATGTTTGTTGCCATCACTGACTCACTCCATTAGCTTTCAACGTGATTTCGATGAGCAAATTGATGTTGAATCCACGTCGGAATTCCGCACTATCTGGGTAATTAAAGGGAGAAAGTTGCGCACCTCTACTGGGGAACGGGGATGAGTGCAGACACCAACCATACAGCATGGAGAGTGTATTCTTAATACCTGCACCTTGCAGACAGATATGCAGGGCGGCAGTGTAGTATAATGGTTAAGGAACTGGCCTTGTGACCGAAAGGTTGCAGGTTGCAGGTTCGATTCCCAGATTGGACACTGCCGTTGTACCCTTGAGCAAGGTACTTAACCTGAATCACTTCAGTATATATCCAGCTGTCTAAATGGATAATATGTAAAAAAAAAAAAAACAATGCTCAAAAGTTGTGTAAGTCGCTCTGGATAAGAGCATCTGCTAAATGCCTATAATGTAATTAAGGGAGGTTGTAAATTAATGATGAATGGTCTCCTCCGCATTCATTAAAGAGTGATTTTGAATTTAAAAAATATTATGTTCAAACTTTATTTGCATAGCCACCAGAGCGTGTGAGCGGAGTTGAGCGAAACACTAGTTTTGAATCAAATTATTTCAATAATCTGGACAGCTCATGCTATTTCTTCACCACAACAGGAAAAGATGATAGCCGATAGCCTAAACGAATGCGATTGTTACCAATATTCAACAAAGGGATTAGTATCCACAAATTATGGAAAGTTTCTATTTTAGATTTATATAACAAGGAATACAACAAAAATACTCAAATGTATGTGTAATGCACACGTTGCCTAAAGAAAAAACTGTGTTATAGCCTAATTATAGGGACAATTACTGAAGGAAAACAGAAAAATAGTAGGCTAACTAGGTTATCACCCTTATGCATTTAGGACATGGGAAAGGAAGGAATCATGGCGACAGTGAACTTTGTCCAATAATAGCCTGCTTTAATGAATAAAATCACAACAGGTGGTCAAAGTGGGGATTTGAACATTTATAGCCACAATGTAACATAATAGCCACAATGTAAAATATAATTCACATCGCCATTAATCAGAAAGGATCTTAACCAGTTTACATCAAAATCAATGGCTTGCAGAACACCAAATTCTAAATTCCCAACCTCGCTTTTTCCATCTGCTACCTAATCGTCCCCCAGTTTAATTGGCAACAAATTGTTCTCTCCCTCTCCGTCTGGTGAGCATACTGGTGCAAAATGGCTGCCGTTGCATCATCCAGGTGAGTGCTGTACATTGGTGGTGGTTGAGGCAAGTCACCCCTCATCATTGTAAAGTGCTTTGAGTGTGAGAAAGACGCTATATAAATGCCAGGCATTATTATTATTAATTATTCATGTCCACCAGAGGGAGCCAAATTGTCCATGTCCACCAGAGGGAGCTATTCTGACTAATTGACTGAGTACCTATAATGCATTTCATCTACTATCGCACATCTGTGAATGTGTGCATATTTCGATTGACACCGTTTACTCTCAATGCTTTTTATGTGCTAACGCAATGTTTTGTGTATGTAAATATATGTGTCAACATGCCATGCAAATGCTTTGTAAGTATGTCTGTTTAGAAACAGATAAGTAACTAAATAAGTAACTAAAGAGTCAAAAAGAAGTTCAAATGAATCAGCAAACAGGTTTATTTCTGGGTACCTAATGTATGTGTTTTCCAATTAATCCATTCTGATTACCCACAATGCATTTCATGTATTATTGCAAACCATGAATGTAAGAGTATGGTATTTGATGTACGTAGTAACAAGGCAAATTGCACAGATCACCTGGTTTGCTCCTTTTTTGGGGACACATTAAATGCATAATCAAAATGAGATACATATGTTTTTGTGGAATTCTTTATTTAAGAAAACAAGGATATTCCCTGTTTTGCACATTTACTTAAAATTATTTATTTTATTCTAAAATGGCAATCTTTTTAAGCAACTCTAAAATATGCTATTTCTAGAGTAAGTCATTTGGTTTAAATAAATAAGCAAAGTAGGGAATATCCTTATTTATAAAATTAAATTCCCCAAAAATATGCCTGTCTACTTTTGGTTACACATTGTCCCCTAAAAAGGAGTCAACCAGGTACACAGTGGGATTGGCCTTCTTTCTACATCTATAAAATACATACTGTCAGAATCTGATTTCTTTTCAGGGTTGCCAGATGCTTAAATCTGGGTAGTTTTGGATGGCAGACCTGGCCTACCCGAAACAAAAACCCAGGGACGCCAGATCGAAAAATCCCCCATTTGAGGGGAAAAACTCCCAAAAATTCCTTGTTTGGGGGAATTTTTAAAGAAAAATTTTCTAAAATCTGGCAACCCTGAAAATGTACGCTTTCAATTAATTCTCATTAAAAAGTTCAGATTACGCACAGTGCAGTTTGTGTATTGTAAAATGCAGACGAGTTTTATCAGCAGCCATACCACCATGCAATCTGCTCCTGCTGAATGGCTGAAGCTGAGCAGGTGTGGGCTTGGTTAGTACTTGGATGGGAGACCTGAGTTGTTGCTGGAAGAGATGTTGGTGGGCCAGTAGAGGGCAATCATTTCTTTAGTCAAATCTTCCCTTTGGTCAAATATGCCCCAATAGAGTGATCACCCTCAAACACATCAAGGCCACTGTGGCATAACGGTAGAGTCTTGGTCTCTGGAAGGTGAGCTTGAGGGTTCAAACCTCATTCTAGATCTTTATTCCTCATATTTTTATGATCTCAGCTTCTTCACTCCACTTCAGAGCTCACAGAACAGCTAAGGATACTTTGGCACAACGGTATTGTCTTTGTCTGTGGACACAGCACTTCAGGGTTCAAACCTCACTCTTCCCCTACATTTCTGCGGTCTCATTTTCTGTCCAAGATTGTGGCGAGAATTCAATTAAATTCAATAAACTTTAATTGTCCCCGTAGGGCAATTGAAATGGCAGCAAAAGCACATAGGTACATAAAGGTATAAAAAACAACAGAAGGGACAGGCTTTTTGAATGTTCTTTCTCCTCTCTTTTTGCATCTTCATGAATTCACTGCAGGAAAACCCAACAAAGAAGTGTAAGTTACAGCGGCTCAAAGGAATGGTTCTGGTTTAGCAACGCCAAGGTCTGGGGTTCAATCCCCATTCAGGTTTGCACAACTTTTGTCCATTGTACCATTGTACCATTGTACCATTGTGCCATTTAAGTTTGTAGAAAAACAAACCAAAAATGCGAAGGACTCTGTGGCGTAGGAGGTTGGACCGCACTTCACGTGGATAGAAGTCGCTGGTTCGATTCCCCGAGTGCCACACCTGAGCAATGTTGGTGGTCCCCAAGGGTGGGGGAGTCGTATGGATGCGGTGGTCCCCAAGGGTGGGGGAGTTGTATGAATGGGGTGTGAATGAAGGGGAAGTGGCGGTTGTGGCCCCCCCTGAAAGTTGGGAGCACAATGCAGGGGTTATGGAACTTTTTTGGAGCAGAAACGGTTTGCCTGTAAGGCGAAAAAGTTGAGAATTCGGCCAGGCCCCACCCTCCATTAGTGCATTACTACAGACAGTATCACATACAACTATAATCAAATTAGTTTGTTTTAGTTAAAACAAATTGATTTGATTGCATAGAAGTATGTAAGACTGTAAGTAGTAATACACTAATCTACACCAAATGTGGTGCATAAAAACAAAAAGAAAGCAAAACTCATACTTACACAGCTCCTCCGTCTGGGGACTTCCTGCTTCTCCTCCGCATGGTCAGCTCATCTGTTAGACGCCCACAGTGCTTCCCTGATGCATATGCCTTGGTGCTGGGTAGCGTACCTATGGATTGGATTTCAGGACATGGTACTGGTACACACACTGGGCTGAATGACAAATGTCTTGGGACTTAGGTCGAGCATATGAGCAACACAGAGCTCTTAGGACGGCACTGATTTCAGAGGTTTTGGGTGATGGATCCACCCAGGGCAGATTCCAGACGGTCTTAAGGCTTGTTGCAGCTGCTGGTCGCACTCTGAGGCCTTAAGACTTGCATCTGCCGTAAATTCTCGAGACCTGTAACGGGCCTAGTTCTTGACATGGATTCTGATACTACAATTCACAAGTGTTGAGATATGAACCAGGCCAAAGTCGTGACAACGAGGCCCTGGGACCTGAGTCTGAGACATAAAATGTACATACCACTGCACCGGGGACACCGGGACACTTCAGAACGTACGCACTGGGTTTGCACACAGATAAACCGGGGCCACAATTGCTTGCGGGACTGCAGAAAAGCTGGAGTGAAAAAGAGAGGTTGAAACATGTTTAAAATCACCAATATCTGTTAGCATAAATTATGCGGGAAAACACATGAGAAGCTGTGACTTGGATTATTATTTCTTCATATATTTATAAATATGCACAGTGAAAATGGTGATGGTTAAATCCCCCTATGAAGTTTAATTAGAGTTTGAAGTTGGCCATCTCATATCCTTGTATATAACAGTACTACCACATTTTGACCACAAGATGGTGCCATTTTAACAGATAGTTGAAATGGCACCATCTTGTGGTCAAAATGTGGTAGTACTATGTGAAAGACAAGGATATGAGATGTATATCACATATAGTACTACCACATTTTGACCACAAGATGGTGCCATTTCAACTATCTGTTAAAATGGCACCATCTTGTGGTCAAAATGTGGTAGTACTGTTATATACAAGGATATGAGATGGCCGACTTCAAACTCTAATTAAACTTCATGGGGGGATTTAACGTCACCATTTTCACTGTGCATATTTATGAAAGGATGTGCAAACTTTCTATAGCCAGTATGTACTTACATATGACCACATGTACTTATAAATCTGAAATATTTTGACATCTGGAATAACACCTGATATGACAGAAAAATACAAAAAGAAAACAGCCAAGGCAGAAAGCTAGCTATTGCTGCTGTTAACTAAAGTGGATCATCGTAAACTTGATTACTAACCTAGTTATATAAATCTGAGGGACAGTCATGAAAAGCAAACATATCTATCATCATATTTAGTGAGCTAGACTGATAGTGGCTTATGAGAAAGAATGAATAAAGCATCTTGCTCCAGACAAGAAGTCCATGCAGTCGAGTCAAGGTAAATGTATTCATAGGTGTGGAAAAAACTCAACATCCATACCATTGTTACTGTAATTGTAAATTATGAGTGTTTAAATTGGAAGTTACGCAGTGTTGCATTTTACTAGTGAACTTACTCAAAATAATCAGATTTTTTTTTCTAGGTTTAAATAATTTGACAGATAACTAGCAACAAGATACATGTATAATGGAGTATAATGTTACTTTGTAAATGGTAACCATATAAAAAGACTTTCGCTATATTTACCAACGTGACAAGCCATAAAAACATTAGCTCACACATTAGCGGGGCGGGGCGCGTCAAGTTGCATGCCTGCTTAAACGATCTTGCTAACATTAGCTGGCTTGTTCATTCAATGGTCCCTGTCTAGCTAGTGTTCTCTACAAAGCCAGCTAACTAGTTCAATTTATCGATGCAAGCTTGGTTAAATAAATTACCAAAACGAACCCCTTATTTCCGGGGTGTTGTTGAGGGAATTCAGGAGCACACTCACCTGCAGAATTGTGCACTCATCCAACAATTTCAGCAAGTAACCCGGAAGTAAAAACGTAATATACATAGAGCGTTTATTCGCATAACTATGGCAGAGATTCTGACTATGGTACAATAGTGAGTCATATCCACAGAACTATATACTATAGGCCTACGTCAGTTAATATTCCTGATATTTAAGCAGTTGATTCCTATTCGATCGTATGTTGCTATCAGCTAATTTAGCAGCTTAGCAAGCAGTTCTGTAGGCTATCGTGCTCTGTGTGTTAACGTTGATAAACTTTTAGCGCAAAACTGTGTTGTCCATATGACTTTGAATGTATGGTTTGAATGTTTGAAAGCAAAGATTGCAGTGAACAATGTTGGAAATTGAAATTGTGATTACTTTTGAATAGGAGAGTGGGCTGTCCATTCTCCTTATTAATTTTTTATTCATGTTTATTCAGTCAGGGGGAAGCATAGAAGGTGACAGATAGAGATGTTACAGTGCAGAAAGTGTATTGGTGAACACCTCCCAGATAGCAAGCGAACGTTGAATCGACGTAGATTCAATGTGGAATTCCGACGTTGATTCAACATCAATTTGCTCATCGAGATCACGTTGTCAGAATACCGACAAATATTGAATAATCAAGGTTAAATATTTACATGATATTTAAAAGTTTTAATGTTTGTTGCCATCACTGACTCACTCCATTAGCTTTCAACGTGATTTCGATGAGCAAATTGATGTTGAATCCACGTCGATTCAACGTTCGCTTGCTATCTGGGTAATTAAAGGGAGAAAGTTGCGCACCTCTACTGCGGAACGGGGATGAGTGCAGACACCAACCATACAGCATGGAGAGTGTATTCTTAATACCTGCACCTTGCAGACAGATGTGCTGGGCGGCAGTGTAGTATAATGGTTAAGGAAGTGGCCTTGTAACCGAAAGGTTGCAGGTTCGATTCCCCGGTTGGACACTGCCGTTGTACCCTTGAGCAAGGTATTTAACCTGAATCGCTTCAGTATGTATCCAGCTGTCTGAATGGATAATATGTAAAAAAAAAAATTTAAAAAAAATTCTGAAAAGTTGTGTAAGTCACTCTGGATAAGAGCATCTGCTAAATGCCTATAATGTAATTAAGGGAGGTTGTAAATTAGTGATGAATGGTCTCCTCCGCATTCATTAAAGAGTGATTTTGAATTTAAAAAATATTATGTTCAAACTTTATTTGCATAGCCACCAGAGCGTGTGAGCGGAGTTGAGCGAAACACTAGTTTTGAATCAAATTATTTCAATAATCTGGACAGCTCATGCTATTTCTTCAGCACAACAGGAAAAGATGATAGCCGATAGCCTAAACGAATGCGATTGTTACCAATATTCAACAAAGGGATTAGTATCCACAAATTATGGAAAGTTTCTATTTTAGATTTATATAACAAGGAATGCAACAAAAATACTCAAATGTGTGTGTAATGCACACGTTGCCTAAAGAAAAATTGTGATTGAAATTGTGATTACTATGCTATAGGAAATTTCATACATAGGTTACTTTGTGCATTGTTAATTGGAAGCGCGAACACAGAAAGGTTTGCTGTCGGTTACTGCATCCGAATGCAGCTCGTTTTCGTTTGTTTTCCAACCTTGTTGGGGGGGGGAAATCCCCCGTTTGGGGGAATTATTAAATAATTTTTTTCTGAAATCTGGCAGCCCTGAAAATGTATCCTTCAAAGTCCCCCATTAAATTAAACAAAGGTTTTCACAAAGTAGCTTACATATGTTATGCTGTTGGTTTATAATTTGCCTCCTTGTCTACTTTGTGTTCATTATGTTCATATGGTTAGCTAACATGCATACACATTCTCATTAAATATTTCAGATTACCCACAGTGCAGTTTGTGTGTTATAAAATGAAGAGGCATTTTATCAGCAGCCATACCACCATGCGATCTGCTCCTGCTGAATGGCAAAAGCTAAGCAGGTGTGGGCTTGGTTAGTACTTGGATGGGAGACCTAAGTTGTTGCTGGACGTGATGTTGGTGGGCCAGTAGAGGGCAATCATCTCTTTAGTCAAATCTTCCCTTTGGTCAAATATGCCCCAATAGAGTGATCACCCTCAAACACATCAAGGCCACTGTGGCGTAACGGTAGAGTCTTGGACTCTGGAAGGTGAGCTTGAGGGTTCAAACCTCATTTTTCATCTTTATTCCTCATATTTTTATGATCTCAGCTTCTTCACTCCACTTCAGAGCTCACAATACAGCTAAGGATACTTTGGCACAACGGTATTGTCTTTGTCTGTGGACACAGCACTTCAGGGTTCAAACCTCGCTCTTCACCTACATTTCTGTGGTCTCATTTTCTGTCCAAGATTGTGGTGAGAATTCAATTAAATTCAATAAACTTTAATTGTCCCCGTAGGGCAATTGAAATGGCAGCAAAAGCACATAGGTACATAAAGGTATAAAAAACAACAGAAGGGACAGGCTTTTTGAATGTTCTTTCTCCTCTCTTTTTGCATCTTCATGAATTCACTGCAGGAAAACCCAACAAAGAAATGCAAGTTACAGTGGCTCAAAGGAATGGTTCTGGTTTAGCAACGCCAAGGTCTGGGGTTCAATCCCCATTCAGGTTTGCACAACTTTTTTCCGTTGTACCATTGTACCATTGTGCCATTTAAGTTTGTAGAAAAACAAATCACAAATGCGAAGGACTCCGTGGCGTAGGAGGTTGGACCGCACTTCACGTGGGTAAAGGTCGCTGGTTCGATTCCCCGAGTGCCACACCTGAGCAATGTTGGTGGTCCCCAAGGGTGGGGGAGTTGTATGGATGCGGTGGTCCCCAAGGGTGGGGGAGTGGTATGGATGCGGTGGTCCCCAAGGGTGGGGGAGTTGTATGAATGGGGTGTGACTGAAGGGGAAGTGGCGGTTGTGGCCCCCCCTGAAAGTTGGGAGCAAAACGCAGGGGTTATGCAACTTTTTTGGAGCACAAACTTTTTGGCTGTAAGGTGAAAAAGTTGAGAATTCAGCCAGACCCCACCCTCCATTAGTGCATTACTACAGACAGTATCACATACAACTATAATCAAATCCGTTTGTTTTAGTTAAAACAAATTGATTTGATTGCATAGAAGTATGTAAGACTGTAAGTAGTAATACACTAATCTACACCAAATGTGGTGCATAAAAACAAAAAGAAAGCAAAACTCATACTTACACAGCTCCTCCGTCTGGGGACTTCCTGCTGCTCCTCCGCATGGTCAGCTCATCTGTTAGACGCCCACAGTGCTTCCCTGATGCATATGCCTTGGTGCTGGGTAGCGTACCTATGGATTGGATTTCAGGACATGGTACTGGTACACACACTGGGCTGAATGACAAATGTCTTGGGACTTAGGTCGAGCATATGAGCAACACAGAGTTCTTAGGACGGCACTGATTTCAGAGGTTTTGGGTCATGGATCCACCCAGGGCAGATTCCAGACGGTCTTAAGGCTTGTTGCAGCTGCTGGTCGCACTCTGAGGCCTTAAGACTTGTATCTGCCGTAAATTCTCGAGACCTGTAACGGGCCTAGTTCTTGACATGGATTCTGATACTACAATTCACAAGTGTTGAGATATGAACCAGGCCAAAGTCGTGACAACGAGGCCCTGGGACCTGAGTCTGAGACATAAAATATACATACCACCGCACCTGGGACGCCGGCACACTTCAGAACGTACGCACTGGGTTTGCACACGGATAAACCGGGGCCACAATTGCTTGCGGGGCTGCAGAAAAGCTGGAGTGAAAAAGAGAGGTTGAAACATGTTTAAAATCACCAATATCTGTTAGCATAAATTATGCGGGAAAACACATGAGAAGCTGTGACTTGGATTATTATTTCTTCATATATTTATAAATATGCACAGTGAAAATGGTGATGGTTAAATCCCCCTATGAAGTTTAATTAGAGTTTGAAGTTGGCCATCTCATATCCTTGTATATAACAGTACTACCACATTTTGACCACAAGATGGTGCCATTTTAACAGATAGTTGAAATGGCACCATCTTGTGGTCAAAATGTGGTAGTACTATGTGAAAGACAAGGATATGAGATGTATATGACATATAGTACTACCACATTTTGACCACAAGATGGTGCCATTTCAACTATCTGTTAAATATACTGTACTGTTATATACAAGGATATGAGATGGCCAACTTCAAACTCTAATTAAACTTCATGGGGGCATTTAACGTCACCATTTTCACTGTGCATATTTATGAAAGGATGTGCAAACTTTCTATAGCCAGTATGTACTTACATATGACCACATGTACTTATAAATCTGAAATATTTTGACATCTGGAATAACACCTGATATGACAGAAAAATACAAAAAGAAAACAGCCAAGGCAGAAAGCTAGCTATTGCTGCTGTTAACTAAAGTGGATCATCGTAAACTTGATTACTAACCTAGTTATATAAATCTGAGGGACAGTCATAAAAAGCAAACATATCTATCATCATATTTAGTGAGCTAGACTGATAGTGGCTTATGAGAAAGAATTAATAAAGCATCTTGCTCCAGACAAGAAGTCCATGCAGTCGAGTCAAGGTAAATGTATTCATAGGTGTGGAAAAAACTCAACATCCATACCATTGTTACTGTAATTGTAAATTATGAGTGTTTAAATTGGAAGTTACGCAGTGTTGCATTTTACTAGTCTGAACTTACTCAAAATAATCCGATTTTTTTTTCTAGGTTTAAATAATTTGACAGATAACTAGCAACAAGATACATGTATAATGGAGTATAATGTTACTTTGTAAATGGTAACCACATAAAAAGACTTTCGGTATATTTAGCAACGTGACAAGCCATAAAACATTAGCTAACACATTAGCGGGGCGGGGGGGGCGCGTCAAGTTGCATGCCTGCTTAAACGATCTTGCTAACATTAGCTGGCTTGTCATTCAATGGTCCCTGTCTAGCTAGTGTTCTCTACAAAGCCAGCTAACTAGTTCCATTTATCGATGCAAGCTTGGTTAAATATATGGATATGTAATTAGGTATCACACGCGAAGCATACGAAGTGCTATTTTCAAAAGTTGGAGTTAGCTGGTATTACATAGTTAACTTTGTCTTGCTACAAAATAAGTAATTACCTTTCTGTAGCACTGTACGGTGGAAGAATGTTTACGAGTTGCAGATGTACACCACATGGCCTTTCGACAATGGTTTATTCGGGAAATGAAGTCAAAGGTCTCGTCGGCTTCAGTAATCGCGTCTTGTTATTGACAACATATCCCATAAGCGCTTTCAAAAAGCATAAACATTGCGTCACGGGTGATCAAACCATATTAACTGGAGGGGGGACAGGCATTTTGGTTGTGTCCGAATACGACCCCTTCACACTTTTGGGTACGCATATTTGAGTCCACTTCGTCAAAAAGCTTTTGAATGTGCGATTTTTCTCACAAATGGGGGCACTTAAATTACCAAAACGAACCCCTTATTTCCGGGGTGTTGTTGAGGGAATTCAGGAGCACACTCACCTGCAGATTTGTGCACTCATCCAACAATTTCAGCAAGTAACCCGGAAGTAAAAACGTAATATATATAGAGCGTTTATTCGCATATCTATGGTACAAGAGTGGGTTATGTCCACAGAACTTATATAGTTCTGTGGTCATATCAAAGATTTTATTACGAACTACACTTTTTTTTATTTTTGTTAATTCTGTCTTCATTCATAATCTACACTTTGTAACAATTGTCATATGTTAACTGATTGATATTATGAATAAAAACAAAAAAAATTACAAACTATTTCCTCACTAGTTTGAAAAGCGTTTTGCAAGATTTCTTTCGCTCACTGGTTATAAAATACTTTGGCCCTACTCAGCAAAATTGCTGGTTTGTAGAGGGTTCCTCTCCTGCAGTGGTAAAGGAAGGAAGGAGAAAAGTGAAGGGATAGGGGCAGGCACATAGGGACAGGGGTCTGAGTGGACAAGGGACAGTGGACAGGGAACTGGGGTCGTATTCGGTCACAACCTTTGTGTTCGCTTTGCTTACGTACTGGCGTTACAAAGCGCTCTCCGCATAATTTTAAGATTGTTTAAAAAAACTTAATTATTGAACGCATCAAAAAAAACAGATTTGTGACCAATTGTTTTATTAAGTGTATTTTCTTCAGGGACATACATCTAAGGCAGGGGTAGGGAACCCTGGTCCTGGAGAGCCGCAGGGTCTTTTGGTTTTTGTTTTCACCTTAAATACAGCAACTACTTAAACCAAAAAAAACAGGTGAGGTGAGTTAACTGTGTAATCAACTGCTTTAATTGATCAATTAAGTGGGGAGTAACAACTAAAACCAGCAGACCCTGCGGCTCTCCAGGTCCAGGGTTCCCTACCCCTTATCTAATGCATACATTTGAATGTGTCCCGAACATGTTTGGAAAGAGTTTTGCAGGATTTCTTTTGCACAGTGCTTGCAAAGTGAGGGGAGAGGGCACATAGCACACAGGAGTCTGAGTGGACAGGGGGCAGGGAACAGGGATCATATTTGGTCATAGCCCGAGTCATGTGCTGCGCTGTTTTAATATTTTCCTGGCTCCCTCTTGTGGACATGCATAGGAATTACATCAAAACACTTATGACTCTGGGTGTATTCCAATCGCTTATTTTATCTGTCCTCTTCTCCTCTGTCCTCGCCTGACCCGGAAATCGATTGAGGTCCGCCATCTTTAAGGACTTTCCAATCTGCTAAATGCTCCTCGGAGGAGCGAGGAGTGGGGAACGACAAGGTTCCCAGAGGATTCTTCAGTGAGGAAACACAAGTGTAGGCTTTGCGGAAGCCTTTTCTTCAAGTTATCATCCATATGTACTGTATTTCTGGCAGCAGAGTGATGATTTAAGGCTTGTTTGATATGTCAGACCCTTGATCACTTAGATACATTTAGCCAACCATGTGTTCCATACTGTTCCAGTGTAATTTACAGCTAGATCTAGTCCCAACCCACAATTTCCATAGAGATCCATTCAATTGCAGAGACATTATAGTATCGCTTGTAAGAGTACCAGGAAATAAGATATCAAGGGCTCTATTTTCAAACCAGCGCAAGGGGACGGTATAGTCAAACGCAAGCTTGTTGACAGCATCAACGTCTTAAAACTGGCGCTATGGCGTTTCTCAGCAATACCGCTAGGATCAACAAATTCTCAACATAACATCCTTTCGCTTGCGCTGCAGTGGGATGGGTGGCGCTGTTTGGGGCGTGTTCTAAAATACTTTCGGCTCAGTGACAATTTGAACCAACGAAAACCCATTGCGTTATGATCAGCTGGAACCAACTCTTAGCGGCAACGCAATAGACTCTGGCAATTTGCCAACTTATTCGTCATGTAGTTCTATGTAGTGTCTATAGGTGATGCCAACATTACACTTCCATTTAATGAACAAATAGCCTATAATTATTATTAATTAATTAATTTTAATTTAAACTACTAGAATAAAACAGGACAGCTTACAAGAAACTTGCGATCATGTAGGCCAATAGCCTATAATATATAAATTACACATTGACACAGTTGAATCATAAGCCTACCATTTGAATCATAATTATGCCTACATCACCTAATGTAGGCTAATTAATGCATTCGCCACCTCCTCCCGTGCCTTCCGAACCTCTGGGAGACGAGCTGGTGTGGATTGTGATCCATAAATTACTACAGTCCTAGCCTGTACTTCTGTTGCAAGTATGTCTGATTCCTGTGCGGAAAATCTTGTCGTTGACGGTCCAGTGCGTTTGGGTTGCTCATTATGAAATTGCATGGAGCGATTGCGTTTTAAAGCATGAGAACAACAATTTGATTGGCTACCATAGAGACACACCTTGGACGTTTAAACCCAGCCTTTTAGCAATACCGCCATAAGGTGCGCCAAGATTGCCGTCATGAAATTACCAAATTTCTCGCCGACACGCCCTCAGAGCGATACCGCCAAGCGATTACTCTTGCGTTCACCATTGCGTTTGGTTTATTAAAATAGAGCCCCAAGAGTCTTTTGATGTTCTTGGGTCACAGACATCAGGAAGTCATGGCATGCAAAGCCAAAGGATATGCGACCGAATATAAAAAATGTAAAGGCACAGTCAACTTAGTGTATGTAAACTTCTGACCCACTGGAATTGTGATATAGTGAATTAAATAATCTGTCTGTAAACAATTGTTGGAAAAATTACTTGTGTCATGCACAAAGTAGATGTCCTAACTGATTTGCCAACACTATAGTTTGCTAACATGAAATCTGTGGAGTGGTTAAAAATGAGTTTTAACTTCAGCCTAAGTGTATGTAAACTTTTGACCACAACTGTATATGCACTCCTATATGCAACAAATACATTCAAGTCCCCATCACACCTGTCAGTCAAGAACGGGTAAAACAGCAGTTCATTTTCAAATTATAGGTAGGCTAGCCAAATGATAGTGATAGTAGCAGCTAGCTAGCCATTAAGCAAAATTAATTGGCGAATAAAATGAGAAAATGGCAGATAAGGGACCATAAAAAGAAAACTGCAAGCTGATGTAGCAAAATGCGCAAAAGTGACTGATTTTCTAACATATTCACTAATTGGGTCTAGGGTGTAGGTGTAGCTATTAATGTGAGTGACAGCACTGCTTCACTTGCACTAGCAATACCACCGATAACATGGGAGACACGTACACTCTGGCATTGGGAGAAACACAGGAGGAAGCAAGCGAATAAAACTTGGACGATGAACTTTATTGCAGAGGGAGACAAACTAAAACGCATTTGGTAACGTTCCTGAAGCAGGAGGGGAGAGTGGAGATGGTGGCAGCAACAGAGGAGGTGAATGATCATTAATAGCTTACTTTTGTCGCCCAAAGTCCAACACACTGGCATTGTTTTATTTTGTTTCATCCACAGTCGGCTAACGATCCAAAAAAACATTTCACGGCAAAGACGGATCACAACCAGGTTTGCTATCACACTGAGAAAATCAATTGAAATGATTTACGCATGCATACCTCATGGCATACCATTTGGAGCACATGGCCTAATTAATCTGGATTCGGAGACGCGATTGACAGGGTTGCAGAGGAAAGCAAACCCCTACGTAGTTTTCTAGCCTACATTAAGATAAAACTTTTATTGTTATTAACTGCGACTTGTGTAGTGCTCTCTTCATCTTTGGTGCAATTGCGTTTCACACTAAAAAGTTTAAAAAAATAAAAATTAGCCTAGTTGATTCATGTTTTTGTAGTGTGTGGGAAATGGAAAAATTACATGTTGAATATTTGCAACAGACTTTGTTAACGATGGTTGCTGTTGCATTTGGAAATTGGGTGTCCGTGCCTAGGGGCCCATCATCATCATCATCAATATTTATTTATATAGCGCATTTCACAACCAGTTGTCACAATATGCTTCACAGAAAAGCCCAGCCAAAACCCCCACAAGAGCAAGCCAAAGACAACAGTGGCAAGGAAAATCTCCCTGGTGTAAATAGGAAGAAACCTTGGGAGGAACCAAGGGGGGAACCCATCCTTCTTTGGTCGGCTCAGGGTCTAGGTCTTAATGGCCAGCATGGTCAGAGCAGCCAATGTTCATGTTAATAGAATTAGCAGCAGCTAGATGACAGTCTAGTGGCCCGTTGTCTCATAATCCATGTATGATCAGATAGTTAATTCTGTAACCTGACAACCATAAGTGAAAGAGAATATGCAGGTTGTCTGAGTTTTGCTCCAAGCCAGATGTCTGACATACATTATTTATTTACTTAGCTGATGGCCTTCATCCAAGGTGATGTATACATTTGGATATGTACTTAAGCAAGTTGCTGAAGGGTAGAATGGCAGTATCTGGGAATTGAACCTGCAACCGCAGGATTACAGGCCCAGTACTTTAAAGTTCCTCATAGAATGGGGTGACTGGTGAAAAAACAACTGTGTCTAATGTGATGTGGTCTTGATTGGGGGGCACGGGTGGGATGGTGTCACAGACAAAAGGTTGAAAATGGTTCATTGTCAAAAAAGCACTCATTTTCAACATGAATAAAGCACTATGAAGAACAACAGACCTGAGGACATAAAAATGTCCATTTTAAACATCTCAGTGCGCCGCCAACTGGAGTAATTCTGCC
Organism: Synaphobranchus kaupii; assembly: GCA_029718625.1. NCBI lineage: Eukaryota > Metazoa > Chordata > Actinopteri > Anguilliformes > Synaphobranchidae > Synaphobranchus > Synaphobranchus kaupii. The sequence goes on from CM056385.1 coordinate 6,809,021, forward strand.
ATATGACTGAATAACAGAAGGCAAGTAAATAAGAATCAACCCCTTAATTTGACCGCCCCCTGGTGGACATTCGGATACAGTGCCACTCCAGTCCTTGTGTGTCAAGCAAGTGACTAAACTAGAAACTCACATGAATGCATTTCACCAGCAGAACTTAGCATTCATATTTTGGAATAATGTACTGTCAGATTCAAACAAATTGTACCATGGTGAAAAACAGTGAATACGATAATTTAAGTGAATTCAAAAGTAGCATATCTGTGAACAACAAAAAGGAACAAAACCTTGTATTCAAAAACTTTTAATGGCAGATGCAAAATCCAGAAACAAAACCAACAACAAGCATCTCGGATTGGAGTACAGCATAAAAAAAATTAATAAATAACATTAGTTATTTCTAGACATGAATATAATGAAAAATATGTAAGAAAAATAAATTGTGCTACTCTTTATGAAAAGGGAAATGATTTCATATACTTCATATTTCAGATCGCCTTCTGCTTTGTACAGGCAGCAGTAAGATTAAAAAAAGTTAAAGGTATCCACATTTTTAACAAACACACATTTTATTTTATATTCAAAGACATCGTAGGATAAATATCCAAAGATTATAACACTGATATAAGAACTGATATTAATTTCACTTTAAGCACAATAATAATTATAGTAATAATTATAATACCTGCAAAATACTTCCTACGTTAAAAAAGCTCCAATCCTTTCCTTGAGTCAAAGTTGTCCCTGCAGTCTGTTTGGCTACACCAACTGTATGAACTGATAACATTTTAGTTACATACTCAGCTTCATATCCATATATCTCTAAATAAAGCTGCCGGTCAACTTCATCGCATCTGCTTCACACCAAAATCTAAATTGTACAAAAGAAAAAAGAAAACCGGGTATGAACAGACAAGGGTCTGATCCAGTCTGTACCTGGGAAAACTTCACATCCTAAATCATCCAGGTGACACCCTTCCACAACCACATCCACACCTCTCTAGGACCATACCAAGAAGCTGGAGAGAGGGTGACGCTGGGTGCTCCACAAAATAAGAGAAAAATAACAATTTTTTCTTCAAATAAATAAGAGTAAATTATGGCGCTACATGACATTGGCCACCATAGGTAAATTCAAGTTTTAAAAAACTGAGGCAAAACAAAGGGAATTCTCCCAATGGCACCTTCCTGAAATGGTCTAATGAGACCAGCAGAGGTGGAAATCCAGGGGACATAAAGTAAAAGTCATACCATGCGTTTCTTCCACCCATAGACTCAGCCAGCTGATTTCACTAATTAGTTCTACCTCCTCACTGAATAATTATGCTAATTAGCAAATCCAGGTGATTGGAACAAAATACTGGGGAGGAGTTTTACTTTATGTCCTGGATTTCCACCTCTGGAGACCAGACACCACAGGGGTGCTTCTGACCAGGTGATACCTGCCCCCTTACAGTACGCTATGTGCTGACCCATAACCAGCTATGCCTTGCCATTACGGCCAGAAATACAACCTTTCTACACCTGAATGCAGGAACATGGTTACAAAATGGCATGCATACAAGGGCTTCCGGGAATATATTTATATACTAAATACAGATTCAGTTAGTCTCCAATCCTGCTAATTAGTCTTTCTTTATTTAACAAAAATGTATGAAAAGGCAGATAGTGTGGGCCTAAGAAAGATCACATTGAGGTAACTTGTAATTACACATTACAATATTTAAAAAAAATGCACTTTCATTGTAGGGTGGAACTGCACTAACACTTGTTCCTTTTAATTAACTTCATTTTTATTTGTAATCTGCACATCATAATCATACATTTTCAAAACTGATTTAAAACGGAACTCAGTTCACCTGCCTTGAACAATTTAGCCCTAACGTTCAATGCCACATTTAAGGAAGTGTTCCTTAGTTCTGCCTTGAAAACAAAGGGAAAAATTGTGTTAGAGACAGAAAAACCAACTTCCTTAAATTTGTCATTAAGGCCAATAAACAAGTATGTGTACATTCATACTCTTAGAGTGACAACATTGACTGTGGCTTAGCTAGCTGAAATTTCATATTGGTTGTTAAAATGAACACAAATCTACAGTATTTAACTGTCAAAAATGCTTCATACTTGCGTACTGCAAATTCATCAGGATTTCATTTTTCCATACTGGTCGGATAATTTGTAGGTTCTCTTGCCTTTACCTTATGAATTATAAGAATAAAATCTGCATTTAATGCTGTTGCCATTCACCTGGGAACATTTGGAAAGAACTCTTGTGGTCACAGCAGTCACCACATTCTCAATAGAGCCACAAAAAAAATTATGTACATTTATATATATTTCCCTTTCAAGCTGTATTTTGGGGTACATTTTGTTTGTTTCTTTATGAACGGACACTATGCTTGCCTTAGCAGGCAAGGCCACGGAAGTCAAACAATAAAAGTGCCAAAGCACATAATCTGTGGAGGAGACTGCACTCCACCATCTTTGTTCCCCAATAGAATGGCGCACATACCACTAAGGCGCATACTGTACTCGCAAGAGAAGAGCGTGGCTGGCTAACTACACTAAGTTTTAAGATTTAGAGCATTAAGCAATTATCACTCACTTTCTGCAGAAACAAAGGCATTCTGCTATGCTTCAGGATGTACTTAAATATTTGAAAACAAAATTATGGCACTGCTCACAGTATTATTTAGATAAGTAAACACAAACCTTGGTAAAAAATAAAATTCTGTCATTAACAAGAAAAGAAAAAAAACAGACATTTCCATTTTATCATTTCACATATCAGTACATTTACACACTTGGTTTTAAAGTGACAGTATCTTTGCACATTTTTATAACTGAACACACACACGCAAATGGAAATTGTATTGACATTAATTAGTATAGTGAAGAGGAGTAATCATGGCAACTTAGTAGATTTCTAAGACCCCCTCCCCACAGTCACATGCAGTCAAATAAGGTTGAGGATGGTTCTACAGTGCGTGTTCAAAGTACATTGTCAAAAAAGTGCTCATTTTCAACATGAATAAAGCACTAAAAAGAACAACAGACCTGAGGACATTAAAATGTCCCTTTTAAACATCTCAGTGCGCCGCCTACTGGAGTAATTCTGCCATATGACTGGATAACAGAAGGCAAGTAAAATAAGAATCAACCCCTTAATTTGACCGCCCCCTGGTGGACATTTGGATACAGTGCCACTCCAGTCCTTATGAGTCAAGAAAGTGACTGAAACTAGAAACTCACTTGAATACATTTATAAAGAAACGGACAGATGGCAAAAAGCTCTGAAATAATATCATAAAATATAAAAGTGAGCACAACCAAAGAGCTAGGGCTTGGACTGGCCTGCACACCTACTGTAAATACGCACTGATCAAAATCTTTCCACTGAAAATGGTCTTTGATGAAATATAAGGGGTTGTGGGGAGGAAATTATGACTTTAGACTTTAGAGGAATAGAATCAGCCTGCAAGTACACTACTGAAGTCATCACCTAAACTGAGCCAATTATAAAGAACAGGAAACAGAAAAAAAGAAAAAAATATTTTTCCTGGTAATCAAAAAAAGTTGTCCTGATTGGGTTAACAATCACCACCACTTATTAATGAATCTTACCAAAATGAAAGAATTGCTGTAAATAGGCACTTTAATTGGTATTCTCGTCTCCTAAGGAGAATGAGCCACACAGATGCTATCGTGCTTTTGTGAATGGTGTGCTTTCTCTCTGAAATCACACCATTCAAAACAGAAAAAACTTATTTAGAGCTTAGTAATGTGCATACAAGTGTGTTGCTGATTCCCAATGAGCCGCTATCCTTAATACAGAGCACCCTTATGGAGGAAACATAATATTTATATATAGAATCCATATATTAGGAAATACAACTATTTTGCCACATTTGAATACTGTATATGCTTGCATGCAAAAATTGCCCAAAAGATTTTTAAATTACATTTGTCAAATTAATTTGCCCCAGCATGCATACAAACTACATATTTGCAAGCACCTGATATACAAACCCCAATTCCAAAAAAGTTGGGACAGTATGTAAAATGCACATAAAAGCAGAAAGCACTGATTTGTAAATTCTCTTTTCCATGCATTTAATTGAAAACAATACAAAGAAAATATATTTAATGTTTTACCTCATCAACTTTATTGATTTTAGTAAGTATACGCTAATTCTGAATTTGATGCCTGCAACACATTCCAAAAAAGTTTTTAAAAAAAGAAAAAGAAAATCATCTGTTTGTAACATTCCACAGGTAAACAGGATGCAGGACTAGATTAAGCTGTAAATTACACAGGAATAGTATGGTACCCATGGTTGGCTAAATGGCTGAAAGTCATCAAGGCTCTGATGTATCAAATGAGCCTCAAACCATCACTCTGCTGCCAGATGTGCAGTAGATATGGATGGATCACTTCAAGTGTGGTTTCTCCTGACTTATTTTTCCATAGAGTTCAATAGGACAATTAACTTTTCTTTCTTGTTTTCAATGAAATATACGTAAAAGAAAATTTACGAATCACCACTTTTATGTGCATTTTACATACTGTCCCAACTTTTTTGGAGTTGGGGTTTGGAACATGCCATTTCCTGACATATTCAAAATATATATTCCTTATATCACGCATTTCATATTGTACATAGTTATAAGTGGATGTGCTACATTTTAGGAGGGTACTAGTTCTCAACTAGTATGGTATTACAAACGGACACTTACATTCACTCTTAGAGCGTTTCCAAACATGGTCGTGCAGATGTTCAGCAGTGACCTTAAGAAGCGCTCAGGCTGTGATCTGGTCTCGTCAGACTGAAACTGGTCATGTTCCAACTTTAGAGAGCAATGGGATGCGGTGTACGGGCCATGAGACGGGCCTGGCCATCCTAAGGCATTATGGTTACTGCGACAGCCTGAAAAGCGCTTCTGTTCTCCTCCATACAATTGGTGGCAAAACAAGTCAAAGAATATATGAGGTAGTGCCTATCTGTATTTATTTTAATTATATCTTTCCTTCTTTATTTATTCATCTATTGTTTTTTGCTTTCGTAAAACATGATCAGGTATGTTGACACCTGAAGGTCTGACCAATGCAACATTCCTCAGGACACATGAATACACAGGTTTAAAAAAAATAAATAAATAAAAAAAGATCAATTGACTTGGGTGCAAATTAGGTTCACATGCTTTCTTCAAGTACGCTATGAAAAAAAAGAAAAAATAAGAGATACTGTCACTTTAAAAAAACAATAATTACACCAGTCTATTCACAAATGTACATTTAAGGCTTATTTGTTTAGCACTAACCATAGTAGCAGCAGTAAAGCACTTCTGATTTATTAATAATAACAGAGCTAAAAAAAAAAAAAAACATTAGTAAAGGGTTAAAGTTACACGACAGGACTTACACTGAACACGTTTCCAGACGTCTCGCACAGCTGTGCCATGTGCAACACGCAGGCATGGCTGCACCACGGCACAGGTGGGCGTCTATTAATATTATATTAGCTATGCCATTTTCACACCATCACACCATTAGTAGCCTCTCTGCCCCCCCACCCAACATGGGGGCGGAGGGAACTATGACTCGGAAATACTGTATAAAAAAAGCCACCACACTGCATTTTCTTTAAAAAAGTACATATTAGTCAGAAAAGGACAAGGGCTAAGCCACGAGCCAATCACAGAGGTGGTAGCCGTTTCCCATGCCCCGTTCTACATGCAGCGGCTCCGCCCCCACCTCTACGGAAGGTGCCAGTACAGATTAAACACACGTTCTCTACCGTGCAACAAACACACAGGTTTACAACTCATGAGGTTTAAGAATAGGGGCAGGTTTTATCCGAATCAATGTCCACTACCATAATTTGTCCTTTCTTACAATCCCAAGTAAGTGAAACCAATGACAGTATCCCCATATCGTACAGTTGTCCCACCCACCTACAGCCAAATGCTGCATAGCTTCCGCAGCAGAGCTAAAAATAAACCACAGCAGTGAATTTAAACAGCCCTAAGTGTCCTAGACAAAGCTTTGAAGAGCGGCGCTGCAGAAACGTATTGGCCAAATCAGTAGGAGGGGAACCTGAAAGAAAGCTCAGGCTTGGGACATGGGGTTCAGCTCTGGTAGAATGGGGCATGGGTGTCCTGAAACGGCCCGTCTCAGGGCCCGCAGTGGGCCACGCCCTGCCTAAATGTCCCACAAAAGGGCAACAAGGGGCCCTGTCACAATACTGAACCACTTGATTATATCACTTATGCAACATTTGAGCAGGTGCTTTAGGTATACATGTACATACAGTTGAAGTCGGAAGTTTACATACACTTGGTTGATGTAATTAAAATTCATTTTTAACCACTCCACAGATTTTATGTTAGCAAACTAAAGTGTTGCCAAGTCAGTTAGCACATCTACTTTGTGCATGACACAAGTAATTTTTCCAACAATTGTTTACAGACAGATAATTTCACTTTTAATTCACTATATCACAATTCCAGTGGGTCAGAAGTTTATATACACTAAGTTGACTGTGCCTTTCAATTTTTCATATTTGGACACATATCTTTTGCATGCCATGACTTCCTGATGTCTGTGACCCAACAACATCAAAACCCTCTTGATATCTTATTTTCTGGTACTCTTGAATGGATCTCTATGAGAATTGGGGGGTGGGACTAGATTTAGCTGTAAATTATGCGGGAATACATGATTGGTAAAATGGCTGTAAGTCATCAAGGGTCTGATGTATCAAACAAGCCTCAAACCATCACTCTGCTGCCAGATATGCAGTAGATATGGATGGATCACTTTAAGGGTTGTTTCTCCTGACACATTTTCCCATTGAACTCTATGGAAAAATTAGTCAGGAGAAGAAACCCTTCAAGTTAGCCATCCATATCTACTGTATTTCTGGCAGCAGAGTGATGGATAAAGGGTTGTTTGATACGGCAGACCCTTGATGACTTAGAGCCATTTAGCCAACCATGTGTTTCCATACTGTTCCAGTGTAATTTACAGCTAAATCTAGTCCCACACCCCAATTCCCATAGAGATCCATTCAAATGCAGAGACATTACATTACATTACATTACAGGCATTTAGCAGACGCTCTTATCCAGAGCGACGTACACAACTTATTTTTTATTTTTTTTACATAGTATCCATTTATACAGCTGGATATATACTGAAGCAATGCAGGTGAAGTACCTTGCTCAAGGGTACAACGGCAGTGTCCTACCAGGGAATTGAACCTGCAACCTTTCAGTTACAAGCCCAGTTCCTTACCCATTATACTACACTGCCGCCCTAAGAGACGTTATAGTATCGCATGTAAGAGTACCAGAAAACAAGATGTGAAGAGTCTTTTGATGTTGTTGGGTCACAGACATCAGGAAATCATGGCATGCAAAGGATATGCGACCAAATATAAAAAATTTAAAGGCACAGTCAACTTAGTGTATGTAAACTTCTGACCCACTGGAATTGTGATATAGTGAATTAAAGGTGAAATAATCTGTCTGTAAATAATTGTTGGAAAAATTACTTGTGTCATGCACAAAGATGTCCTAACTGACTTGCCAACACTATAGTTTGCTAACATGAAATCTGTGGAGTAGTTAAAAATGAGTTTTAATGACTTTAACCTAAGTGTATGTAAGCTTCCGACTTCAACTGTAGATATAGGTGTGTGTCTGTGTGTATGTAGTGCCTTGCATAATAATTCACCCCCCTTGGACTTTTGGAGATTTTGGAGTGTTACAACCTGGAATTAAAATTGACTTAGTTGGGATTTTTACCATTTGATTTTCACAAAATACTTAAAGGGATAGTTCGGAATTTTGGACATAATGTCTCAATTACAACTTACCAATGATGTAGTTGATTGATGGAAACCATTTTCAGCTAATTCCATGCGGTCCCTTCTTTTGTACATACACACGTTGCTAATGCTAGCGCAACTCTATGGTAACCGGTAACATCCACTACCAAACACACTTAAACACTCCACAGTGCACCCAAAGCAAATAAAATACGACGACGGAATAAACACTCAAAATCGTCGTATTTTATTTGCTTTGGGTGCACTGTGGAGTGTTTAAGTGTGTTTGGTAGTGGATGTTACCGGTTACCATAGAGTTGCGCTCTATGTCCAAAATTCCGAAATATCCCTTTAACACCTTGAAGGTGCAAAATATGTTTTATTGGGACACAAATGTTAATTAAACAAACAAAAAAAAAAGACATTTGTTTGTTGCATAAGTATTCAAGTCAATACTTGGGATAACCACCTTTGACTGCAATTACAGCTATGAGTCTTTTGGGGTAAGTGTCTACCAGCTTTGTACATATGGAAACTGCAATTTTCCCCCATTCTTTTTGGCAAAATAGCTCAAGCTTTGTCAGGTTGGGTGGGGACCGTTGGTGAACAGCAATTTTCAAGTCTTGCCAGTTGCCACAGATCCTCAATCAGATTGAGGTCTGGGCTTTGACTGGGCCACTCTAAGACGTTCAGGTTCTTTGTTTTAAACCACTCCAGTGTAGCTTTGGCTGTGTGTTTAGGGTCATTGTCCTGCTGGAAGGTGAATCTCCTCCCAAGTCTCAGGTCTCTTGCAGACTGAAACAGGTTTTCCTCTAGAATTGCCCTGTATTTGGCTCCATACATCTTGCCATCAATCCTGACCAGTTTCCCAGTCTCTGCCAATGAAAAGCATCCCCACAACATGATGCTACCACCACCATGCTTCACTGTGGGGATGGTGCTGCCACCACCATGCTTCACCATTCCTTCAGAGTTACCATTGGCTTCTTGGTTGCTTCTCTGACTAATGCCCTCCTTGCCCGGTCACTGAGGCAGAGTGCCATATTTATTTGGAGATCATGTGACACTAATTGCACACAGGAGGACTCCATTCAACTAATTAAGTGACTTATGAATGCAGTTGGCTGCACCAAAGCATATCTAGGGGTTTTGCAGCAAAGGGGGTGAATACTTATGCAATCAAGATTACTAATCTTAAGAATACTAATGCAATCTTTTCAGTTTTTTATTTGTAAATAATTTTTAAATCTATGTAGATTTTTTCCCCCCACTTTGGCATTATAGACTATTTTGTGTAGATCAGTAACCTAAAATGGCAAGTAAATCCATTTAAATTCCAGATTGTAAGATTGCAAGGCACTGTAGATATTAATATCAACCTTTAGGTACCATGTTACAGATGGGGGTGGTATGTCATGAAGATTTTACATGGCTCAGGTGGTGTATTTCCTCTGCTGCTGACCGTGTGTGTGTGTGTGTGTGTGTGTGTGTGTGTATGTATGTATGTTTTAAGAGGTGCTGACGTAATCCTCAGTGAGTTAACACTCAGGAGGCACCTGCTACTTGCTAACCAATGAAGCTGTGAGAGAATTGCAGGAGACAGCCAATCAGCAGCCTGATATATAGGGGGGGAGGTGCTATGTGAGGATGTGTGCCGCAGAGGGGATGGAGACGAACTCGCGGAGGATGTTCTTGGCCATCTCCATGTTGTTCTGTGCGATCATCAGGGCCTTCTGGATGTCCTGGTAGGAGTAGCCTTGGCTCATGAGGTGCTCAATCTCACCCGTGATATGGGGGGCTGGCTCCTCCCCCGGCCCCGCCCGCTGGGGGCACAGAGCTCGGCCGGCGCTCAGAGTTGATCCTGCGAGGCAGGGGTTTGGGCGGGGCGCTCGGGGGCTTGGCCTGACTCAGAGAACCCTGCTGGGTGGGATGGACGACAAAAGAAAGGAAGTGCTTTAGACGGAGAAAGAAAACGCTCCTCGGAAATCTAGAAACCACAAAAGAAAGAACAAACATAGTGACCAATCCATGTCACAAAAAAAATAAAAAATACATTTTTGATGGTGGAGGCAGGGCAGTCACTGGGACTGTCTGGGGGGAGGAGTTACAGTGACTGACAGACAGACAGGCAAAGAGGAGGTACATACAGGCTTCTGAGATGGGCTCGTTGTCCATGGAGAAGCGGCCGAAGGTGGAGGAGGTTGCGCTGATGTCGGACATGGTGCGACGGGCAGGGGTCATGGGTATTGGCGGTTTGGGGAAGTCGTAGGTGTTTTCTTCGTGCTCTTCGCTTGCCGGCTCCTGGGGGCCGTTGGTGCTGGCAGTGGAGTAATCTGAGGAGAGGAAACAAGTGAGAACACGCTTGAACATGCACAGACACACACACACACACACGCACACGCACAAACACACAATCAAGCATACACGCACAGATGTGCACAGACTCTGTGTCATGACACAGCGTTGCTTCAGTAACTGGATTAGGTTAATGGTCACTGTATATTATATACAAGAAGGGACAGTATGTCAGACCTGAGTCTTGGGCCTGTGCAGTAGACAGGGACACTGAAAGAGCCTGGGACTGGATATTGGACATGGCTTCATACATCTGTGGCACTTCAGCTTCCAAGTCATTCAACAAAACCCTGAGCAAGGGACAGGGAGAGAGAGGAGGTGGTGGGAGAGAGGGACAGGGAGAGAGAGGAGGGGGTGGGAGAGAGGGACAGGGAGAGAGAGGAGGGGGGGTGGGAGAGAGGGACAGGGAGAGAGAGGAGGGGGTGGGAGAGAGGGACAGGGAGAGAGAGGAGGGGGTGGGAGAGAGGGACAGGGAGAGAGAGGAGGGGGTGGGAGAGAGGGACAGGGAGAGCGGAGAGGGACAGGGAGAGAGAGGAGGTGGGAGAGAGAGGAGGGGGTGGGAGAGAGAGGAGGGGGGTGGGAGATAGGGACAGGTGAGAGAGAGGAGGGGGTGGGAGAGAGGGACAGGGAGAGCGGAGAGGGGACAGGGAGAGAGGAGGGGGTGGGAGAGTGGGAGAGAGGGACAGGGAGAGCGGAGAGGGACAGGGAGAGCGGAGAGGGACAGGGAGAGCGGAGAGGGACAGGGAGAGAGGAGGGGGGTGGGAGAGAGGGACAGGGAGAGAGAGGAGGGGGTGGGAGAGAGGAGGGGGTGGGAGAGAGGGACAGGGAGAGAGAGGAGGGGGTGGGAGAGAGGGACAGGGAGAGAGAGGAGGGGGTGGGAGAGAGGGACAGGGAAAGCGGAGAGGGACAGGGAGAGAGAGGAGGTGGGAGAGAGAGGAGGGGGTGGGGAGAGAGAGGAGGGGGGTGGGAGAGAGGGACAGGGAGAGAGAGGAGGGGGTGGGAGAGAGGGACAGGGAGAGCGGAGAGGGACAGGGAGAGCGGAGAGGGGACAGGGAAAGAGGAGGGGGTGGGAGAGTGGGAGAGAGGGACAGGGAGAGCGGAGAGGGACAGGGAAAGAGGAGGGGGTGGGAGAGTGGGAGAGAGGGACAGGGAGAGCGGGAGAGGGACAGGGAGAGCGGAGAGGGACAGGGAGAGCGGAGAGGGACAGGGAGAGCGGAGAGGGACAGGGAGAGAGAGGAGGTGGGAGAGAGAGGAGGGGGTGGGAGAGAGAGGAGGGGGTGGGAGAGAGGGACAGGGAGAGAGGGACAGGGAGAGCGGAGAGGGACAGGGAGAGAGGAGGGGGGTGGGAGAGAGGGACAGGGAGAGAGAGGAGGGGGTGGGAGAGAGAGCAGGGGGTGGGAGAGAGGGACAGGGAGAGAGAGATGTCAGTCAAGGTGACGAGTGACAGAGTACAGACACTGCAGGAGCTGTGTTTCAGCTTGATGTAGATATCACACTGGCAGGTCCATCGTTACTATGACAGCACAAGGGGTTGCGCACAACCAGGAGAAGAGCTGAGAAAGACTGAAGCTTAAGCAGTGTAAAGTGTAGGAGGTGTCGGGGCCGCCCGGGGCAGGGGGTGGGACTCACCGCGAGCTGAGGGCACTGGGCTGGGCGGGGCCTGCGCTGACCCCCAGGGCGAGCTGGACAGGGCGGGAGGAGGGGGTCATGTACTCCGCCTCCTCGTCACACTCCACCTCCTCACCAGGCAGGGGCGTCAAGGCTGGGAGTGGTCTACTAACATGAAGAGAGGGGTCACACACACGCTCAAAAACAAGGCACATTCATATGTCCACGCAGCCTCAGACAGACAGACTTACAGAGATAAATGATAAGCAGGCAAAGCACAAACACATTCCACACTGGCTGGTTTAACAGCCTCACATGCGGGCGTATACCTGGCTGCCAGGGCATAGATGGCGTTGGCTGAGTTTGAGGGCTTCACTTTGGGGCTGTCGTACTCCAGGCCCCCCGACCCACTGCCGCCAAAACTCTGGGGAAGGAAAAAGAGCACGCGCACCGCAATTAGGCTCTACAGCTCAATCAGGCTAAACTTGAAGGTCACGGGTCCCATTCCCCCAATCAGGTCACTTCACTGCTGTGACACCCCTGAGCGAGGTCAACAACCTTAACTGCACCCAACGTAGTAAAAAAAAAAAAGTACATAACGCAGAACCCAAAAGAGCAGCACGAATGGGTTACGGAACACATGAAATGCGAAACTGAGTGTTATCATTTAACAGCTTTAGTCATCTTCCTGTCTCCCATTAACGGAGGGCTGAGCTGTGTGCCTCGGTCAGCGCCCCGGCAGAGGGCTGAGCTGTGTGCCTTGTCAGAGCCCCGGCGGAGGGCTGAGCTGTGTGCCTCGGTCAGCGCCCCGGCGGAGGGCTGAGCTGTGTGCCTCGGTCAGCGCCCCGGCGGAGGGCTGAGCTGTGTGCCTTGTCAGAGCCCCGGCGGAGGGCTGAGCTGTGTGCCTCGGTCAGTGCCCCGGCGGAGGGCTGAGCTGTGTGCCTCGGTCAGTGCTGCGGTCCTCTCACCAGCTGGTGCTCCAGGCCGAGGGAGCTGCTTGGCCTCAGGGTGTCTGTGCGTCTCTCCGGCGTGGGGGGCAGAGCCAGGGGGAGGGAGTGGCGGTTGGACAGCTCCCGGGCGGCGCGCCGGTCGACGGGGGCCTTGGGCACGGGCCGGGCGTTCCAGTCAGCCCCGTTGCGGGGCACCGGGGGCAGTTTGTCGCGGGGCGGCTCGCCTGGGGTGCTGGGGAGGGGTCTCCTCGGAAGCCGGCCCTCGGAACCCGCTGGGGGGAGGCGGTCTGGGGGAGGGAGGTCCCATAAACCAGGGGGGAGAGGGAGGGGCTTGTCTTTGTGGTGCGAGGAGGCCTGTAACAAGGGCAAGGAGTCATTATTGCAGGTGCGCACGCACGCACACACGCACACACACACACACACAGGAATGTATTTACCAAATGGGACTCCTAGCAGAGGCAGTCAGGAACAAATTCTGGACTGTGAGGCAAACCACAGCACCAAGGACTAGAGCTTCCTTTGTGCCCGTCACCCGCAAGACCCTCATTAACAATGATGCACAGTTTTACTTTTGTCTGGACACGTGTAGCACAGTGTGTAATGTAGCTTGGACACGTGTAGCACAGTGTGTAATGTAGCTTGGACACGTGTAGCACAGTGTGTAATGTAGCTTGAGTAACAGTCAGTGCCCTGCGAGTTGCTGGGGGGCTTGCCTTGGATGTGGCCCCTGGGCTGGAGGCCCCTGGGGGATTAGGTGGCCTCTGCTGCAGCAGGTCCAGGCGGGGGGGCACGGGGGGCAGAGAGGCCTGGGGCGCTGTGGAGACGGGCGAGGGGGGCCGCTCCACCTGCCAAAACACCGCCCGGTATGAGGACCACAACCGCACACGGTCGGTCAATCGAGTCTGGAACTGTCATATTTCAAGGAAGCCTCAAAGTTTCTTGATTAATACTTCAAGGAAATATGAACCTTTCATGCTTCACATTTCGGGGAAGACGAACACTGGTGCGAAATACAGAGGACGGCCTAGCCATGCCTCTGACTGGAGGGACATCAAAACCACCTATGCCATTATTTATAGATGAAGGCAGCTTTGGCCTCCCCTGGGCAGGCAGATAAAAGATGAGCATCGCAGCCCAGAACAGGCTCCAGACATCAAAACGCCTAGCCCTTTAAAGCTGGGAGCTGAAAGGCGGATTTATCCTTCTGAGCCCCGCCCCTGTAGGAGGTACCAGTGTGTGAGAGGGAACAGCAGGAAGGCAAACGGGGCGGCCCAGTTGGTGAGGGAGGGGGGGAGGGGTTTGTGCTAATCTGTAGGGGGGAGGGGGTCTCACCCTGGCACAGGCCAGCTTGCTCATCATCAGTTGGGGGTCCTCCAGGCGGTCGTCGTCGTCATCGTCGTAGCCGGGCGACAGGAGACCCTCTGACCCGTACGATCCCAGGCCGCATACAGAGAAGCCCCCGCTGGTGTCCTTGGGGTTGAAGGGGTCCACCACAATGGGCTCTGTGCCCTTTATCTCACAGCGACAGAACGGGCAGCCCTGACCCTCAGACTCCTGGGTGAAAGGGAAAGAAAAAGAAAGAAAGAGAGAGAAAGAGAATGAATGAGTGTTTTTGTGTCGATTTATGCATTTGTCACAGTATAGTGTTCGTCGAGTATTCATCCGTGTTACTATATAAACATATGCACGCACGCACGCACACACACACACACACACACACACACAAAGAGACACACACACCTGCCAGGCTGTGAGGCAGGACGTGCACATGAGGTGGCCGCAGGGCTCGATCTTCACGTCTTTGTCGTTCTCGGCGCAGATTTTACACAGCTGGAAAGTGGAGCCCATCTCACAGTACAGCTCGTATTGCTCCTGGAGGACAGACGGATGGACAGATGATGAGGAGCGGAAACCCCAAGCACAGATCTCTCCTGTGACCTCAGGTAAACCCTCACCTGTGTCACTTTGATATGATCCTGAGGGGAGGGTTCACACAGTCCGGTCAGGTCCGGGTTCTGGGTGCGACCGTCAGGGAACAGGTAACTGCAGCAAAGAACAGCCCGAGTACGTATTCAAACTTATATACAGTCATTACAGTGCTTTCAATTTATTTGGCTAAATGAGACGGATGTACACGCTGCTCAATGGCGCTGTGAATGAACAGACACACGTGCGTGTGGAAAAGTGCAGAGTAGGGGCTAGGAGACTCACAATTGCTCCCGGAAGCCGTCGATGAGCGCCTGGAACAGCGGCTTGTTGTGGGGGATGGTCTGCAGGATGTTGCCGTCGGCGGTGACGTAGCCGATAGCCCACTGGCCCAGTCGTGTGCAGCTCAGTCTGAAGATGTAGCTGCAGGAGAGAACACGGTCAAACTGGCGACTAACGCTCAATGCAACTCCTCACAAGGCTATATGTGTGTGTGTGTGTGTGTGTGTATGTTTGCGCGTGTGCCTGCGTGTGCATCGGTCTGTGTGCAGTGGAAATTAAGTTTATATACAAGTGTGCATACAGTATGTGTGCAATAGTGTGCATGTTTGCATGTACGTGCATGTTAGAGCCAAACTAGCGTTCAAAAGTTTGGAATCACTGAGACATTTTTATGAAAAGAAATTGATACTTTTATTCACCAAGGTACCATTAAATTGATCAAAAAATACAGTCAAGACTTTGATAATGTTATAGACTACTATTTCATTCCATTTCTACTTTTTGTAGCCATTTTTACACTTCACCCCCCCCCCCCCCCACCCCATTTTAGGGCACCAAAGGTGATCTAACGAGCCTCAAACCATCACTCAGCTGCCAGATATGCAGTAGATATGGATGGATCACTTTAAGGGTCGTTACTCCTGACTCATTTTCCTATTGAACTCTATGGAAAAATAAGTGTGGAGAAACAACCCTTTAAATGATCCATCCATATCTATTGCATATCTGGCAGCAGAGTGATGGTTTGAGGCTCGTTTGATATCTCAGTCCCTTGATAGCTTACAGCCATTTAGCCAACCATGTGTTCCATACTATTCCGGTATAATTTACAGCTTAATCTAGTCCCACCCCCCAATTCCCATAGAGATCCATTCAAATGCAGAGACGTTATAGTATCGCTTGTAAGAGTACCAGAAAATAAGGTATCAAGAGTCTTTTGATGTTGTTGGGTCACAGACAT